>QEPC01010046.1:502319-548788 GCA_003113815.1 Sphenodon punctatus | reverse complement strand
GATAGATAGATAGATAGATAGATAGATAGATAGATAGATAGATAGAAAGAAGAGAGTTGTAGGAGTTAGCTTAGTGATAGAGATAGCGTTAGTGATTTAGTTTTAATGTTTGTAGGAGTAGGTCTGTGTACTTAATAGATAATCCATTTAGTTCATAGCATTTAGAATAGTTAATAGCAGTTAGATTTAGTGTAGATAGATATATAAAATATTAGATTAAAAAAATAAACCCCATATAAAAACCAAAAAACGAAATAAAAAACAAAAGAAAACCATATAAAACCCATTAAAAAAACAAAAAACGATATAAAAAACAAACAACCCCATAACAACACTTCCCGAACGGCCGAACCGAACAGCCGAACGGCCTAGCCGAACGGCCTGTTCGGATAACTGAACCGAACAGCCGAACCCGAACTCGGTGAACGGACGAACTAAACGGACAAACCGAATGCAGCTGAACCGAACGGACGAACCGAACGCAGCCGAACCGAACGGACGAACCCGAACTGTGATCTGTTCGCCCATCCCTACTCTCCACTGGCTCCCCCTTCCTAAGCGTATTCTGCACAAGCTCCTCGTCTTCACCTACAAAGTCCTTCACAACCTCGCTCCGACCTATCTCTCTGCCCTGATCTCCCTCCAAACCCGTTTGAGCACTCCGCTCCTCTTCCATCCCCTCCCTCACCCTCCCATGCCTCCCCTGCTCCCCCAACCACCTTCGTCCCTTCTCCCTCCCTGCCGTCATCCGCCTTACCCCCACCCTCTGCACCTTCAAGTCCCTCCTCAAACCCCACCTCTTCTGCTCCGCTCTTCCTAACTCCTGCTAACCATTCCCACCCAGAATTATCCCCCACCTGTTATCTGAAAACTCCCAATGTACTGTAACCAAGCCAAGAACGGATACCTGAGTTCTCGTATCCTCATGAATGTTGCATCCCTTCTCTCTCCCTTTGTTCCCCCTTCCCTGTCTCCCTTCCCCCTGTCTTTAGATTGTAAGCTCTCAGGCAGGGACCGAGTCTGTCTTATTCTCTGTAAAGCACCAGGTACATCGCTGGTGCTATATAAAAGCTTATAATAATAATAATTATAATAATAATTAGCAGATTGGAAAAAGGAAAAAAAAGAGATACTATTGCTAGATAGATGAGGATCCATCATGAATCATAGTCCTATAAAATATTATCATCAAAACATTCTTTTAAAAAACAGACAAATATATATTTAAAAAATTAATATAGGGCCTGTTAGTCAAAATTTGGACACATGCACGCACTCAAGGCCTGTGACCCAATATGAGCCTGGCAGGATCTAACTTGACCCAACGAGCCTGGACTGGGTAGGATGCACACTCTCTGTTCAGGCCTCTCAGGATGAAGCCAGACCATGCTCCTTCCTTCCCTATGGGAGGACACTCCCTCCCCTGCCAGTTGGGGGGAGGCAAATGAGACAATAGCCTGCTGGAGTCAGGGTTCAGTCCATGCAGCCCCCATTCACATGAGTAGCATGTGAAGCCTAATAAATGGGCAGTCCCTTGTGTGTAATTGTGGTGCTCAGGACATGAAATTTCAGATTGAACTCTGGGAGCAAAAAAATAAAATAAAAAAATAAATAAAATCACTCGCCATACTTTATCTTGCTATTCAACTGTACTTGCCCTACTACACCCCTGAACCAGTCGCCAGCCACAGTTTTCTGGCCACCAATGGTTCCCAGGTGCCTGCACATTTTGTGCCCTGGTTGTGCATCCATGCAGGCCCCCACCCCAGGTTTAGCATGACTAGCTTAATAGACAGGCAGACACTCTTCCCCATCACACTCCCCCAACCATACCCTCCCCCTGCCAGGACTCACAGCCGCAGCAAACCATGGGAAGAAGAAGCCGTCGTAGCGGTTTCTTTCTTCCGGGCTATCACTCTGGGAGGCTAACCATTTTTTAACATTTTTTTTCTTTTTCGTTTTAATATTTATTCATTTTTAGAATAGAAAAAATAAATAAATAAATAAATAAATAAAAAGGTGCGTGATTTTTTTAAATAATTGTAGTATCAATTAAGGCTTTAAAAATATTTCTCATTTGTCCCTGTGTTTCCCTCTGGCCCATCCACCTCCCCTTTAGCGCCTAGCCAGTGGCTTTTCCATGTGCATTTCCTCTTGGCATTCTTATAGTAGCCGGCTGCAAGTCTCTGCCTCGCGCTCCCTATTGACATTTGTAGTTTAGCCGGCTGCAGGCCTCAGCCTCTACGTTTCCTATTGGCATTTGCAGGCTAGCCAGGTCTGGGAATGGCAATAGGATGCGCAGAGGTGCAGGCGTGCAGGTGGCTCCTCTGTGAATGGTCGGCACTTGGCCTTTCCCTGTGGCTTTCCGATGGCTATTCCCTTTGCACTCTGGTGGAGGCTTTTCTCCATTGGGGTACTATGGCCCTTCCCCAAGCCTCTTACCCTCACCAAGTGCATGCTCAGCGGCCTCCCTCCCACCCCATTTTAGGCGCACCCGCATCCTTCTTTCCCTTCCAGTCCCCAAAAGCAGCATATCGCTATGCCATACTGCTATTCTCCACGGCCCCTCCCCACAAACATCCAAAGAAGCACGGAAAGCATGGATTATGAAAAACAGAAGAACTTCATTTTAAAAGAAGAAAAAACCTATTTCTTGTTGCACCATCTCCTTTTGGGAGAACCTTGGTGCAATTGCTTGGGTAGCAGGATGGGAAGGGGTCCATTTCCCCAATCCTCCTCCTGCAGATCCGACTGAGACAAAGTGTTCACAGAAGTTATTTATTTATTTTATACAAAATTTATACCCCACCCCTCCTGGCACGTAGCTTGAGGTAGCTCACATCACAATAAATAAAACAGAAAATAAAATAAGCAATAATATTATCAATATTAAAAAAAACCTAAGGAGTCCCACTCATCCACCCTAGCCCAGTCCTACACCCCTACCTGTCTCCCTCGCCAAAGGCCTGGCAGAACAGCCAGCTTTTACAGTACTTCCTAAAGGAGGAGAGGGTCGGGGCCATCCAGGCCTCTGCTGGGTGTTCCATAGCCACCGTGCCGCCACCAAGAATGCCCTCTCCATCGTGGCCCCCCCAACGTACATGGGAGACCTCGAGCAGGTCGCTCCCGGTGGACCGCAAGGGTCAATCCAGGGCCCGGGGAGCGAGGTGGTTCTGAAGCTATGTGGGGCCCAGGCCGTTCAGGGCTTTATAGGTCAACACCAACACCTTGAATCAGGCCTGGAAGACTATAGGCAGCCGGAGCAGAGAACGAAGCACTGGTGTAATGTGCTCCCAGTGACCTGTCCCCATAAGGAGACAGACTGCCGCATTCTGCACCAGCTGGGCTCTCCAAGCCGTCACTAAGGGTAGCCCCACGTAGAGTGCACTACAATAGTCCAGTCTTGAGGTGATGAAAGCATGGATGAGAGTGGCCCAAGTCTGAGCCCGAGACATACTACTGAAGCCGCTACACCAGATGTAACTGGCAGAAGGCACTCCTCACCACAGCCCCAACCTGAGTATCCAGGCGTAGCTGCGAATCAAGGAGCGCCCCCAGGCTACAAACCTGGGAAACCAGTGTGGGGCGAACCCCATCAATGATGGGGGATGCCACACCCACCACCTTACCCACTAACATTATGCAGGAATGACTGGCGGGGGTGGGGAGGATCCACTGTGACAGAAGTATCTGTAGTGGTACTGGTTGTTGCCTGGATGTTGGTTTGAGCCATGGCCCCGGCAATGGTAATTCTCCACAAGTTGTTACGGAGAATGCAACAGCTGGGAAATAGCAAGCGTTGGGCACGTATTGCCAACCAGGAAGAACTGAGTGAATGCATGTTTGAAAATTGGCACGTTTGCATTTTTAAAAACAAACTTGGCTCAGTCTGTTGTCTTTTTAGTTGTCGCCTCCAACAAAGGGTTTGATCCTGTAAATCCTTACTCTGTGCAGTAATCTTTACTCAAGTAAGTTTTCCCATTGATTGAGATTATTCCTGGGCTTTTAAGGCGGATGTTACATGCATGACAGTAAGAGGGAGAGGGGCTGGAAGGGATAGCTCTGCAGAGCACTCTACTTTTTCACCCACGACATGATGGTGCTGCAGAACTGGACGTGAGGAGGCTGCATGAAACCAAATTGATGGCACACAGATATGTGGGCGTACACATGTGGGCACCCACATGGTGGGTTATGCATGTTCCAGGACCTCGCTGCGAGTGGTGGCTGTCTCGCCAGTGGGTGGTGGCCACGTGACCAGTGGGGACAAACACCTAATAAACAAGCAGGTGGACACTAACCTGGTGTAGCCTATGGTCTCGTTTGTTAGCACCAAAAGCACTGTGACTTCACAGCACGTTGTAGGGGATGTGACCACACTGGAAAGAGGCAGAGGAACACCCCAGTCCAGCCTCTTTTCTGATGTAGCACTAGCTACATCCCTTATAGGGTGCTGCGATATCACAGTGTTTCAGGGGTGGGGGGGCGACTGGACCACCCAGACACATCAGGAGGTGGCTGGGTCTAATTCAATTAGATTCAGGCCTGGTTTGGGTCAAACTTTCTGGCCTGAACTGGGCTCTTAACACACATTTTGGGTTGTACTGTCAGACCTTTGTGGGGTAGGAGCCAGATCTAAAGACAAGCTGCGGTAGGCGCAGCACTGAGTCCCACCCCAGAGTGATTTTGGAAGTTCTTTTTCCTTTCTAAGGTGAGGGAACAAAAAGGAGAGCTTTCCTTGTCAAACCAACCCTGAAAAAAACTTACTCAGGCATAATTCCTGCACACAGGAATAATCTCAATCAATGGGAAAATTTACGTGAGCAAAGATTACTGCACAGAGTAAGGATTTACAGGATAAAACTCTTTGTTGGTAGCAACAACTACAAAAACTAACAAGTTTGTTTTAAATAATGCAACTCTTCCAACATTAACCTTTCATAGTACCAAGAAACTATCTAAGCCAGTTTTTGCAATACTTTCATTTGATAGTGGTATGATAAATGAATTTTAAAAACAGTAAAAGAGTAGCTAAGGTAATGCCTTTTTATTGCTTCAGCTTGTTTGATTATTCTTTTTTTTTAAACTGACTTTCAAGAGAAACAGTCCTAAAAATTAGTTCAAAACCCTTGGTCAAGCAAACAGAAGGCCTCCAGGCCCCCAAAGGATAGTGTTTTTACAAAGAGATTACCAGTTTGACTGTTTACTTAAAAACAAGAAATATACCTGACTAAAGAGTGGGAGTTTTGTCAGCAAGCAGCTCAAACTTTCCATAACCATTTTTCTACTTTGCTTTTCATTTACAATTGGAAAGGGAAAACAATACCCACTACTCCCAGGGGTGGAAAATGTAATACCTTATTGTACGGTATTCCTGATGATTCAAATGCAGTAGAGGCTTCATTACAACCTATTACGTCAATGGTCCATGAAAAACAATTCTCAGAGAAACCTTGACATTATACAGCAATGGTCAAACTGCAGCTCAGGACAGGAGTCGTGTGTGTCCCTTGGGCAGTTCAAGTGCAGCTGTTGGTCAAGGCTGGTCCTGGGTGCCATACTACACTTAATGGTCCTGTGCTTTACTTCATTGTACCTGAATCTCAGCAGCTGAATCACAGCAGCTACTCCTCAAAATCTCAGCAGCAAAGAACTGGCTTTGCCAGCCAAACACAAAACAGGAGAGGTTTGGGAGTGCAGCTCTGGGTCATAGAAAGAGTTTCTTACATAGCTCTTGGTGTTGGGCACTTTGGCCATCCCCGACATAATAGATCCAAACAAGGGTGAACATTTGGGTTTCTAAAGTAACATTGTGTAAATCAGTTAAAACGAGTTGATGAATACATTCACACAAAAAAGAAAACATGGTCAAATTCACCACTACCAAATAAATACTCTCCCGAATTCTGAACGGCAAGGATGTAAAAGCCAAACTACAAAAGGGTTTTGAAACTGGGACTGGGCCCTTCTCCCACTTTTAAAGACTAAGGCCACTTTTACAAGAGGCGCTTCAAGCACCTCTGGAGCCCTGTATTGAAGAGGAAAGCCGCACAGGGAGTGTTTACACGCTCCCTGCGCGACCGGAAGGGACGTGCCGCCCATTCTCTTCAGCGGCAGCGGCTGCAGATGCGGGGCTTTCACGAGGTGCGTTCTGTAGACCTGAAAATTGAGGTCTCCAATACGGGGCTCCAAAGGAGCTTTTAAGCACCTCGTGTAAAAGTGGCCTGAGACGGAAAGGGGATCCCTGCTCATTTTCACCCTGGAAAGACCAGCATCATCAAATCACTTTGCCAGAGGATATCCTAGATGGTTGGTTCCAAGAGTTTTTGCCTGTATGACCCCATTTTGAGGCTTGTGACCCCAGATGGCAACTGAGACATGCAGAGCATACCAAATCTCAATTGGGATTGTGACCACATCTGGAGATGATGTGAACCCATTTCGGGTCCTGACCCACACTTTGGGAACCTTTGTCCTAGACGTACAAAGCAACATGCAAGCACCCAGCTGTCTGGCAAAAATATGAAATCTTTCACAATGACTCTACTTCCTTCATTTCCCCCAATAAATTCACTAGGAGTAGGAAAACAGTCCTAGAGATCAACTGCAATTCTTGTAACCCACCATGAGTCTTAAAAGGAAAGGGTAAAAAGTGAATGAATAAATGAATGAATTCCTGATTTTATCATTGGGTTTTTTAAAAAACATATGTAGCCCCTCTCAAGAAGAAGAAAAAAAGGCAGGAAAAACAATTGAAGAAAAGGTGGTAAAAGCAGTTGGGGGGAAAAGGTGGAGGCCTCCACTCCAAAACACAATGATCGGCTGGTTTGGAACGTTAAGGGAGGGAGTGAGGGATCGGAGGAGAAACAAAGTGGAGAGAGGACTCTGAAGGAGTTTTGGTGGGAGAGGCTGTTTCCACCCACTCTGTCCTGTTTTATAGTACACTGCCAACGATACCTTGAAGTTTGGTATTCTGACCCAAGAGACTCTTCTTAGAGAGGAATTACCAGGGGAGGGTGAACCCCATCTATAGGGGGTTGTTGTTAGTATGTCCCAAAATGTGGGTCAGACATCATGAGATTCCCTCACATAAATTTTGAGGAGATTTAAACGTATGTTGTCACATCTGTTGAATATAACTGGGACCTGGATCTGAAATTTCTAGGTCGGAGGGGGGGTGGGGTAGAGGTGGGTCCAGGGGGCTTTTCTCCATATTACCCAAATAAACCAAAAAGAAAAAGGATTTCACAACATTCCAGCGCACTAATTACCTATATTATTATTATTAACAAACATTTATATAGTGCCAGCAGTGTACCTGGCACTTTACAAAGTAATAAAATAGACACGGTCCCTGCCCCTAGGGCTTACAATCTGAGAGACAGGAGCTGGGGGAGAGACATAGGAAGGGGAACAGAGGGAGAGACAAGGGGTCTAACATTCATGAAGATGCGAGGTCTCAAGTGCACGTACTTGGCTTGGTTACGATGAGAATGACAGCAGGCAGGTCCATGTTGCAAGGATAAGGGTAAACCGATCGTAGGTATAGGAATAGTGGCTCAGCAGGATAAAGAGTCAGACAGAGCAGAGCGAAAGAGGTGAGTTTTAAGGAGAGATTTGAAGGTATGAAGGGAGGGGGCAAGGCGGATGTGGACAGGGAGGGAGTTCCAGGCATGGGGGGCAGCAAGTGAGAAGGGACGAAGGCGCTTAGGGGAGCAGGGAAGGCGTGGAAGGGTGAGAGAAGGGACAGAGGAGGAGCGAAGTGCACGGGCTGGAGTATGGAGGGCGATAAGTGCAGAGAGGTAGGGGGGAGCAAGGTTGTGAAGAGCTTTATAGGTGAAGACTAGGAGCTTGTGCAGGATTCGTTCAGGAAGGGGAAGCCAGTGAAGCGAAGAGAGGAGGGGCTGCACATGGTCGAAGCGACTGGCGAGGTAGATGACCCTGGCAGCAGAGTTTTGGACAGAGATGAGGGGAGAAAGGTGAGACCGGGGAAGGCCAGTGAGAAGGAGGTTACAGTAATCGAGGCGAGAGATGACCAGAGCATGAACAAGAGTTTTGGCAGACGAGACAGAGAGAAAAGGGCGAATCTTAGCAATGTTATGGAGGGAGAAGCGACAGGATTTAGCAACAGAGTCAATGTAGGGTTTAAAAGAAAGGGCTGAGTCAAAGATGAAGCCTAGGCTACGGGCTTGGGGGACAGGCAGGATGGTGACTCCATCAATAGTTATTGACAGTGAGGAAGGAGAGGAAGGATGAGGGGGGAAGATAAGGAGTTCAGTTTTAGCCATGTTGAGTTTGAGTTGACGTTGAGACATCCAGGTAGAGATGTCAGAGAGACAGTTGATGAGACGAGCTTGAACAGAGGGAGAGAGAGAGGGAGTAGAGAGATAGAGTTGAGTGTCATCAGCATAGAGGTGGTATTGGAAGCCATGGGAGGCAATGAGTTTGCCTAAGGATGAGGTATAGATCGAGAAGAGGAGAGGGCCAAGAACAGAGCCTTGAGGAACACCAACTGAGAGGGGGAAGGAGGAGGAGGTGGAGTTGGAGAGAGACACATTAAAGGAGCGGTCAGAGAGGTAGGAAGAGAACCAGTTATGGACAGAGCCACAAAACCTATATGTTACTTTCTCTTTACACAGTGTAGTTCCTGTTACTATTATTAAATTAAAGTTATCTTAAGGGGGTTGTTTGAACACAGAAGTGTTCCCTTCCTTACGTGGAGGCACCAAACTATTTCTAGACAAAGCACAGTGCCCAGGGTAGTTGATACCTCAATCCTCCTGCCACGAACTCAGGGGACCAGGTACAACCTGGTTACACATAAAACCACAAGAACCTTAAAACAACAACAACTGTTTAGCCTTCCAGGATATGCAGGAAAGCCTGAATGATAACACCAACTGCAGCAGAGTAAACTCAAAAGCCAGAAGGCAAATGATATAAACCAAAGTTTACTGTGTTTTTGTTGTTTTTAAATGTCATGATTTGAAGCAAATCTCATAATTCTGTTGTTGTTAAATGTCACAATGCTTTGACATTTAAGAAAATAAGAAGTGTCATACAGGGTCAGACCAGTAGTTGTTCACTTAGCCCAGTATCCTGTCTCTGACAGCGGACAACTTAAGAGAAGCGCACAACAGGTCATAATGGAGTGATCCACTCAGAGCTCCCAACATTTAAGAGATCTCATCCCCAAACAATTTGACTAATAACCATTTATTCTCTAATTTATTGAATCTTTTTTTAAAACCAGTTATGCTATTAGGCATCATAATATCCTGTGACAATGAGTTCCACAGATATATTGTTACACTAAGTGGGGGGAGGGGGGCACTTAATTGTATTTGTCTTAAATCTGCTACCAGCTAAATTCATAGGAAGTTCCCTAGTTCTATTATTATGGAGGAGTGAACAACAGTTCCCTACTTACATGCTCTGAACCACTCAAGATTTTTAAAACTATCATATCCTATTCTCTGTAAAGCACCAGGTACATCACTTGCGCTATATAAAAGCTTATAATAAAATTAATAATAATAATAATATCCCCCTCTAGTCGTTTTTTCCTGGAGCTAAAGAGCCCTAACTTATTGAATCTCTCTTCATACGAGGGAGCTGACAACTCTGTTCCTGATCCTTTGGAAGTATTCAGATACTAGGAGAAGCCAGATTGCTAAAAGATGGGATCAGCTAATTGATAGATATGCCAATTTAGTACCTCTCCAGGGGAGTCTGCACCATGAAGCATTGACTGCAAAATAAGATTTCCTGCAGCAAAGGGGCCAATGATGGATATTCTCTTTAGTAAAGTCAAGTCAAGTACACACCTTTTGATCTGTGGCAAATTGCCCCCTCAGACATAAAGGTTGTAAATTATGTGTGCCCGTGGACTGAATGCGTTCTGTAGTTTTATTCACATTAACTTCCCCTTCTCTACTCGCTTGAAATCTGGGCACTGGTAGGAAAGGAATACAAACTTGCAAGAAAATATTTTTTCCATCATTGCATCCAAGCAGACACACACTTCTTCAGACAGAAGTGCAACTGTCTGAATAAGTGCGCAATAAGATGAGAAAAATGTCAAAGACAATTAGGGAAATGTAGTGTCAAAACCAAGCTGGAAAGAATAAAAGCTTTTGTGCAAAACTCCCACACTAGATTCTGGCCCAAAAATGTTGACCTTTTCATATTCCCAGACAACGCTGTACAGTGCAAGCCATGCAGCACAGACTGTGCAGTGCAGTAAATTCACTTGCTGCTGCAAGGCAGGCTTTGTGTGAGCTTTCCATCATGCATTCTGGCTGGATAATGAGACAGTGAGAAGCTGCACATAAGGGTCGAGAAAACAGATTTTTTTACATGGCTTTGACAAGCCACACAAAAAAAATGGGTCAGAAAAAAATGACCATTGTCCAATTATCCAGAAAACCCCATGCCTTCTAACTTGGAAATTGTAACTTTATAAGGAATAGTTTTTCTAGCTTTGCAAGTTTTCAAAAGTGGGGTTTTCAAGCAGAATTTAAACACACACGAACCATATAGTAACACACATAAGTACTATAAAGTTTTGACTCCCAAAATGAATCCTCGAAGCTACCAGCCAGGCAAGGAGTGCTTATGGGGCCTGCACCTCTTGAAGTCAACTGCTAAATTCTCATTAGCCACAATACTCAGTATCAAGGCATTAAAAAGCAACATATCTTGCAATTCTATTAAACTCCAATAGCGTGAGGTTAGTACGTGAAGGTTAGTGTGAAGATAGCACCTTCCTCTTATTATTTCAATCATGTTGCTTCCTATCACTCTAAACTCAAATAAGCAGCAGGTCTCTCTCTCCATTCCATTCATGTCACAAGCGTCAAAAATGAAAAATTTAAGACGAACATCATCTCCCATGTTTTCGAGCCTGAAAACAATAAAATGAAGTTCACCAAAGACAAATGTAAAGTATCACACAAATGGGTGCGGTGTGTGGAAATCAAATACCCATGTACAAGATGGAAGATAACTGACTGACTGCTGAGAAAGATTTGGGGGTTATAGTGAGTTACAAACTCAATGAGTCAGCAGTGTGGTGCTCTTGCAAAAAAAAGGCTGATGCCATTTTGAGTGGTATTAACAGGAGCATTGTGTCCTAGACGTGTGAAGTTATTGTGCCTCTTTACTTGGCACTGGTGTTCAGCTTGGGCCTCTGTATTTCACGAAGTTGATGAGAAACTGGAAAGAATTCAGGAGGAAAACAATGCAGATGATCAAAGGTCTACAATACAAACATCTTATGAGGAAAAACTGACAGAACTGGGCATGTTTACTCTAAAGGAAAGAATATTAAGGAAGGGGTACAATGACAGTTTTGAAATATCTAAAAGTATGCCATTAAAAAGACAGAGACGAAGTCGTTTAGATGATATCTTTCATTGGACCAGCATCTATTGGTAAGAGTGTCGTGTGCAAGCTTTCAAGCCATACTGGGCTCTTCCTCAAGTTGGGAGGAAGATGGGGACCACTTGTTCTGCATTGCCACCGAGAAGAAGAACAAGCAGCAGCAATGGGTTTAAATTACAGGAAGGTTGGGTTAGGTTAAATAGTAGGAAAAGCTTCCTAGCTGTTAGAACAGTTTAGAAATAGAATGAACTGCCTAGGGAGTTTGTGAAATTTCCTTCCTTGGAGTTTTCATGAAAATACATCAGTCAGGGACACTTTGGGTATTAGAGTATCCTTACCTAAGTGTCCTAGATAACTTTTAAAGTCCCTTCCAACTTTTCATTTGTAGGATTCCATGAAAACCCTACAAGAAACTTGTTTCCTGTCAGGGAGGGAGGAAATTTGTCCCTTCTGCAACCTGCAAGAAAGTCCAGTCTGGCACGTTTGGCTGGTTTTGAGCCATTTTTACAGAAACTCTATGGGTGTTAACACACAGGGCAGGAGCCTGCCAAGCCCCAGGACACACACACACCCTAGGCAGCCACAACCCATGTAGGCAGTGTGGGGAGCACAACAAACCGGTAGCCCCTGCCTACAGTAGTTCATGTGCTTGCGGCAGCTGTCAGAGGGCACTAACACACTCAGGGACAGCGCAATTGCCCTCCTCCCCACCTAGTTGTTAGTTGCCAGGGTGTGTTAGCGCTGATGGAAAGGCGGGGGAGGTCATGGCCAGGAAAGGCTCTTGACAGCTCTGTAGGGCACACTCTATGATGCTGGCAGGCCTGGCTGTGGGCACTGCAACCAGTAAGCCCTAACAAATGAGATGCGGCTCTGTGGGCATCCATTGGCCCAGACAGGGCCGGGTTGCCCCACATGCTGTGCTCTGCATTTCCGTTGATGATGCCATGTGAAGCAGCCCCAGAGCGAACATCTGGCAGTCACCAAACAGACAGGCAGGTGAATTTGGGGGTAAGTGGGGGCAAATGTGGAGCACCATCTCATTTAACACCCTGGGTGAAAACAGACACAATGCTAATTCCACTTTAACACGGCTTTAACATTTCTTATGCATGTTGCAGGGCTGCATAGGGCACCAATACAGCCCTGCAACATGTATAAGAAATGTTAAAGTGGTGTTAAAATGGAGTTAGCACTATGTCTGTTTTCACCCCCTAGCTCTCTGGACCCGATTCAGGAGCCCTGGGTAGGGCTCTGTGAAAAAGATAATCAGTCCATATTATCTTTTATGACTACATTCCCTAGAGCTGAAAGGGTTTGACAAATGACCATGAGCCCCATGTCTCTAGTTTTTCTTAAACAAGGACAATGGCTGGGTAGTTTCTAATGAATGAGGCCATCCATATCCTTAACCTAATTCTGAGGTGTTTAGGTTCTTCACACTTCAGGTAAATGTTTAAATTTAAGAAAACCTACTAACCTATAGTAGAAGCCTACTATTCCAATCAGGATCAGTAAAACGGATGGTATCCTTTGAAACTTTAGAACAACAGAGAGCAGATTGCCAAATTTTATTTTATTTTTAAAAAGTGAATTGTCCAATTTTGTTTAACAAAAAAGTCTTTAAAAAATAAAGACAAATTTCTTCTTGACTAAAAACTCTTACTTCAAGTTTAATTTGGTGATAGTTCTCACAACTCATTTACAAACCACTGAACAATGGACCTACGGAGCGTTTGCTAGGAATTATGACACTGGGTAAAAACAGATGTGCAGGCGGTACAGCGGTTCCCCGGCCTAGGGTGGGAAACAGCCGAACAAACGTGCCTGTGGCTGGAGAACCATCCCTCCGCCTACACACCCCGAGTAGGGCAGGGAGCTAAACAAACGTGCAAGCGGACGGCTCCACCCACATCCTGCCATCAGTGCCCCGCCTCCCCACCATGACGACGCCTACCATGAGGTGGGTATGGAAGAGCTGAACACATACGACAGACCGCGTTGGGCAGTCCTTAGCCTGGGCCGCATCCTCTGAGATTTTAAGAGGATGCAGCCCAGGCTAGACACCTATCCGCCCCAGGACAGTCCCAGACTAACATCTGGCAGCATGTAAACAGACGTGCCAGTGGATCACAGGCCACAGTGGCCCACCGTCCTGTCTGATTTTCCCCACTATCTTAGCTGTTGACAGGGACCCATTAGGATAAACTACAACTCTCCCGCCACCTTTCCTCAACAGTACCCTCTAATACGAGTATGTTGTGAAAGAATGAAGGCATGTTTAGATTCTGACATTTACTCATGGGGAATACAATGATACCCACATTCTACGTGCATGTTTAATAAAACACTATTTTATGCCTGCCACCATTATGCTCTTACCAGTCAGATTTTAATTGAATTATATGATTTTGAACACCATTAGAAGAATCTGTTCATTGTTCTACTCTAAGAAGCAGGAAAGTGGGTGGGACAAGAAAGCTTGTCTTGAAAGGAGAAAAGAGAGTTGAGCAAGGCCTCATTTCTGAGCGTGTGGTTGGATAAGGGAGAGAAATCCAGTCCAAACAGTATGCAGGGCAAATACTTGAACGAGTTTTGTAGGGAAAAGGGAGCTCTGCCCCAGAAGAGAAGAGGTGCTAAGAGATGTGACCATAGCCAACCAATAATGCATGTAGGTTCTGCCCAGCTTTCCAAATGATTTTCTGTGCCTGTATGTTCCTCTCCATCCTCCCTTCTGGTTGGGGTGCAACGTATCCACAAAAGTCTCTTTGCTGAAACCTCAAAAAAAAAAAAAAAACTAGGAAAGGGATACACCCTTTAACATACAGTATAATCCCCCCACCCCGTTTTATATTATTGAAGAGTTCATACATCGGTCACAGGCATTAGCATAACATTGGGTCTGGACTTTGATTTAATAAAAAAAAAAAATCACTCTCCCTCCCTGTATAAATGAGAACAAAAATTAATCAATGCCACAAGTCTGTACATTTAAATTCAGCCCACATGACATTTCCTTCTAGTTTAATTGCTTCCATACAATTTATATCTGCTAGTCACGCTAGGGCCCAGAGTACTAAATACGCTTTGTTACAAAGAAGCTCTTGTCCTATAATAACCTCAATAATCAAAGTAAAGGAATTATGGGTAAGGCTGAGCAGACAGTGAAATAAACAGGTTTTCAACTTCATCCAAGGCATACTTAAAACAGGAAACGAGTCCAGCCTAACCACTGGCTCTTCCATCAAGCTCCAAGAAAGAAACCAGCACAGAGCGGCACACAAGACACTGCGGCTGCTGCTAGTCCAAGCTGAACTCAGACGTAGGCAGTCGATTGTCCTGCAGCCTGTTTATGCGACACAGCACAGTTCTGAGATGTTTAGGGAGTTTGGCTTTTCCTTCAGCCTGAATCACTTTAGCAACTTTTAAAATTTGGCAACAAACCCAGAGCACTAAAGAGTTATAAAAACAAGCTGGTTCTTCCTTCTTATTCAGGGCAGCCAAAACCAGCTCCGAATTATTTATTTATTTAGTACATTCAAGTACACACCTTCTGGACTGACTCTATGGAAAAGGTTTAGTGATGTGGATCTCTGCTGGCAGAATCATGAAAGGTATTTTGAATAATCACTATTTACGTCTCACACCAAATCGATTTGCACATTTTTCTTCCTAAAAAGGATACAAGCGGATATTCATTTTTGAAGATGGCAGCACCTGCAGCTATCAAATGTCCAGCTGAAACCAACAGAGCCTGCACGGCTGAACAGTGCTTTAAGGACCTCGTTGGGAGACAGCTCAAATATTTTACCCAAGTGAGTCTAAGTACCATTTCTGGAGTTCACCACAGTGCTTCCTTTTAGTCATTCTCAGCTGGGACTGCATAGGAGCAAAGTGTGGCTTGAAAGCTAATTCAGCAAAAATGTCAGTGAAAAGAATCCAATCATGTCTTATAAATCCAATAATTCCCTGAAGCAGTTTGGTTCCCATCATCTTGATCCTCCACCAATTTTTATTAAAGAGCAGGCATGTGATTAGATGGTGTGGGACCAAGGTCTGCCTTAAGGCTGAAAATGAATCAATTCTCCAGCAAAGCTCATTGCTTTAGCCACTACTGTCCTTGGCTTAATCAAGAGTTAATGAATACCATTTTCATAAACACCAAATTCTGCTCTCATTTCCTACACTTCAACCAATAGAGGTTGCACAGATGTAAATGAAACTTGCTCATGGTTCAGCATACCTGTTGCATTTTCCAAGTTGTGTAGGTTTAGGAGAGGCTCTTTCCTCAATATTAAATGTAGGTTTAGCCATCCCACCAGAGTGGATTAAAAACTTAAAACATTTACATCAAAAGAACTGATTTATCTATAGTCAGCTCACATCCCTGCAATTTTCTCCAGCGAATAAATCTAATTTCAAAAAGCATCTACTCTTGGTATTTATTCATATTATGTTTTCAGAAGGAAACCTTATATTTGAATGGAATTAGATACTTTTGTTATGCATATTCCTTCTTTCCACTACACTCTAAAATTATAGTTGTGTTTTTAATCTCACACTTGGCAGAACTTGCTCTCAGTATACAAAACAGACATTGTTAAATAGTCCATTTATAATTGGTGTCAGTAAATATGATCTGTAACTTCAGCTGCAGCAGCTCTGTGGAATAAGTTTACAATGCTAACTTAAAACTCCATACTCTGCTCTTTTCAGCAGCTCCCCAACCAAGACCCAAAATAGATACCCATCAGCCAACGAGATGTCAAACAGGTCTCAAAATGGCCTGCTCAGAACTCCACAAGCCATTTCTTAACAGACAGTGGGGTCTCTGCCGCAGGGATGTTTCTAGTATCATTAAATCTACTGTATGGGTAAGATGGGATAGTAAGACATCTCATCATCTGCTGCTCTGTTTCAATGGTTTTCTAATCCAAAACTCATCAATCAAGTCTGGCCACTTATCAGGTTAAACCTAAAGCACTTATGCAATTTTATTTAATGCTGAGTAATAATTACAAAATGCTGTGCTGCTACACCATAGTAGACCCAGCTGTCATTTTTCATAAAGGTTAAAGCTCCAAAAAGGCTTTAACAGTTTTGCTGACAGTGTTCGTGACTCCCTATGCAACTAACAAACTGTCTATCAAGTTGCTATTAATGATCATGAATATACTGTTAAACATAAACTCAGTTAATAATCACCAGCAACTCAATAACTATTAAAATGTAAGTAGAAGACAAATACAAAGAACAATTACTTTACTATGTACAGTACTGACTACGTTGCCCAAACATGTTCCTGCAAGTACAGCTATTTCAAGGTCCTAATGTAGGGCCTCATGCTGCAAGGTGCTGAGTTCTATTTTGAGGTACTGCACAATTTGAGTTCTACTGAATTCTGAAAGCAATGGGAACTGAGGGTACCCAGTACCTCACAGGATTCGGCCTTCCTTGTATTAGGCTCTGTCTACATTCACAGTTGAACTAGTTTAACTATTAACAGTGCAAGAAGACAGAGACCTGTCTTGCTGCTTCAATTAAAACAAAAAAAACACCACTGTATGCCAGCAAGAGTAATGTCTATCTCAGCTTCCACCTCATCTGAGTGGACTATACAAATCAAAATTAGCTAGATTATATACTCCATCTATGCATTTTATATAATATTGCTGGGTGGTTGTTTTTTACATGCGCTGTAATTTAATTAGCTGTATTCCCTTGCATTAACACAAACAAAAGCATGAGAAGCAACTGCATTTGCAAAGCATGTATTTCTAATTAACCTATAGGCAGGGAAGATCCTGTTACGATTTTTAGTTTTTCCATTCAGTATTTCATAGGCAACAGTAACATAAATCTCTTAAAACTTGCAAATCAAATAAGGGAAAAGAAGCATCATGTTAAAAATACAGTTAGAATTCATTAGTTGATCTGGTGGGAGTTTGTACGTGTAAAATAGGCAATATATACTGTATTGCATTTCAAATTACATATATACAAAAAAACAATAAAATTAAAGCGAGCAATGTCTTCAGGAAACCAGTGGAAGCTTTTGAAAGCATTAGTAGAGTTATTGCCTGCTCTTTCCTACTATTCTTCGCCACTCCTACAAAATTGCATGTTTTTACAGGCCCTGGCTGCAGCCAAGGCAATGCACTCTTTCTAGCTGGGAAAACATATCAAGACGACCTTTAAACACCAACATCAGCAAGGAAACGTACCTAAAACTACCAGAAAGTCAGCTTTGCCTTGGTGAAACAAGGCAAGGAGTTCAAGGATTTCACGAGGATTCCAAATGCAAACTGACATAGATAAATTCAGATGGTTCCACATTGTTTTTGCACAGTGAAATTCTAAATGGACACTTTAAAACACAAAGCCCCAGAGTTCGCTTTCAATCCCATGCATACTGCTCCAAAGAACAGAGTGGGACTGCACATGTAGGACCATCCCTGCAATATGACCCATTATCTACAGATTTTGTTAGTACAGCCCCATAATTTTCATCCTCAACAGTATTTTCATCCCCATAGAAAAGAAGTGTACTAAGGTTTCTCATGATTGCCAATTACCAGTTATTAACCCTACTTGATTACACTTAATTACACCATTTCATTTATGACTTCTAAAATTAAGATTGGTGGGGAAAAACCCACAGAGTTATTGACATGGTGTAAGATAAAAAAAATTTCTTTATGTTGTTCCGAGACAGAGGGCTGAATCTTATAGTCCTTATTCAGGCAAAGCTCCTTCTGAGGTCAGAGACTTTGTAATGAAGTTAATTATCAGACTTTGGTTAACAGAATTGATTTTCAAATTCCAGTTGGATTTTGAAAATGGTAATAGAGACCAACGAACAAATGGAACATACCAGTGGTACAAGCCCTGGCCCTACAAGCATTCTGTGCTTACAACTCCCACAGAAGTCAATGGATGATGGGCATGAACTGACTGCAGCACCTAGTATTTACTTTTTAAACCATATCAATGTTTCCTTTGCTTCTTCACTCGCACCAGGTCTTACTGGATGTTCCCTAGGCAAAGCCTTCAAATTCTGCACAAGAAAATATTTTTGTATTAATACATCTTTGTTTTTGTCCTTTTGGGGAGGAAAAAAATAAACTGACTGGATTTCATTTTGTGTCCCACACGTATGTCCTTCCCCTACCCCCACTCCTTGGGTTAAAACAGACGTGCAGGTGGCATGCTGGCTCCCTGGCCCAGCCTGGGGTGGGAAGGTCAGCAGGCAGCACTGAACACACACATGCCTGCTACTGGGAGAGCTGTCCTACACCTGCATGACTCGAGTAGGGGTGGGGCCACAACTGACGTGCAGGCGGCCGGCCTTGCCCCACTCTCAGCACCCCATCGTCTGCCATGACAGGCAGCCATGGCAACTATCCACCGGGCCATGATGGCCCCACCCCACAGTAAAGATAGCGGGGCCGAACAGGTGTGTTGGCCTGCATGAGCAGCCCTTGGCCCGGAAAGGGCACTTGTAATCTTCCGGAGGACGCATTCCAGGCCAGCTGCCTACCCACCCCAGGGCAACTGCAGGTCAACATCTGGCGGCGAAGGAATAGATGTTCTGGTGAGTCCCCAGGCGAGGCGAGCCATAACAGGTCAGCGTCACATCTGTTTTCACCTCTTGTGTCCTTCCGCAGGCTCAATTATATAGAATCATCAGGATGCGACACTGAGCTACCAAAGTAAACTGCAAAATGTAGTGGGATGACATATGCAAGTAAGTAAGTTTATTGTGGATTTAGCTTTCGCCATATCCAAAGAAAATAAAAGACTGATACATTTGACAAAATAGAACTAATGTGAAATTAAATATTAAAACAAATAGTACACTTAGCAAATTAATACAGTTGACAAAGTAAAAGTAATGTAGAATTAAATATTAAAAACATAATACAGGGTAATACCGCCCAAAAGATAACATCGGGGAGACATGAAATTTTAAGGCCCTAAAAGCTCAACATCTAGTCAATATTTGGTCCCGATACCAGTACTCTCAGGAGGCAGGCTCATTTAGCAAACGTATGCCACATTCTATCCTGAGATCTGCTAATTTGCTGCCAAACAGCCCTCCTTCTTTTAAGGGCTAGGCCAATAAACATTGCCATGGCTCTTAAGGAATCCGCTGAAGTTAAGGTCAGTAGATAAATGAGTTTCTGACTATCCGCAGCAAATGACGGGGATTCTAATAGGGTGGCTAGCCAGGTCTCTCTTAATTTCTGGTAGTATGGGCATTGGAATACAAAGTGCGCAACTGTTTCCACGACTTGCATGGAACATGAACATAACCTTGCCTTGTACGGGATCCCTATTAGACGTCCCTCCACAACCATTAGATCAAGCAAAGCAAATCTGCATAGAGTTACATTTCTCCTCAAGATGGGACTAATGAGGAGATCCAAATACACCTCCATAGCACACTTTAGTTTAAGTTCCCAGTACAAAGGGGCTACTCTCCACTGTCTAAACGCTGCAAGATCCTGCTGGACCTCAACATCCCTAGAGCGCCTATCAAGCTCTTCCTTTGCGGCTGCCAAAGGCTTCTCTAGAAAATACGCCTGACAGAACCCCAAAAAAGATAACTTCTCAATGAGATATTTTACCCATGGATATAATCTGGCCCCAGGGTACACGGCCTCTTCCATGGCACATTGCACTATTAAATTAGAGTATTGTGAGTTCTCTATCTTCTGCCAGAATCTCGTCAGGGCCACCCTAGCATGGTGTATCACAGGTAGAGAGCCAGTCTCTGCTCTCAGGGCAGCACCCGGCACGCTATTATTTACTCTCAGGAGTCTCCGGAGAAATTGGTTCTGTACCCTTTCCAACAGTACAGCATCTGGGAAAGGGATAAATTCCAGACCATAAGTCAGCATAGGGTAAACTTTCTGCGAATACGTTCCCAAGATGGTAGAGGTAGTTATTCCCTTTGAGAGAGTGGCTGCCCTCGTCAGACTTCCTACTGCTCTAGCCGTCAGTGATGTTCTGTATTTTATATGCTTTGCCCAAGACCCTCTGGCAGAAAAGGTCGCCCCCAGGTAGTTAAACAACTGCATTAACTGAAAGCTAGTATCTCCAATTTTCCACTCTTTTCTTGATGTCCTACCACCCACCAACATGATTTTGGATTTGCCACTATTAATGGTCAAGCCATTAAGGTGGCAATACTCAGTTAGGGCAGCGAGTGCCCCTCTTAGCCCCTTTTCTGTCTGAGACAAGAGAACAAGGTCATCCGCATACTGAAGAGCATACAGAGGATGGGCTTGAATTTTAGGGGAATGGGGATTTGAAGTTGAGATGGCATCAATCAAATCCACCACATAAAGATTAAACAAGGTGGGGGCTATGACACAGCCCTGTCAAACA
This sequence comes from Sphenodon punctatus, assembly GCA_003113815.1. NCBI lineage: Eukaryota > Metazoa > Chordata > Lepidosauria > Sphenodontia > Sphenodontidae > Sphenodon > Sphenodon punctatus. Next base: position 528,013 of record QEPC01010046.1, on the reverse strand, counting down.
CCTCGGTTGATGGAGAATGGTGCACTTCGGGTAGTGTTATTCCCAATTTTAACTCTAGCTGTGTTATTATCATGTAGTTGCATTAAAAGGGTTAGCAATTTCCCATTTACCCCCATTGATCTTAATTTTGACCACAGGCGGTCTCACGGCACTGAATCGAATGCTCTAGTAAAATCCATAGAGGCAAGATAAAGCTTCCCCCTCCTTATTTTAGTGTACTTCTCGATCAGATGAGAGACGATAAAGCAGCAATCGATGGTAGAGCAACCAACTCTAAAACCAAACTGTTCAACTGGAATTTTATTATTAGACTCTGCCCAATTTTGCAACAAACATGCAATCTTGGAACCAAACAATTTACCAATCACAGAAAGCAGGCTGATAGGACGATAACTGGCCGGGTCCAATCACCCCCCCTTTTTATATATGGGAACAATCCAGCCAGTTTTCCAGTCCGCTGGAATTTGACAAGTTTCAATAATACCATTGAACAGTTTGGTTAAAATGCTAGCCCACCAGGTTGGAGCAGCCTGTAGTAGTTCTGCACAGACGTGGCCTGGACCTGCCGCCTTGTGCATTTTCAAAGATCTAATCATTTCTTCCAGCTCATCCTCATGGAAGCACAAATCCAGGGGCAGATCTTCAAGCAGTGCCCCAGAATTCGATACAATATCTACGCAGGAGACATACTCCACCTTGTATAGGGCCCCAAAATAATCCTCCCAGGAACTATTACTAATTGCCATTTCCATTGGAGCCTGCCTCGGTCTAATTAATCTATTAAGCAATCTCCAATAGCGGGCAGTATTCCCTGTCCTGGCAGCTACTGCCATTACATTAAGGCCCATTCCTTGTTATAATAGGCCAGTTTCTTGTTCTTAATAAGGGACTTATATTGTCTCCTTGCATCCAGATAGGAGGCCTGGAAGACAGGTGTAGGGTTGCTTGGCCAAGTTTTTCTCATATTGGGAAGACATATGCATCAACTGCTACTATGGCCCTCAATAGGCTATCTGATATATAATCCCATATAGTTGTATCATAATATGGTGATGAGCCTGGCGGAATGTATACATTTGCTACTACCATTAGTCTGCTCTGGGCGGGCTTTTACTGGCCATTAAAAACAAAACACAACACACACACACCCCACAAACGGCTAGCGATTATGGAAAGACTTCTTAAAATACAGCATGGCAAAGATAACAATTGCAGCCAGTTCAAGAAATTTGTTCAGTGCAAACACTGCACTCAATACACAGTACTGCTTAACCTATGAAAAGAAATCTGAACTGAAAAATTCTGTAAACGCACAATGAAAAAAGTCAACACCACTTAAACTCAAGGCCACAGTCCTGAAGCCTCTTATTCACAAGTAGCACTATGTCATCCTCTACTCACAAGTAATTAATTTCAGGACTGTGGCCATACCTAATATTTGAAATAAAGTCTGAGAGACCTGCAGAAATAACACTCTGAAGTATTACTTGAAGAATCATTATTATTGTGTAAACATTCGCGTGTGGATTGATAGTCTCATATGGTAACACAATGGCAATAGACAGGCATTCCGCTTGCCCTTTCAGAAACCTTTTATCAGAAGTAAATTGCACTTACATTTTTTCACACATGCACGCACAGAGAAATGTTTTAGATAACAGCACTGTGTTGAGATGTGTGTTTATTAGTCTGCCTTCCATCCCCCACTCAGGAGGCATGGTATTTAATTACAGGGTGGGGTGGTCCTGGGGCTACTTATGTTTCTTACAGTCATAGCTAGAAAACGTCCACAGGAACCAACATGCAAAACTGTGATTGCATTTCAAGTGATAGCAGCTTCTTGATCAACAGAGTACCAAGATTTAAGGCACTATTCGTTTGTAGGATTCCGCTGCACTGATGAAATTTCCACCATGACTTTCAATCAAATGTAGGTCAAAATTCAGCTAGATGCTGCCCTAATAGATAGAAGGAAAACATATATAAGTAGAAGTGCTATAGCAGGGATGGGAAACCTCAGACCCAGCGGCCAAATGTGGCCCCTTTCAAGTTCCTGGATCCAGTTCCTACCCCACGTACTGAAAAACAGACGTCAAGGGAAGGGAGTAAAGCTGAAGGCATGCACTCAAGAATAGGGGACAGATCAATGATCACAAGCCTTCCTCTTCCTGAGTGAACCCCTTAAGGACCCCCACCCTCAACTTCTATGCAGACCTCGGAGGAGCTTGAACTAATTTTCAAAGTGGCCCCTGCAAAAGAAAAGGTTCCCCACCCCTGTGCTATAGGAACATGATTCCACACATCGTTAGCTAGAAAAAAACAAAAAATGCAATTGAATGATTAAAAAAAATGTTTAAATCTCTTTGACAAATACAACTCCAAAACAAATCAAAACCAAAAAGACCCAAACACAAAAGATTCAATGTTTGATGATGGTTCACACAGACAATGGGATCTTTGATTTAAGAAGAAAAGAATAGTAAGTTGTGAATTAAGGCACACCCATTTTAAGAAGTATAATAAATAAAGCACAAGGTAACTTAACAAAACAAAGTTCCAAAAACCCAGTCCTGGCATTTTTGTTGTTGTTGTTACATTACAAAAGAAAATACAGAAAATATTTTCTTAGGTCTCACATGTACAGATCATACAAGGGTGCGTTCTTTCAGGCAAAAGAGCACAAATTAATGTTGAAGGGTTCCTCCTACCTTCCCCTCTCCCATACCAGATTTGTGCGACAGTGGCTCATAAACTACAGCTAGAGACTATGTGGCCATTTTAAAATCAAACAAGCAACATGAATAATGCTAAAACGACACTGCTCTAAAATACCGAGTCTACATAAGCAACATTCATCTTTTTACACTTGATCAGATCTGTTGATCAATTTAACAAAATTACTAGGGGTATGCTTTCATTTTCATTATTATAATAACAAAAACTAAAGAGGGCTCTTTTGTTTTCATAATTGAATAACGAAAACTAAAGGACATAACGAAAAACCGAAAAAATGAGTTAATAGGAAAAAATTGGAAAAATTTTCATCCAATTTGGATGAAACTTGGAAGGCTTTTACTCCCCGCGGAGGGCATTATATGTGCCATATTTCAGAAAGATTGGATAAAGGGATCCAATTTTATAAGCAGATGAAATTTGTTATTTTATGAAATTCTGCATACACTTTCCTGGCTGTATCGACTTTGTCTCTCATCCAATTTGGATGAACCATGGTAGGATTATACCACTCCGTAAGGTTACTATCTCGGCCAAATTTCAGAAGGACTGGATAAAAGGTTCTGATGTTATAACATATAAGCAATTTACTTGTAAATGCATTTCTGGCTGTAACGTTTGTGTCCATCCCTTTTACATGAAATTTGGCACAAACGTATCTCAGACCTTGAAGGTCATCTCTGCCAAATTGTAGAAATATTTGATAAAGAGTGCAAATTGTATAAGCAATGGAAATTTCCCTGTTGATGACTTTCGTTATTCAGGTAAAAAAGCACATGCAGTGCCATTCAGAGACAGGCATGGCAAGAGGGAGGGGGCTGTAGAAGGGAAGCGGAAAAACCCAACTGACGGACAAACAAGACTGACAGACACATTCACCGGCCAGTTGCTGCACGCTTCCACCTTTGCAGGAGAACCAGTTGGTGGGGACTTCAAGGCGGGTATAGAGGGTAGATATAAGTTGCTGTTTTTTGTGTGTGGTTAGTTCTGGCTTTGGTCAGAGTGTTTTCTCATACTTTGCTGGTAGGCTTTGTGTGTGTGTGTGTGTGTGTGTGTGTGCGTGCATGCTCATGCTAGGGCTCACTGCAAGAGTTCAGCTACCTACATAAATCCAATCCCCATGCACCTGGGGTGCTGCCCAATATCCTCCTGCCCCCTCCTGGGGTGTTCTTTGCAAGGATACCCCCATGCACCTGGGGTGCCTGCCCAGACTGAAGCCTGTGCCAAACAGCAGAGATGACAGATAACCCCTCTGGCCAATTGACATTTCTAAGACACCCTGGCTGGGACATAGATGTGATTGCCTCTCTTACTGCATGCTTCCAGCTTTCCAGGACCAATCCTGGGTGGCTCTGAGGTGGGCATAGAAGGAACATAACTGGGACTTCAGGCAGCAAAACATAGGGCAGGGGGAAGCATCCCAGCTTTCAGGAGATATGGTTTACACAGCCAGGCTAGCCAATTGCCATCACAATCACATCCTATAGCACTGTGGCAGAGGACATGAGAGAATCCCTTATTCGTTCTTTCCTATGCAGATGCTTCCAACTTCCCAGTAATAAGTGAGGGAGAGGGGTTGGGGTGGTCACAGCACAGAATGATATATGGGTGACATTTCTGCTGGCCAACTGCCATCACAAACATATCTTGTCCCACAGTGACAAACGTAAGAGAATCCCTGGCATAGGCTCATACTCTCCAGATGCTGTGCAGGCCTATATCTTTGGGACCCTTTATCAGATCTTTCTGATATTTGGAAGGGCTGGTCCTCACAGTCTGAGATACACTCCTACCAAATTTCATGTAACCTGGCTTGAAAACAAAGACGTTACAGCAAGAAATGCATTTAAAAGTAAATTGCTTATAACATCAAGACCTTTTATCCAATCCTTCTAAAATTTGGCAGAGTTAGTACCTTTGGGGAAGGGTATACTCTTGTCACTTTACATCCAAACCAGATGGAAAACAAAGACATTACAGAATTTAGTAAAATAACACATTTCAACTGCTTATAAAATCTGATCCCTTTATCCAATCTTTCTGAAATATGGCACACATAACGCCCTCCATTGGGGGTACACGCCTGCTAAGGTTCATCCAAATCAGATTTAAAAAATTAAAATGTTGCAGCCAAAAATGTGTTTTCCATTGAAACCAATGGAAATCCAAACCAAAAGTGAAAACGAAAAAGAAACAAAGACTAATGAAATATAACAAAAAAAAATGACATTTTAATAATGAAAATGAAATGAATAATGAAAACAAAAGAGTTACTGTACACATCCAATGTAAAAATTACATACCAGGCGAGAAGGCCAACTTGATCTATGAACCGCCAGTTACCAGCAAAGATTATATGTCCAGTTCCCTCTCAGAAAGACAAACTGGAGCATAATGGAAAATTGGGCCTATCGATAAAAGGTGGGGGGGGGCGGTAATGTAGTCACCTTCCAAAGCCCAAAAATATTGGTTTGGCAGAGCACTAAAAAGTAGTAACAGGCTTTAAAAGTTGTTAGATGCAGTACGTCCGCACTTTCATAGTCCTCCCTCCCAAAGCTTTGTCACTATTTGCTTGGAAATGCATCCTGTAACGTACTGAGCATAAGATCTCCCTCTGAACTAAGGGGTAAAGAGCACTCGTGAAGCCATTAGTGCATGCTCAGTTGAACTATCCATATGTCTTCATCAGTATAGGCTAAGGGCTGGTCTACACTTCAGCTCAGACCAGTTTTACTCAAACCATTTTAAGGAACCAGCCCTCCTGTATTCACACAGGACACCTGTACTGCTTCCCGAAGATCACATGTCATCTGCACTACTGCTCACAGTATTGCTGTATCCAGTCTTGGCATCTGACCTTAGCTGGGCTAGTTTAAGCTTAGGTTGATAGTATAAACAACCTACCTGATCAGATCAAGAGAGTCAGGCCAGTCAAAGTCATATTGTATGAAAGCCAACTATGTTCACAGACCAGCTCAAGAGGAGCTAGACAGGATCAAGGCCAAACATGCAAAGGAATGGTAGGGTAGATGTATCTTTATGTTTGATTGCAGCATGGAGGACAAGCACAGGCAGAAGTCCAAATTCCACAAGAAATGCAAAGGAAGATAGGTCTCCTGTAACCTAGAAAGTAAACTTCTAACATGTTCCTGTGCATTTGCTTCACATCATTCATTTTGTCACTGAATGATTATACTAGCAATTCATTAATGATGTTTTGGTTCAGAAAGACAGTATGTAAACGTAAGGCCCAATTCTGACCATACACAGATGTAAATTTGGAAGGATTCTAATATGCAACAGACTATAGATTTGCAGTGTGTGTGAGACCCATTGTGGCATTTTTATGGCACTCTCAACAATCACACCGTTGGAATCACTGTCATAATAGTCAACAGAGTGGCAAAGAAAACATTTCTTACTGCCCAAATGAATATATCACTTAGCATTCAGTAGGTCTAGGGAATTAAGTGAACACTATGTGCCCAAGCAAAACACAGGCCTTTTTCACTGCTACGCATCTGATGTCAATGTCAGAAGCAAAATACTATTTTCGCACCACAAACCAGTGACCGCAAATAATACAAACTATACTGGATGATGTTACCCTATCTCCCTCAGAAAGAAAGATGTCACTATCAGGAAAGGAAACATCTACTATAAGTAAAGATGGGAATGCTATATCATCAAACTACAGTCTTTAAAATTCCATTTTCAAAAAGCCACCGTAATAGTCACCGACTAGCTGACTTTAGACACCTGCAGTCTGCTTTTCTGGGAAATGGGAATAATAGTTCCTTACAATAGTGGAGTCCCGTGAGGGTCTCTAGGAGGGGATCAGTCCACGAGGAGAAGGAGGATTAGCCTGGGTGGCAGTGGCACTCCTGGGATCATGGGGGGCCCTGAGCACTGGTGTAGTTGCATCACCTACTTACCTCACTCTACCTGCCATTGTTCTGACCACCTGTGCTGCCAAGCATACAAGGGGGGGGAGGGGGATTGGGAAAGGCGGGTGTGGCTTCTGGAAGCTTTCCTGCTTTTCTGACTTCTGCCTCTTGCTGCTTACAGCCACCTCATACTGGTGGCTGTAAGCAGCTGCTGTCAAGATCAGGGCCTGTGGGTGAAAACAGACATAATACTAACTTCACTTTAACACCGCTTTAACATTTCTCATGCATGCTGCAGGGCTGTATTGATGCCCTATGCAACCCTGAAACATGCATAAGAAATGTTAAAGCAGAGTTAGCATTAAGTCTGTTTTCACTACTACATCTCTTTTCTATAGTGCTACCAAGCATACGCAGCGCTTTACAGTCACAGAGTTTTCAAAGACAGCACACATATTCCCATTTTACAGATGGGGAACTGAAGCTGAGGCCACTTAGTGAGTTCATGGCTAGGGCAGGATTTGAATCCTGGCTTCCTAGGTCTACACCACACTGGCTCCATTGCTGCTGCCTGGCCACTTCCGGCCCTAGATTTTTAAAAAACATTTTGTTGGGTCTTGCCCACAGAGAAGTTGAGAGCTACTGTCCTACTGCTCAGGAGAACTAGAATTTTAGATGCCCAGAAGGAAAGCATGACAGACATGGACAGTATTTTTATCAGATTGCATAATATAATGGAAATGTCTGATAAAGGAAAATCTAAGTCATGATTCCATGGCAACGAACGGTTGGCCAAGGGTACTTTGCCATCTTTCATTTTAAACCTGAATTCCCTGGCTTTTGTGAACTGCTGTTGGTCTGAATGGGCTTGTGCCAATGAAGTGCTTTAAGAACTGAGCTGTCAGTTACTGAAGATAATTATTTTAAAAATCCTCCATGCATACGCCTACATACTAACTAATACGACAGCAATGGAACAGACTAATGGAAAAATTGAACATCAAGACTTATCAATATAAGAGACTGTAATGCAGCAACTAGCCTATGTGAATGTTTTTGTCGCATGTTAGTTCCCACAATAAGACCTATTACTCACTGAGGTAATAGTGTTCCTTATCTCTTCTACTACTTTTGATTATGTTTTCATTCTGTTTACATTCAAGAGTCCTTTGTTAAAGTTATCGTGTAAAACTGTGTGACAACACGTTAATTGTGACAGAAAAATGATAAATTCAAATGCTTGTGAATGAACAACTTTTACATTAACAACCATTACAAAAATTAACAACCTAATTTGAATGCTCTTTTATACCTATGTTGCTTAACAACCTCATACATCACCAGTCATGGTGGAGTGGATTCAGAGTATATTTCACATCTTCAGCTTTGAAAAATGTTTTACAAATCAAGGAGATAAAATGCAGAGCACAGATATCTTAATGCCAAGTTGTCTCCTGTTGATATTTTGCTCAGCCTACAGGGAGGATCCAACCTTCTTTAAAAACTGTAAATTAGTACAGTCTGAGCTTTCCAGCATAAAACCAGTCTAACCACTTAAAATGGAGTGACCTGTGGAATTTGTGAGAGTTCTACATACACTTGTCCATCACACCCACAGCTTCAGAAAGACATCAAACTATAGAACAGAATTGGTAAAACCGTTCTTAGCTAGCTACTTAGCTATCTCAGTCTGGGAAAGAAATATGGCACCTCACGCGCACACACTTCAACATCAAGCCATGGTAATGATCCACACTCCTTCCCACTTCCTCACACTCTCTCTCCATGACAAACATGGAGCCACTCCATAACTTCCCAATCAAACAACCAATGACACCACAGACCCCTGTATTCCCCTCCTGTACTCCCCACAAGTCCTTTTGCTCCAGGCTCTTCCATTGTCATCTTCTTTACATCTAAGCATCAATTTCTAAAGACTATGAAAACCTGAGAGCCATGTTTAACTCAATGCAGCAGAGTTTAAGCCACATTTTAATGTCCCCCCATCCCTCCATGGATGCTCTCAAGCCCCTTTAACTCAAGGCCCCTTTCAACATGTTAACGTAAAAGTCAGATACTGTTGAAAAAAAAATGACAAGACCCATCATAATCTATATTTTTTAAACAATCAGTCCTAAAAATTCCAGTGTCTAAACTAAGATCACATCCATGCACTCTGATTGCACAAAAATTCTGGAGACCAGCATAATGCAGCACCATGTCACCTGCCCCCCCCCAAAAAAAAAATCTGGATACAATGCTCAGATCCTGCCATTGCCAGAGATACATGCCACCCAATATCCCATAAGAATCCATAGCATTCCAGCTTCATGGCACACACACAAGCACAGATCTATTTATTTTTTTTCTGGATATGTGGCACCAGGTCATGCACGATTAATTATTTCTGTGGTGCAATCAGAGTGGGCAGGCATGATCTGTATTTAGACAGTAAAATTTGGAGCAGTGAAAGGAAAAAAATAAATCTATGCCTCCAATCTGTTTTTTTCCAAATTGGCTAGAGATTCTTCGGCACCATGGCCTACCAGATTTCTGATTTTTGTGGTGCAATCAGAGCAGGTGGACACGATTTATATTCAGAGGATGCAATGCAGCCCTGGGTGGAAAAAAGCTCGCCTGCTCTGGCAGGATCCATGCCTTGGATCTGGTGTTTTGGGCACTGCAGTGCCAAGGACATGCTTGGTTCTTTGTTTGGAGGAGCAAACTGAGCAGAAAAACATGATCTGTGCTAAAGTGTGGAGTTTGGGAACTGGGTTAAAAAAAAAAAAAGTAATTATTATTATATTATTATTATAAGCAAAGAATCTGGCAGGATCCATATTCTGAATCTGGAGAGTCTGCCTGAAAAATATGGACACTGCAGGATCCTACCATTTTTTGTAGACTGCCCCCCAAATTTCATTATCTAGAAAACACATCCTTCCAGTGTGGGGTGAAAACTACTTCACAAAGGCCCTTTTAGGCTTCCCCTCAACACACAGTGATGCCCCAGGCCCCCTTTAGCTCTCTCAGTCCCCTAGTTACCAGATGCCCCCTTTTAACTCCCTCACCATCCCCCAAACAATTAACTACAATCCCCCTTTTAACACACTCCCCAACATACAACATTGACCAATCTCCTCAATGCCCTTTTGGGCCCTCCACACACATACATAGTTCTCCCGTGACCCTTTTAGCCAGCCCCCTAAAGTTGCCCCAAAGCCCCTTTTAATCAACCACAACACAGAGAAAGTTACCCCACTGCAGTTTTTGTCTCCACAGGGCTATCCTAAGGCCTGTGATCAGCCTCTCGCCCTCCCTAAAGCTGGCAGTTCGCAGACTCAGGGAGGGGGGCACTTACTTGAGGAAGTATCTCTGGCCCGTGTGTGTGAGCGCCATCTCCCAGCCGGGAGGCAGCGGCAGCTCATCGGTCACATCGTAGGACTGCTGGCGGAGGTGAGCGTGCTGCTGAGCAGTGCTCGGGGTGGCCCCAGCCCCGGCTCCGAGCTGCAGAGAGGCAGGCGAAGAGTGCGAGCGGACGTGCTGGGCCCCCGCTGCGGCACCGCTCAGCCGGGGTGGGTGACTGCCCGAGTCGGTGCTGGATTGCCGGGAATGCGAGCCCGAGTCGGGCTCCTTGAAGAAGGACTCGGGCAGGATCTTCTTCCTCCAGGAGCTGGGCTTGGGGTTCATGACCGAGTTGAAAAGCGCCTCCAGGTCCGTGTCCAGGTCCTGGGTGACATGGATCACTTGCTGTCCCGGCGGCGGAGGGACTGGAGCGGGGTTCATCTTCTGCCCCGCGGCACCAACTAAAGGCAGCAAACGGGGAGGGGGGAGGACTAAGTAGTGAATCGAGGGGTCCAGGCCGGGATCACCCCAAGAGTGTCTCTGTCCCCCCCCCCCTCTTAGGAATAGGCAGCCAGCAAAGGGTTCATGCCAGTCCTCCCCTTCAAAAATGTCTGTGCCCCCTTTCCCAAGGGGTAAGCAGCGGGGTAGAGAATACCAGGCAGCCCCCTCAAGTAAGTGCTGTGTCCTCCGGAGCAGGCAGCAGTAAATCAAGACTCTTCAAACCAGTTCTCTCAAGAAACAACTCCTCTGTACCCCCGCCCCCAGCCCAGGAGCCCGAACAGTAGATCTAGGCGTTCCAGGCCAGTTCCCCCCACTCCAGATTGGATCAGGATCTTGCAGGATCCTCAGCAGCAACTCAAGTGTATCCCAGTCAGATCCCGCGGAAAGTTATGCAACTTTCCCTAAAACTTTGGAGACTTGTTGCAGCTCACACGGAGGAGGCGGCTCCTTTAAAGGACGAAGGAAAAGTTCTGGCGGCTGTCACTGGAGGGAGGACTCGCTGTACTCTGGATTCCAACGAGGGCCGGCCTGGGTCACACAGGGAGGAGGGATCCGGGGAACGTTCTAAATCCGAATTTTGGGGATCTGGGGAACGTTCTAAATCCGAATTCTGGGGGATCCAGCGGGGAAGGTTCTGTCCTCCACTAGCGTCCGGGGCCGAATCACAGCCGGGGCCTCCCCCGGCTGCGCAGAGAGGGGTCAGGAGCAGGACTTTGCTTCTTCTGGCCTGGCAGGAGTTTGCACAGGGTGGGGATGGGGGCTTACGGAGGTTCGGGGGCGGTGGTGTTCTCTCCTCACATCCCCACCCTCCAGGCTGCCTGCTTGCTTGCTTGCTTCTACAGCACAAGGTGCCTTGCGCTGTGGCTACTGCCAGCAGACTGTCCCAAACAAACTTTACGGGGGTGAACAAACCCTCTTCGGAGAACAAGGCGGGGCGGTTTGGCAGCTACATTATTCATGAGGGCCAGTCCGATTACACCCACTTCTCCTCCCTCCCTCTTTGCCAGGCTCCTGCCCCCATATACCCGGGTCCTGCTGGATAGCCAGCCTAGAAGGGCTTCTTGGGGCGGCTTAGGGGAGATCTGCGGGTCTCACATCACATAGTGACTCAGTGGAGTAGCACAGAGCCGGGACGGGGCTGACTGGGCAAAGCAAAAGCGTCTCCTTGCCCTTTCTAAGGAACCCCCAGCGCTGCCCCCACTGAGAAGCTCAAAGTGCGGGGAAGGTCACAGACCCCCGCCCTCCCAGCCACAGCGTGCCCCAATCTCCTTGCTCCTGCTCAGCTATTTGAGGGCACATCCCACAGCGGCCTTTATTGCAATTTGGATCTGGCAGCCCCCGGACCAACGCCGCTTCCCCATTGTTGTTACCATATTTGGTATCTTGAGCAATCGCTCCTCCATTCCAAACTCTATAACACGCTTGACACACCCCTGGGGGAGGAGTCTTGACCTGCAAGAGGACCCCTGCACAGACCCCTAGTGAGGAAAAACCTTCCTTCCTTCCTTCCTGCTGGATTCCTACATTCGTCTGTTTCGTCAGAAGAGTCTTACCTGGCTGAAGGAAGAGGCAGGCATGAATGCTATATATACCACACTGGGGACATGAGGCTTTAAAAAGGGTTAGTTAATCCGGATTTAGGAGTGTGTATAGATGGAGGGGGGAGGAGGCAGAGGAATAGAAAGAACCCCTGTCACACAAAACAGATTGAATTTCACTTAGCCAGCCTTAATAGGAGTGTCTCTTATCATAGGGTGCCCTGGAGGTAGATGTCAGGTGCTTATTAAAACCTCTTGTTCATTCATACTCTCATTGCCAGTGCTGTTTACTCCAATTTAGTCAAAAAAGATACACACACCATTTCCTGACCAGCAAATGGGCCGGATATGTGTTAGACCCCATAGAAGTCCCTGTGCAGACATTCTTAATTGAGATTTTAAATGGTTACATTCAACCCTGCAACAGCACTTTAGTCTTATTAAAAGGGTGCCTGCATGGAGTCTGATCTGTATTAATAAATCCATCTTAAATCAAAACCCTAGTTAATAGGGATTTAGTTAACTCTCCCATGTAGGCCAGCTTTATGGAAGAAGACCTCTGCATTACCGGGAGGAAAGGAACCCCATCTCCTAATTTCTCTAGAACAGAGGTTCCCAAGCTATGGGGTGTATTGGAGTGATGCCATCTACAGATGGGACCCCATCCCAGTTAATAACGAATCTACTTCACATATTTTTATCGCCATCTGAGATCACACAATTACTTGTAAGACTCAAAACAGGGTCATACAGGCAAAACGTTTGAGAACCACTGCCCTAGAAGGAATAAGGGTTTGTTTGCATGAGGCATCAAATTACCTTTAAACTGGTAATTTAAAGCATACATAGCTCCTGTATTCCTGCGTAGCTACAACTATGGATTGCAGAAGGACTTTACTCCTTATTACAGAGCTAATTTACCCCCAAGGTAAATTACAAATTAACCGGAGGTAAGCAGAATGATGATGTGTGAATGCTCTGCATTTACTCCTGAGTTAGCTGTTTCAAGTGAACAAGCCCTAAGAAAGGTGGCTCCAGATCTCAAACTTCCTGGTTCAGGTTGAAGCTCTGTTCCCATTCCACCTTCTTCATTTGACCTTTGCAGTTGCCTGGGGCAGGTATTACCTGGGTCTTTCCAGCTTCCCGTAACATGAAAGCTGAGATTCTCATAATTTCAACACCTGGGACTTTAACATCGAAGCCCTGCTTTTGCAAATGAATGCTCCTTCCCTAAAGGGTTGGGAGCCAAGAGAGCTTGCCACTGCACCCCCCCCCCTCCCCCTTTGACAGCTGACCTGCTGGACACTGGGGGAAACCCTGAGGCCCTGTTGCTATCACACACACACACACCCCTGTGGCAGAGAGTGGGGCAGAGCCAGGGATCCCCTTCCTGGAGCTTCTGACCAAGCAGGAGAAAGGACTTAAGGGGGCACGCTGTTCAGCAGCACCAAAGGGCCCTTTGGCAGCAACCTGGCGGCTGGGGGAAATCTTGGTTGGTTGGCTAGGCTGGGGGTTGATCGAAGAGAAGTTCCTGATTATTACTGGGAGCCAGTGGGGCTTCGGGGTGTGTGTGGGTAGGTAGGCATGGTGATGGGATGGTTTAATTTTATGGTGGAGTTTTGGATGGGAGGGTGGCTTATGTTTTGGGGGGAGGGTGGATTGAGAAGACATGGATTGTTTTTCTTTGAAGGTTTTTTTGGAATGTTCTTCTCCCCCAGTGAGAGTAGGGTAGGGAGAGACTGGGCTGGGGGGGGGGGTGTCATTCACCCCAATGAGAGGGGGGGTGTGACCTGGGGAAGAGGGCTGTTGCTTGCCCCCCCGTAAGAAGGGTCGGGGGGAGAATTGGGGGGGTCTCCCTTGCCTGCCTGCCGGAACAGCCACTGGGGGGGCAGGCTGAGGGAAGCCTGCAACCACTGGGGTCATGTTGTGCCAGGGGAATTTTGGTCATTCTGGGAGGCTGGTTAGATCTGTGAGACAGGACACGTGTTTGGTGCCTCTGTCCCTCTCACTCTGGCCCCCAGGCAGGCAGTAAGGGGGTTGATGACCGGAGGCCCCTGGGTTTGATGTTGCTTAATGCAAGGTCACTTGTAAATAAGTCAACAACAGTCTGGGAGCTAAACTAAACCTGGACCAGTCAGCCGACCTCATGTGTATTACGGAGACCTGGCTGGACACTGAGTCTGGGCCTATTTTGGCTGACCTTGGTCCAGCTGGGTACTCTGTACAGCATCAGCCATGGGTAGGGTGGGGTGGGGGGTGTAGCCATTATTTTTAAAGATACATAACCTGTGAGAAGGTCTATTGCAATGTGCTTTACATGGGGATGCCCATGACAACGGTTCAGAAGCAGCAGCTAGTGCACGATGCGGCAGCCCATCTCCTTACTGGGACAAGCCGCAGGGAGCACATACACCTGTGCTCCAAGCACTGCACTGGCTGCCTATTGTCTTCCGGGCCCAATTCAAGGTGCTGGTATTGACCTTTAAAGCCCTTCACGGTCTAGACTCATCCTTATCTGAGTGATCGCCTCACCCCCCTGGGCCCCTGCAGTCATCCGTGGGTGCCCTCCTGCAAGTCCCACGTTACCGACAGGTTCGGATGAACAGGAGAGCATTCTCAGCGACCACACCATTGCTTTGGAACTCCCAGTGGAGTTTTGCCAGCTTGAATCTTGCCTTCCGAAGAAATTGTAAGACCTGGCTTTTCTGCCAGGTGTTTTGCAGGGGAGGAGGGAAGGGTGGGATGGGTATGTTGCAGTAAAATTGGAGTCTTTTCTGCACTGTGGGTGTTTTACTGTTGTGCGCATAATAAGAGTTTTAATATGTTTTATATTTTTATATTTATATTGTGAATTTTGTGAACCACCCCGAGTTGCTTGTGGCGAGAGGGGTGGGGTTAAAATGTACATATAAATTAATGAATTAAATAAACTGTCAGGAATTTTAGTTATCTGAAAGTCATTTACAAACACAAGTTAATGAGCTAGTCCTCTGTGAGGCTGATGCACTTAATTATTATAATTTCATAAGAGTCATAAAAGGGGCATACAAATATTGTACTGGTGTACGTATTATAAGTTTTTCTGGCAATCTTCCACTGGCACAACTGCTGCTCTGATCAATTCAAAAAGAGAAGGTAATAACATTAATTTATCCTATTTCTGGGTGCTTTTTATAGCTGTTTATATAGCAGTGTAGTGATTCCAACCTAGTGCACTAGTTCCCAAAAGACTGGGTCAGTGCACTGTTACCAATCCTCAACATTTTTCATGGACAACCATTCACCCTTAAGAACACAAGAACTGCCATAGCAGATTGTACAGCCCCAATGGTCTATATACCCTGTTTTTAAAGCTGTTGCCTATTCATTTAATTGTGTGTCACCTCAGAAGAAGAATGAATAATACCTCCCTATTTACTTCCTTTGCACCACTGATTCTAGAGACATCTACCATAAGTTGCCTCAGTCCCCTTTTCTAAACCAAAGAGTTCTAAGCTTTCTAGTCTTTCTTCATATTGAAGTTATTCCATATCCTCTACCATCACTGGTGCCTTACTCTCCACTCTTGGAGAGTGTTTGCTTTTCTATCTGTTTGCTTTTGATTATATTTAAGTAGCTTGCTCCCTCAGGGAGGAGGGATTTATTTAAGGTTGGGGTGATGGGTTATTTTAAATGGGGGCTTTGAGCAGGATTATGGGGAATGGGTTGATTGGTGAGTGGGCTGGATGGGAAGAAGGTGTAGATGTGCTATGGCTCTTAGGAGGGCTATTGGCCTGGGATGGAAGGCCCTCTGTGAGAAGGTTCAGGCACAGGGGGGGTGGGCTCATGCCAGGGCTGCCCTGTGAGGGGGGAGGGATATGTACATAGGGGGGTGAATGGAGTTGGTTTTATTGGGATGGGAAATATGGGTATGATTGGGATGAGGCAGGGGTGGGTACAACGTGTTTCTTTCTGGAAAGGGTAGGTTTGGGTTGAAGGAGTGGGGGTGGGGAGTGTTCTCCTGCCTGCCTCTGTTGCCAATCTGCCTCTAAGGATGCCAGGCTCGGGCCTAATCTTTGGCCACCCTTCCCCCTAAGGCCTTGTTGTCCCTTTGAGAGTTACTGTGTTTGGGGTGGGGGACCATAATCAGGAGCTGGAGAAGGAGGCCTCTTCAGGGGAGGTAGAGAGTGAGACAGCTACCAAACCAATTAGGGTCATGTTGGGCATAGGGAGGTTAAGTAAGGGGGTGGGGGGGGAGAGCGAAATGCCATCAGGGACATTGGGAGAGACACCTCATGTCTATTCCTATGTCCCTCTCCCCTCCTGTTTCAGGATAGTTGGAGGTTGAGCCTAGTGAGGGCCCTGATCTGAAGCTGTTGCTGCTTAATGTGAGATCAGTGGCAAATAAAGCATTGGCAATCTTTGATCTTATTCAAGATGAGGCTGCTGACCTCATATGCATTACAGAGACCTGGTTGGATGAGGTATCTGGGCCTATATTGTCCCAGAAGGTGCCAGCCAGGTACTCGTGCAGCACCAGCCTAGGATTAGGGGTGAGGGAGAATGGCGGTGATCTGTAAAGACATCTTGGCCTTTCAAAGGTGCCCAAGTCATTCAATATAGAGTGTGTCCACTTTGTGTTGGATTTGGCTGGGATAGATTGAAGATTTTGCTGATATACCAACCAACCCACTGCACAGCAGACTCCCTGTCTGAGTTTGTCTCAGAGATAGTCTTGAAGTCACCCAGACTTATAGTCTTGGGTGATTTCAACATACATGCTGAGACTAACCTTTTGGGGCCAGAGCAGGACTTCATGGGAACCATGGGTCTATCCCAAATAATATCTGGCCTGGCACATGAGGCAGGACACACATTGAATTTGATGTTTTGTACCAGTATGGAAACAGGGATTCCAATTATGGGGGATGCTGTTACAACACTGTTGTCATTGTTGGACCATTATCTTCTGAAGGTTGAGATCCCTGCCCTTCTATGCCCTTTTTGGGGTGGAGGGCTTGTTAGGTTGGTGTGGCCCCCGGAGACTAATGGATCCAGTTGGTTTCCAGAACTCTCTGGGGAATGTACCCACTGACCTTGATGACTACTTTGTCAATGACCTCATCAATTTGTGAATGACATCTTGGCTCCATCATCCCAGGTTGGGACTCCTTCCACTGGCTTCCTGCTCTAGGGCACCTCAGCAACAGGTCTTAGGAGTGGAGAGGAGCACTCCCCTTCAGAAAAAGCCTTTGACACAGCAGTGGACGAGCTCTCCTAGCACATGCCATGGAGGCACTCCCTGGGATGCTGGTGTCACTCCCCTCCCGTGAAAGACAATCTCTGATGCTGATCCGCCTCCCCATAATATGATCTACTGAAGACTGGCTCGTGGTCTACCAGTAGATGGCAATCTACCTCTTGGCCACTACCACTCTAGAGCATATTCTATGAGGGGGATCAAAACTATCCCATGGCCCCAGGCCCTCAAAGTCAGCATCTGCATTTAGCAAACAGCCCAGCAGTGGAAGAACTGTATGGCCAAACAATCTTAATTAATGAGCTACTCTGAATTTAAAGCAATGATTTCTTTTTATTCCTGGAGGCGGATACTGCTGTGTATCCATCCCTCATGTAAGTGGGATCTTCAAAAGAAAGTCAGATGGAAACCATAGCCACAGTCTAGGATTCTGTAACACCTAAATGGTAGTGTTTATCTTGAAATTTTATTTCATGTGAACGGGCTGCTCTTTCACTGAAATGGAAAAAACGATACCACCATTACTAATAATTTCAATAGTGCTACTAGGTGTACACAGTGCGTTACAGTCACAGATTTTTGGACTGGTCCTTACCCACTGGGCTTACAATCTAAGATGGACAAGGATGAGGGGAACACACAGGGAAAGACAAACACACACACATTCCAATTTTACAGATGGGAAACTGAGGCTGTGACTTGCTCAAGGCCACTCAGTGAGTTCATTGGCTAGGATGAGTTTCACCATGGGTATTTTCACATGACGGCACTGAGCACCGCCATGCCTTAATCCTGCCCGGAGCGAGGACCCTCACTCCAGGCAGGATTTGGCCCAGCTGCCAAAGAAACGTGACAGTGGCCAGGCCGGGGAGACGGCAGGGCAACGCGTGGACATGTGTCCACATGGCCCCATCCCCACGCTGCTTAGAGCAGCCTGCCCCCCTCCCTTATGGGAGGCTACAGCAGCCTATAAGACTGCTATGAAGCGCTGCAGACCTGGACTGGGTTAAGTGTGAGTCGGCCATCAAACGTGACATCCTGCTTTATCCCCATCCGGTGTCCGTTGTATGAGCCGTGGCAGTGCTTATCCACAGGGATGATCCCAAGGAACATCCCAGGCTAAGTGCCACCATGGCCCGTGCCAACATCTGGCGGCTGTTTCAGACATGATGGCAACACAGATTTCTACGCGTGGCAAAGCATGGAAATCTATCTGAAAACACCCCATCATTGAAAACCAGAAAAAATATATAATCAATACATTATGAGGCTTCAGGGTTTTTATTTATTTGTTTTTCCTTTAACAAACCTTGTAGCTCCCATTGTGATAATAAAAGGGAAATTTGGAGACTTACCTGCTGAACTTTACTTCTTGTCTATGCCGCAGGCAGTCCCGTGCTGGGTTTAGCTCCTCTCCCCAGAGGTAGAAGGCAGGATCCAAAGCCTTTGATTGGCAGTCTGAGCCTGGGGGAGGAGCCACCCCGGCTTTGCTGCCCAGAACTGTGACTGTCAAAGCTTACAAAATCATCATTAAAACTTATTTCAGTTATACCAAAAATGTCAAAGAACAGCTCAAGAACAAAGCTGAGTAAAAACAAATATAGGAACTCCTAATCATATAAGACAAGGACTAATCAAAGAGAACCTGAGAACCAAGTGTCAAACTGACTGTGTGAGAGTCCAGGTGTGATCCCCTGTGAATACTGAATGAACTGGACAAAAAGCATCGAGATAAAAAAAACAATGGGGTGGGTCGGACTGCCTGCCTGCAGCACAAACAAGAAGGAAAATTCACCAGGTAAGTCTCCAAATTTTCCTTTCTCTGTCTGTGCTGCAGGCAGGCAGTCCTGTGCTGGGATGCACCCAAGCAGCCTTACAAATATTGTCTGTTGTGGCCCCTTAAAGCCGTACTGGCAGCCGCAGTACAAAGGGAAAAGGCTGCGACACCTACACTGCCTGTGACACCGCCTGTAGCCCAGCTGAAGTATAAGCCAGAGAAATACATCCTCTAAGCCATCTATTGCCCAGTATTTGAGCAAAATAACGGCAACTCTGTGGGCGTCTTTAGACATAACGTCAATGGGTTTCTGAATATTTGTTTTAACCTTGGTATGAACCTTGGTTTGGCCCTGTGTTGTTCACCATATGGCATTGCTTAGACACACAGCCCATCTTGGGGCAAATCGGTGTTTTGCTCGCCACCCGATCTCAGCACACAAGCGCTGCCGCCTCGTTCCCCATGTTATACCTGCTAACCCAACCCCGCTATATCATTAGATACAACGTTGGCCACGTGTTGAGCTGAAACATGCTAATTGTCCTTGTGATGCAATGGTGTTCACATCACATGTTCAACGGGTGGCCAAATTGGTGTTGGGATTGTTATGGTGCTTACACACAACCAAACGTGCTTAGGGGTTTTGACACCCGATCTTTGTTATGTCTAAAGATGCCCTGTGTCTTGATTCATATGGAAGGAAGAGTTCACTTTCATGACCAAACCCCAGATATAAATGTAGAGACTTTATCCTTGTCAAAGCAACATAATTCCAGATCTGCTGATAGGGCCCCCAAATTCAGAACTTCTCCTGGCCAAAATTATGGTAACGAGGAAGGCTACATTATATGATAGAATTTTTAGTGACACTTGAAGTTATTCATAGCAAGACCCTTTCCCAGGTCTTCTTGAAAAATAAATTAATTAATATCTCGTTGACACCTGCTGAGGGTGGCTGTCTGTGAAGAGTTTCCACCTGGACACAGACGCCTTCCGGGTGGTGGTGTAAAAGCGATTAGTCAAATCACCCCGTGTGCCAGAGGGTCTCCAGCAACTTGCTTGAATATACAAAAAAGCTCAGTTGCTCCTGTTTAATCTCCAAGTGGCGAGTCTAAGGCCACTTTCAGACCTCCACTGGTACGTATTTTGACTGCGGGAGGGAATTCACAGCCAGGATATGCACAGGATGCCGCTGG
The DNA here is from genome assembly GCA_003113815.1 of Sphenodon punctatus. NCBI lineage: Eukaryota > Metazoa > Chordata > Lepidosauria > Sphenodontia > Sphenodontidae > Sphenodon > Sphenodon punctatus. The sequence goes on along the minus strand of QEPC01010046.1, from coordinate 507,797 downwards.
TCTGAAAGCCCCTCCCCCCCATGCAGTTTTTCCAGCAGACAAGCACAGGGATGCAGAGCAGGAAATGCAGTTCTGAATCCCTGCGTGTCTGCCAGCAAAGCCGCGGGGGGCTTTGGCTTTCAGACCGGCCGATCCCCGCGCATATCCTGGCTACACATCCCCTCCCGCACCCAGACTATGCACAGGGGGAAGGTCTGAAAGGCCCATCCCCAAGCCTGAGCCGCCATGACCGGATCGCTTACTTGATCTGCTGCCGGTGCCGGTGCTGTCATTGCTGCCACCGCTGCCTCCACCCTGGGCCTGGCTCGGGGGCCCCTCCCTCCGCTGGCTGGCACAGTCTTGGCCAGGGGAAATGAGAGAGAGGCAGAGGCCCCGCCTCTCCCTCATTTCCCCTGGCCGAAACAGCCAGGCAGGCAATGGAGGAGGCCAGAGGCGTGAGGGAGAGGTGGGGCCACTGCCTTCTTCTCCCTCACTTCCGGTGGAAGTGAGGGAAGAAGCAGAGCCCCACCCCACCCCGTGTCTCTCGGCCAGGGGAAATGAGAGAGAGGCAGAGCCTCTGCCTCTCTCTCATTGAACCCATTGCCCTTGGGGTACTGGAGCGCAATCTAGTGCCCCGCGCCACCTGGTGGGCTTGTGAATGCCTTGGTTTTTCTCCCCGTCTCCTCTTGTGTGGATGTTCCTTGGGTGTCGCGCCTCCCCCAGCTGTAGCTGGTCACCTGCTGGCCACAGAAAACATTTAAGCATGGGTGTGGCCACAGGAAGCTGGTGGAGCAACGTCTCATACCCACCGCAAGCCTTTGTTGTGTGCATGTGGTGCCGTAGCATCTTGGACACTGTTTGTGGCTACTACTCCATCCCTTCCTTTGTCTTGTGCCCAGTGTTGTAGTTTGTCCCCTTACCCCCCTGCCTCCCTTACAGCTCCTGTGTTGGTCTCCCCCTATAACTATACTGTGGATTGTGTGTGTTGGGCCCCTTACCTCCCTGTCCCTCTTACAGCTCTAGTGTTGATCCCCTCCTAGAAGGGTCTTGGGAATTGTATGCTGTTTGTTCCCCTACCTCCTTGCCTCTCTTACAGCTCTTGTGGTAACCCCCTCCCAGAATTGTACTGTGGGTTGTGTGCTGTTTGTCCCCTTACCTCCCTGTCTCCCTTACAGCCCTAGCGTTGATCCCCTCCTAGCAGTGTCTTGGGGGGTTGTGTGCTGTTTGTCCCCTGGCCTCCCTTACAGCCCGTGTCGATCCCGTCCTAGAAGTGTGCCATGGTTTGTGTGCTGTATGTCCTATTTAATTTCCCCCTAGTTCCTCCTGTAGCTGGATTTCCCCGCCAGCTCCTCTGGCTCTGCTTAGCTCGGCCTCCAGCTTTCGTTGCTGGTTTCCCCTCCAGCTCCTCAGTCACTAGCTAACTCTGCCCGCTTCCTTGTCTTTTACTATCCCTGCCAGGCTCTGCGCTGCTGGTCTACTCCCGTTGTTCTCTATCGCTGATCCCCCTTACCAGCTTCCCTTCCGTTGGGATTTCCTCCCACTCCCTTGTGGTTGGTCCCTCCTTCCGGCCCCTGCCCTCAATGATGAGTCGTACGCCCTCTTAGACCAGCTTGTCTGGTAGATATGCTGAGCGTGTAGTCTCCCAGGTAGTGGAGAGCGATTGAGAGGCTTCAGGGAGTAGCCTTGTGGACACCCCTTTTCTCCCCATCCTCTGCTTCCTCCCTCCTCGTTTTCCCCGGCTCTGCACCCCGGAGCCTGACAGCCCATTAGAGAAGTATGTGTAACTTGTTGGGAAGAGTCTCTGATCTGATGCCCCCTTCATTGATGTCCATTGACATAGGCCATTGACATTGTACTGTTGATGTGCATTGAAACATGAATCAGGATCTTTGCTCTGAAGTGTAGAAGTGCGAGGCAAATTGCCCGTAGCTCCAACCCATAGTGTTGGGTTGCTTTGGCTGCTGTCCAATTGTCCTGGGCTGATGCTCCCTCGCAGTGGGCCCCCAACCCAGGAGACTCGTATCTGTCATTATCAGAACTCTAGAGGGGTTCTTGATGGGAAGGCCCATCATATACCAATTCCTTTTTGGTCGCTGTTTGGGTCTGCCATCTCAACAAGAATTGTTGAAGGGACCAAAGATGGAAGCAGGCCCAAGAGACTGTTTCCATGCATGATGTCATAATACTTAGCCTCCTGGCCAGAAACATCAGGGGCGTTACCGTGGACTGTTGGATTGTTTGAAGCGATTCATGAATCTGGTCTTCTCTGTCCTCGGTCAGATAGACCATGTCTGCTGAGTGTTTATCAGCGCTCCCAGGTGTGTCAGGCATTGAGATGGAACCAGGGAACTTTTCTTCCAGTTGATAATTAACCCATACTCCTGTAGACAATCCACTGTCTTCCAAACAGTGGTTTGACCCTCATGGGATGACTGTGAATTACCAAAATGTCATCCAGGTAAGGAAATGCACACACTCCTCTTTCTTTGAGAGACACCACTAGAACTATTAGCCCCTTGGAGAATATCCTGGATGAGGAGGCCAACCCAAAGGGCAGTGCCTTGTGGTGGTAGTGAAGGTGTCTATATGTGAAACAGAGGTATCTTCGATGAGTTGGCCTGATGGGAATATGCTGATATGCTTCCCTTAAGTCTATGGAAGTGAGAAAATACCCTGGCTGTAGCATGAGGAGGAATGAACATAGAAGGGCAAGGGCGGAAGTTGTGGGAAGGGAGCGTGGGGCAAAGGGGGTGAGAAGCCCAGGGCAGGAAGCAAGGGTAGGAGAGGGCTAGCACACGAGGACTCTGGGGCACACCACAGTACAATGAGGAAGGAAACTCACTTACCAGAATCTCTCCAGTCATGCGTAACCACTCACACACCTTTCGCTCCGTTCAATCACTCACACTGTCGTAATCACAGAAGTTTAGGAAAGTCAATAAGCAATAGTCAGGGGCCGGTCTCACAGGCAGAGCACTGTTCACCAGCAATGCAAGTCTCACTGTGAGCTGCTTATATGCTCCAGAGCGGGGGGGGGGGGGCGGAGCCGGAGACGCTCGGAGTGGCGTGGCCCTGTCAGCTGTGGCGTGGCCCTGTCAGCTGTGGCGTGCAAGGTGCAGCAGCTGCGGGCGCTTTAGAAACCCCACTTCCTGACTCGGCCGGCGTTGCGGGGGGCGTGGTTTGCGTCTGCAGCGCGCTGTCAGTGCAAGCCCGTCCCGTACTTCCGGTTGGCAGCGGCACTGCTGCAGGGGAACTGGAGGGACGTTCGGGTGCACCGTGAGTCGGGGGTGAGCCTGTGGTAGGTGGGGTTTTGAGCGTTCTGGGGGCTTGCTTCCCCTGCCCCCAAGGGCGGAGCCTGACACTAACTAAAATAGTGGCTCTAGGGGATAAAATAAAAGTAAAGAAGCAAAAGAAAAATAATAAAGAAATTTAAGGCTTACTCTCCCTCAGGGGAGAGAAGAATGAATCCTGAACCTTTCCTGAGGCAGGAACAGTTCTAGGTGGCAAAGCTGGGGTGGCTCCTCCCCCAGGCTCAGACTGCCAATCAGAGGCTTTGGATCCTGCTTTCTATCTCTGGGGAGAGGAGCTACGCCCCGTACAGGACTGCCTGCGGCACACACAGAGAATGTTTTGTAATTTGCACTTGAGAGCCTCTGGTGCTTTGAGCCCCCCTATTGTTTTGCAAACAATTCTCCTGTTACAAGTTCTAAATTTAATTTTGGTTTGGCAATAACTGTGATTTGTGCAAAACTAAACCTGACTTTGTAGTTTTTGATGTGAGAGGTGGAAGCCACACCAGCATTTTATTTTATTTAATTTATGTATTTATTTATTTTATTTATTTGCCACCCCGTCCTGCACAGCAGCTCGGGGCGGCTCAAAACATCTTTAAATCAATACACTACACTAAAAACAGCAATAAAACCTACAAAGCATAAAAAACCAACATCCCCACCACACCCAACCCCCCACCCATTACCCATCTCCTTCACCAAAAGCCTGATGGAACAGCCACATCTTACATTGTCTTCGAAAGGAGGGGAGGTTCAGGGACAGGTGAACCTCAATCGGGAAGGAGTTCCACAACCGCAGTGCAGCCACTGAGAACACCCTCCTCATAGTAGCCACCCGGGGGACCTCAAGGAGGACTCTTCTGGCTGACCGCAGAGGTCGATCCAAAACCCAGAGTATGAGGCAATCCTACAGTTAGGCAAGGTCCAAATCATTTAGGGCTTTATAGGTCAAAACCAACACCTAGAATTGGGCCCGTAAGACTATCAGCAGCCAGTGCAGAAAACAGAGCACTGGTGTAATGTGCTCACGGCGACCCATCCCCATAAGGAGATGGGCCACCGCGTTCTGCACCAGCTGCAGTCTCTGGATCATGACCAAGGGAAGCCCCATGTAGAGCACATTGCAGTAGTCTAGTCTTGAGGTGATAAAAGCATGAATGATGGTGGCAAGGTCCAAGTCTGAGACATAAGGTCTAAGCCGTCGCATCAGATGTAATTGGCAAAATGCTCCCTTCACTACAGCCGCCAGCTGGACATCCAGGCGGAGCTACAGGTCCCCTACAGCACCCCCTAGAATACAAACCTGAGGAACCAATGAATGGTAGAACCCATCAATGGTGGGTGCCACCACTCCCTCAGCTCCTCCCACCACCATCACCTCCGTCTTGTCGGGATTCAGCTTCAGGCAGCCTGCAACGCTGCGGTCTTGTTGGGATTCAGCTTCAGGCAACCTGCAACACCCGGCCAAGCAGGGGTGCCAGGCCAGCCACCGAGTCCTGGCCAGGCCTCTGCCGCTGCTCTGTCAATGCCTGGCAGTCTGCAACGCCCGGCCCTAATAGTGACTAGAACACTGGAGAACCCAACCCAACACAGGATAGAGTGAGCAGAACTGGAGGCCTGCCAGCACCACCCTGAGTCGGCAGGTGGTGCCAGTTCTGTACCGAGCTTTGAAGGAGCGGGTGAGGGAGCAGATGGAAGGGGTTGGGGGTGCCACCATCCACCTCACCACTGACCTGTGGTCAAGTAGGAATGCTTAGCATGCCTACCTGGCAGTGATGACGCACTGGTGGCAGGAACTGGAGGCAGCGTTTGGCAGTGACAGGAGGGGTCTGTCAGCCGCCGCGGCCGGCCGCCCCTCCCCCGCCGGCTCCAGAGGCACATAGGCTCCGACTCCCCCATCGCAGCGGGGCCGCCCGCCCCTAGCCCAGCACAGAACGTGGGGAATACAGACGGCGCGGCGGCACCACGCCCTCCGCCGCGCCGCTCTGCACGCTTGCAGAGTCAGCCGGGGATGACATCAGCTGACGCTGCACCTGGAGGGGAGCAAAACGGAGTGGAGCCACGCCCCCCCCTGCGGCGTTCAGAACGCCTACGGACGCACGCAGGGGGTGGAGCTGGCCCCTTATAAGGCACCGGCTCAGTGAGCTCTGAGCCGGTGATCAGAGCGGATGCCTGAGGAAAGACTGGCCCATAGCCTAAGCTAAGT
>QEPC01010046.1:439528-487606 GCA_003113815.1 Sphenodon punctatus | reverse complement strand
GCATTGTCTGTGGGAATGTGTATATGTAAAGGCCTTTTGGAGTAAAATATGGACAATTTTGAACAAAGTAAACAAGGGGGTGGTACCTTTCAGACCAGAAATTGGGATTCTAGGCCTCTACCCTGATAATAAATCACTAAAAGCACATCAGGAGGCATTGAGGACTCTGTGCTTGGCTGGAGTAAATATAATAGCAAGACATTGGAAGATGGAGGACCCCTTACCTTTTCAATAATGGATCTGTCAAATGTGGTACTTATTTACAATGGACAAGATGATGGTAAACCTGCAAGACAAGAAGCTAGAAAAAGAGGAGAAAAATGAAAAAGCAAGGGAAAAGGAAAAAAATAACTATGAGGCAAAGTGGCTTAATATATTAGGAGCCATTGAAGGAAATGAACTACCAAAGAGTGACTGGACGCTGTTGTTTGACCGATACATTTGAACTGGCAAGATCGGGTACAGCCTTGTATGGGTAATAGAACAAACTGATATTGTAAAGTTGATCAAAATACTATGTACAATGCTGTTGAATATCAATAAAAGAGTTTAATTGTGGGGGGAGAAAAGAATCATCTTCAGCTCTCTCCCTTCCACAGGCCTTGCTCTCCTCCTCTCTCCACCAGAACAGCTCTAAACATGGGTGAACAGTCACTCACACTGCCCCCTGGAAGGTGAAGTTCCCTCTCTTTCCCCAGCACTGATAGGCTGTAGCAAGCAGTGCCTGCTGGGAGTTGTAGTCCCAGTATTCAAGACTGTTCGCTTTTAAACAGTCTCTGCATTACACATAGAATGTTCACAAGCACCCCACACTCCGGATGGTCTCCATAGGCTAACATTGAATATTCAAGATGTCATAACTTAAAAACTACTAACAGGATTTACAAAAAATAAACCAGAAGGCACCCCCTGGCAGCCTCCTTGAATTTTTAAAAAGACTTACACCTCCTCCCAAACAATACAAATTCCCTTTACCCTGCTAAGATCAAGACGGTCTAACTTTTGAAAAAACAGGCTTCAAGGTGCGGTTTTCAAAGTGCGATATCTCAGCTGCTATCTAACCGATTTTGCTGAACTTGCAACAGCATGAACCACTTACTCCAGTGATGCTTCACCACAAATTTCATGATCCTAAACTTAATCATGTCAATTGCATAATGAATAGAATGCTTGGGCTTTATAATGGAGCGTGCAACACGCCTTAACTATAGAGTAGCTCCTCCCACTCCATACTCACCCAGCACCATACATTGAGTTCTCCGAGCCAGGAAGGAACAGAACCATTCAAGAACAGTTCCGCCCACCCCGGCTCGGTCCCTCAACCGAGTCACCAACAACTCATGGTTAATGGTATCAAATGCAGCCAAGAGATCTAATAGGATCAACAGGGTCAAACAACCTTGGTCCAGCTCACAGTAGAGGTCATCAACCAAGGCCACAAGTGCAGTCTCAGTGCCATAACCCGGACGAAAGCCAGACTGTGAGGGATCTAGAAAGCAAAGCTGATCTGATCCAGATGCCCCTGAAGCTACAGGGCCACTACCCACTCAATAACCTTCTCTACTCTAAAAAGGGAAGGTTAGATACTGGCCAATAGCTGGCCAGGGAGTCAATGTCCATTGATGGTTTTTTGAGCAGAGGCTGTGCCACCACCTCGAGGCAGCCCGGCACTCTGCCCTCCCTAGGGGAGGCATTGACTATCTCAGCCAGCAACAGCCCCAATGTCTCCTATCTGGCCGTAACCAGCCAGGATAGACAACTGTCCATTTCACAATAGGTGGCCCTGACACTCCCTAACAACATCCTCTCCATCAGAGGATGACACCCACTGAAACTAATCCCATAAAACTGGACAAGATGGGGCTTCGATTACCTCTGGTTCTCCTACTGCCATAAATGCGGCATTGAAGTCTTGATGAATTCGAGCAATTCTATCCACAAAAAAGTCAATGAACAGGTCACAGCGATCACTGGAAGATTCCAGTTCCAAGCGGAGGGAGGCTGGACTGACCAGCCCACTCACCACCTGGAAAAGCTCAGCTGGACGTGACTTAGCTCTATGAGAGCAGCAAAGAATTGCTTCTTTGCTGTCCACACAGCCACGGCATAGATATGTAAACTGACTCTGTTGCAATCGGTCTGTCAGTGAACATTACTGGTCTGATAATGCATTTCTCAGGTAGTTGAAAGCACTCATTCTTTGCCTTTGTGTCTCACAATACAGTCAAGATGTGGCTTAGATGGGGTATTAATGCCCACTATGATGTGTTGTTTTTATTTGTTTGTTTTGGATACAGACAATTGCCATTTGAAAACAATCTGGAGAGAGAACAAACGTTTGGTTAAGATGGAATTTTCATGTGTAGAGGGAAGGCAATGCACACTGACATCTTGTGGATTCTGTGACTATTGCAAGGCTGGGGCACTTGTAGCCAGGGCAGCTGCTTCAGCAGTTGTCACTCCCTTGGTGGGCCCCTCTTAGTGTGGGTTCTGGTGTGACTACATGGGCCACACCTGTCCAGTGATGGCCATGGGATGCAACTGGCCTCTGTTGTCTGGAATTCTCTCCTGTGAAGGATTTATGTGACATGCCCAAGGTCAGCAGCTGAATCACAAATAGAAGCAAAGTCTCTGCCTTACACCCAGTCTACTGCCCTTATCACTAGACAAGGATTTCAGTTTGTAGAGACAAACTAGAATCGGGCACTCCTGTCCTAATTCCAGAGAGGTTGCCACAGAACATTATGCCACAATCAGCCACAATAACTCATGTTCCAGAATTGTTGGAACACACAGTTTGGATCCCAGCAATTTAAGTCTGAAAGTACATGGGAAATGGAACAATGCAAACATGTTGATTCAGAATCCTAGAGCAGTGGTTCCCCACCTCTTGGGGGAATCAGGCACATCTGTGCTTCAGTAAAGCTTTCAGGGCAGGCTTACCTTTCAATATGCTCCAGGGGTGGGAACCTTTTCCCTTTCCAGGGCCACTTTAAGGTACAAGCTCTGAGTGCCACATAGAAGTTGGGGTGGGTATACTTAAAGGGTGAGCTGAAAAAAAAGAGGGTCCATGTCATGAATCTGTGCTGTGGACCTGTCCGTATCCTTGTGTGCATATCCTCATCTTTGCTCTATTACTCAGAGTTCAGTCTTTCAGTGCTTGCGGGCTGGATTCAGATCCAGGAACTAGAAAGAGACCACACAAAAGTTTGCTGTGGGTTGCATTTGGTCCTTGGCCTAAGAGTCGCCTGCCTCTCTCTCACACACACACACACCGCCCCCAGGTAGCTATGCTCTTAAACTGAAGAGAACACTTAAATGAAAACCCTTCTTGCATGTAACCAAAGACAAAATAAATTGAGTAATTTAACTAGTACATTACCCATTACACTTATAACATTAAATAAATAACATTTAATTTAATACCCCTATATTGTTTTAATACTCCTATATTGCATCCTGAGCCTTCAGGGAAGGGTGGGGTAAACATGAGAATTAAATGAATTAATTAAAAAGCAGCTGCATTGTGACCTGGAGGGTTGATGGTTCACTTAGCAACTACAGTTACCTACATTTTCAGGGCACACCTGAGAATCTGCTGAGACCCTGATCAGGAACTGGGATTCACTCTGACACCCCGCTGCGCTGAGTTTCCCCACTCATGATCTTCATAGGCTACTGCTCTTACATCTAGAGGTCTCTCCGGCTGTCCTTGCAAGAGCGTGTTGGGCCGAACACACTAAGCTATGTAAGATAGCTGTATAAAATGGTAAAACAATTAGAGTGCAAAACTGCAAACCTAGTGAGAAGATTATATAATGGGTGCAGTTTCAAAATGACATTAATGTAACAACATATTATTCAGTCTTGGACCATGAAGCGCTTTAAGGTTCAACATCACAGAAACCAAGCTGGCTTGAAAATGATAAGTAGCCACTGAATAGGACCTGTGCACTGTATATGATCCAAGTTCCCAAGCGGGCCTCTCTCAGGTGGTTCGGAGTGATACTTACTTCTCCTTAGTCCTTGGCCTGGCCAAGCAAGGCTAATACAATTTAATGCACAGGCTGTAAGTCACTGGGGGCAGTTTTCCATTGCTCTGCACCTCTTATTGCAAGACCCCAGGGGAGAAGTTCAGAAATGTAGTAAAGAGAATGTTCTACTGTGATGGGAACTGCAACGTTAGGCCCTGAAGGTTCAGATCCTGATCTGATTCAGCTGAGTGGATTCAAACTCAAGTGAATGAAGTCATTCTGAATTCACACCTATATAAATTAAAATTTAGAATCTGGTCCTAAAACTAAATTAGGGAGGGCCAACAAGTGCTTTCCAAGAGGAATCCTACAGAATCATGCCAAATGACTTATCTATTATGTTTGTATGCAGTATTTATTGTCAGAAAGAGTTACTCTAGTACTACAAAGTTATTGAAAAACAAAGTTAGTTACTACAAAGTTAATTACCACAAAGTTATTGAAAAACCATTTCTTGCACAAGATATCTTCACCAACTGTGCTGTGTGAATTTCATGATTTAGTCTATTGCTTTATGATGTGCACCTTTGCCATACTAATTGATTTAACAATGAAATAATTTAGCCACTTTAGTTTTTAGTGTTTGGCTTTCTGTTAACATATGAGATTATTAAATCAGTTTTTTCAGGCTATATCTATTCAGTTTTAGAGATCTTGTTTCATTTGCCCAGTCTGCATGCAGCACTCAGTATATGAGGTCTATGTTAAACTAAGCTAAAGATGTTTCTTTCTTAAATTCTTTTGAACCACAGGGTGCATTACTTTTGTAAAGGAAGCAGTGAAATCATCACCTTTAAAAGGTAAAACAGATACATATTTAACTGTTTCAGCTTTATGAAATCCTCTAAAGATTAAATAGTTTTAAAGATTAAAGCTCTCTAAAGTTTTAAAGACTGAAGTCCTCAGGTAGGGCTTTGGAGAAACTACTACTACTACTACTTCCTCTTCCTCCTCCTCCACAATTCTCACTTTTGGGCTCACTTCCTGCTCTGCAAGCATTGGGAGACCTTGATGCCGTCAGCAGTTTCCAGGCAGAATACCTGGACAGTTCTAGAAAATGATGAGGGCTCTAACCCTCCACCCCGCCTCCCATCCCACTAAAAGTGTGGGCTCAGAATCACGCAAGAATGGGATTCTATAAGTAAGGGGGAGGAGCCCTCACAGCCTCAGTTCCTTCCACAACTGCATCGAGAAGATCTTCATGCTTGTCAGCGTTGCCTGTCAGTAAAAAAACAAAAAAACCATTAGACTTTCTTCAATTACATACAAACATACCAACTGTGAGTGCCAGTGCCTCTAGTTCACTGGGCTAGTCCCCTGGACTCCGCCTGACCTCCACCTCTGGCGCAGCAGATTATGCCAAAACAGCCAGAATTTAAACACTGCCGCTCCTGCCCAGCCACACTCTCTGTTAGCAATCAGCACTCAAAGTGTTTGGCCTGCCTGAGGGAGACTCACAATACCCGAATGTGCAGGGCATGTGTGGCTTTATCCACAAGATCAAGAAGAGTCAGAGCTCTTAGGCTCCAAGACATCCTGACTAAAAAGGCACTACAAAGTGGTGAAGAAGGGCCTCTCAGGCACTCCACCGGGCACAAAACTTCTGCACCTATGTATCCTGCCCCTTCTATGGCGAGTAGAACCTCGGACTCCACACAGGTGCCTACGGAACCAGCACCTGCTACTGCCAGTACCGCCGGTTCTGATGGTACTAGACCCAAGCATCCCAGCACTGCACAGCTTTCTGCATCCAGGGATGCCTCCCACTCTAAGGACAATAAGAGTGACTCTCATTCTAAAGAACCCAGTTCTAAGCATCCAGTGGATGACAAAAAGAAAAAGAAGAACAAAAACCCTATTGTAGAGGGTAGTGGGACCACACAGATCCCTCTAGCTCCCCACTGCAATCTTGAGGTTACAACTATCTATTCAGAGGGTGAACATAGTCAATCCCCTCTAGCAGAAGCAGCTCCACAACAACGTATTGTTATACCAGCAGCTCAGATAGCTCACACAACTGAATCGGTACCGACCCTACTCTGTGCACATCCACAAGAGATACAAGAGCCCCAACACCCTCATGGGGATCATTCACACTCTCATCAGAGTGAGTACGGATGGTACCGACACACCAGGTCCAGGTCTCCTGCTAGACATACGTCTCCGCAACAAACAAGGTACCGAGAAAGATCTCCTAGCAGGATCAGAGACAGGTCCCCGAGCAGGCGACATCTCCAGTACCACAGGGATCAAAGAACAGTCTCTCCCTGTTCCTGTTGTTCCCCTGCCAGATATGCAGATCCTGGGTACCACCAGTATTATGATTACCCTAGGGGACCTCAGTACCACAGGGACCCCCACCGGTACTAATCTGAGATCTCACTCAAGAAGCAGATCCCCACTGTGCCCTTCTAGAAGGGACTTACGGGCTTTCAACCTCCCCACTACTATGGTTACCATTGATCTAGTGCACTCAAGCAGATATGTTCCTCCTTCCACCCCCCCCCCCAATGTACCACCAACTGCAACAGTTTCGGTACCTACGGATACTCTGCCATCATTGGTACAAGGCCCCATGATACCTCCCATACCAACTACCTGTGTCAAGCGACCTTCAGCAGTTCCAGATCCTATCAGTACCAGGCTGGTGCAGCCCCCAGGAGTCACTTTTCTAAGCTCCCTTGTTCGCAACCCTCTCCCTACCCAACAAGCCTTGACCCAAACTGCAGCAGCAGAGGAGCCTCTAACAGGAAGGTCTGCTTCCTCTTCTTCTTCCTCTTCACCTGTACAAGAAGTGGAAGAAACTATCTCACCTCCCCCAGCTGATACAGTATCAGAACCTAACCTTTGTATTAGCCACAGAGGACACAAAGGCTTTTCAGGCTATGCTGCACAGACAAGTTACAGCTCTACCTAAACTCCCCACTAAAGTGGTCAAGAAAACACAGTCTAGTCCAGTTTTTGGTATCCTTGGCAGCAGGGAGTCAGGCCACATTATGTTCCCTATGTTTGAACAATTGATGGAACCATCTGCCTCTGTATGGGCAATCAAGAAAAAATATTATTCAGTCCCTGCTTTCTTTTCTTATGCTACCAAACAACATTCTCCCTACTCTTATCAGAGCGGTAGGAGGTATTCCTCCCAATACCAACCATCACAACCCTCTTTCTCTGAGTCCAGAAAGAGATTTAATAAACAAAAAGGAAAAGGAAGGCAATCTTCAAACTCTTCCTCTGACCAACCCCCCCAAAAATCGATTTTAGCCAGCCCCAGGTCAAGAGAGGAGAGGGAGATCTCCCCTCTTTTAATAACTGTCTCCTGCCCTTTTATGATCATTGGGCGTCTATCACCTCTGACAGATGGGTCAAGGAAATAATAAAATATGGCTACGCCATACAGTTCTACTTCTTTTCCCCTGTGTGTGTGCACCAGCTGGGGGAAGCCTGAAGGGGTGTATCTGGAGGAGGAGTTGCCTGCTATTCAACCCTGTCCCCAATTCCCTCTGCAGGTATTTCTCCTGGGGCTGGGGCCCTTGAGGGCTGTGTGTGTGCACACCAGCTGGGGGGAAGCCTGGAGGGATGTATCTGGAGGAGGAGTTGCCTGCCACTCAACCCTGTCCCTTCCTCCCTCTGCGGGTATTTCTCCTGGGGCGGGGGCCCTTGGGCAACACCTAAGGGTGTCAGCCGTTTGTTGGGGCCGTTTACGGGCTGTGAAGGCCCTCCAGTAGACACCTGCTGGGGAGTGCCCTTGAGAGAGAGCTGCTGGGAATGCTGGATCGAAGCCAGGGCTTTTGCCTGTATTGAGAACTCCCCCAGGACCTGATTCTTGCCAGACGGTGCAAACTGAACAAGGACTACATACCTACCCATTTACCCCAGGAGGAACCGCAGGGCTGTGGGTGTGGCCCTTGGGTGAGGGTTGGGGAGGCTGGCTATGGGATAGGGCGGGTGGTTAGGATATATGTTGATGGGGTTGGGGAAGGATTGAGGGGAATATGACTCCTCTCCTGCATATGTGGGGGACATGGGGGGATTGGGTTGGGGAGGTTTGGGCACATCCCCCCGGTGAGGGGGGGGGTTCGACCCAATAAGGGTGGGGGGTTCTGGTCTCCCTGTGAGAGGGGAGGACCAGGGGAGGGGAGTGAGGGTTTTGGGGAGGATCTCCCCCACTACCAGTGCGGGACAGCCTGGGGGTGGGGGGTGACCGGGGGAGGGAGAGGGCGTGGCTATTGGAGTCGTGATGGGATTGGGGAGATATGGTCCAAAGAGGGGGGAGGTGAGACCGGTGAAGTGGGATAGCTGCTTGTTGCATGTCCCGCTCACTACCCCCAAGCAGTGGAGCAGGTGGTTCTTGGTCAGAGGGCCCCCGACCCTGTGATGGTGCTGTTAAATGCGAGATCGGTGGCTAATAAAGCGACAACAGTCCAGGAAACAATCCTGGACCATGCCACCAATCTCGTATGTATAACGGAAACCTGGCTGGACAATGAATCGGGGCCTATTCTGGCTGATCTTGTTCTGGCTGAATAGTCCGTGCAGCACCAGCCGTGGTTGGAGGGAAGGGGGTATGGTGTAGCTATGATTTTTAAGGCAGAATGGTCTGTGAGGAGGTATCCGGTACAATCCATATTGGGTATCAAAGGTCTCCATCTTGTGTTTGATTTGGCAGGTGACAGTTTGGGAGTGCTGCTGGTATACCATGCACCTACCTGTGCAGCGGCCTCCCCGCATGCTCTGGCAGAGGTGGTGTCGGGGGTGGTGTTGCAGACCCCAAAGACAATAGTCTTGGGGGACCTCAACATTCATGCTGACACCACTCTTGGGGGGAGCTGAGCATGAGTTCATGGCTGCCATGGCAACCATGGGCCTGTCCCAGATGGTTATCAGCTCGACACATCAGAGAGGACACACCTTGAACCTTGTGTTTTGCACCGGCCTTGAGGCGGGTGTTCTGTTAGTGGGGGAGATATCAGCTGTGCCCTTGTCATGGATGGACCATTACCTCCTGCAGACCTTGCTCCTAGCGCACATCTTCCCCCAGAAGGATGTTGAGCCAATTCAGATGGTTCACCTCCAGAGGATGATGGAACCAGAACAGTTCCGGAATACTCTGAGGGAAATACCCTCTGACCTTGATGACCGTCTCATTAATGACCTCATTGTGCTGTGGAACACTTTGCTGATGGAGGGCACTAATCAGATGGCTCCTAGGCATCCGCTGCCCAGGCGGCAGCTCCTCAGACCTCCTTGGTTTTTCAAGGAGCTGTGGTTGCTGAAGCAAGATGGGCGGCGGTCGTAGCGATGGTGGCGTCGTTCACGTGCTGAAGCTGCTAGATTGTGGCATAGAGCCAGTTTATGAGCCTATGCCATGGCTATGTGGGCAGCAAAGAGGGAGTTCTTTGGTGCCCTCATAGCATCTACAAAATCCCATCCAGCGGAGCTGTTCCGGGTAGTGTGGGGGCTGGTCAGTCCTGCCTCCCTCAGTCTTGGAGTGGAGTCATCATCTACTGCCTGCTGTGACATGTTTGTGGATTATTTTGTGGACAAAATCGTTCATATTCACTATGATTTTGACACAGCATTTATTACACTAGGGGAACCAGAGGTCATGTCCGGTTTTCTGCGATCAGTATCAGTCAGTGACGCCTGCTGATGTTAGGAACCTAACAATTTAGGAATCCAAATCACTGGTCTCCCTGGAAAACTGTAATCTGAATCCTTGCATATGCCACTAATGATGCCTTAGTTTATTTGAAATGAAAATGTAACACGAATTGAATGTATTTGAACTGAATGATGTTCTTGGGGCGGTCAGGGCCAGTTCTTGTGAAATAGACCCTTGCCTGTCCTGCTGGTTAAGATCTGCTGGGAGACAATGGGGCCGTTGCTGGCTGGGGTGGTCAGTGCCTCCCTGCGGGAGGGCAGAGTGCTGGGCTGTCTCAAGGAGGCAGTGGTGTGGCCTCTGTTCAAGAAACCATCGCTTGATGTTGACTCCCCTGCCAGCTATCGGCCTGTCTCTAACCTTCCCTTTTTAGGGAAGGTTACTGAATGGGTAGTGGCTTGGCAGCTGCAGGGGCATCTTAATCGCATCCGTTTTCTTGATCCCTCTCAGTAGTGCGCGAGAACGGGATTCTATAAGAAGTGTACGGTGTCATCAATATGCTGATAACACCCAACTGTACTTCTCTTTTTCAACAGATCCAGGCCTGGAAGTCTCGGTGCTTACTCGGTGCCTGGCGGCTGTGAGGGATTAGATGAGGGCTAATCGACTGTGGCTGAATACTTACAAGACATAGGTGATTTTAGTGGGTAAGGCAATGGAATTGGTGGCCCACATCATTGATTGGGTCTGTCCTCCATTGACCTCCCAGGTACAGAGTCTAGGGGTGCTCCTTGAAAAGCAGTTCTGCCTGGATCTCCAGGTGGAGGCTGTGGTGAGGAGTGCTTTCCGCCAGTTGCATCTGGTGCAACGGCTTTGGCCATTTGTTTCGGACTCTGACCTGGCTACAGTCATCCATGCTTTCATCACCTCTCAACTAGACTACTGTAATGCACCCTACGTGGGGCTACCCATGGTGACGGCTCAAAAATTGCAGTTGGTGCAGAATGCGGCAGCCCATCTCCTAGTGGGACTGGGCTTCCGGGAGCATATTACACCAGTGGGTCTCTGCACTGGCTGCCGGTGGTTTTCCAGGCCCGATTCAAGGTGTTCGTTTTAACCTATAAAGTCCTAAACGGTCTGGACCCTGCCTCACTCCCCATGTCCTGGATCGGCCCCTGCGGTCATCCGGGGATGCCCTGCTCGAGGTCCCCTGAGTTTCTAGGGTGGCCAACAGGAGAAGGCATTCTCCGTGGCCATGCCATACCTATGGAACTCCCTTCCAGTGGGGGCCTGGCTGGCCCCGGACCTCCCCACTTTTTGGAAAAGTTGCAAGACCTGGCTGTTCTGCCAGGCATTTGACGGGGGAGAGGGGTGATGGGTGGGGGTAGGGGGTGGTTGTTTTATCTGTTTTCTCTTTTTAATGTGTTTTAATTGTTTTAATTGTGTTTTTATTGTTGTAAGCCGCCCCGAGCTGCCTGTGGCAGGAGGGGCGAGGTAATAAGTTTTTGAAATAAATAATAAATAAAATAAATATACCACAACCCCTTACCTGCCCTTAAGGGGCACCCCTCACAAGACAGAGTTACTCCTTGAAATTGAGAAGCTCCTTTTGAAAGGAGCTATAGAAAATATACCCCTTTCCGAATTGAATATGGGTTTTTAGACTAGATATTTTGTGGTCCCCAAGGAAGACGGGGGATTTAGGCCTATCCTAGACCTCAGAGAACTCAACAAATTTATCAAAAATGTTTAGTTCTGTATGACGACCCTCCTTCTCATTCTAAGTTAGGTCTACAACATGGAGATTGGTTATAAGGATGCATATTTTCATATTTCAAATCAGACCCTCTCATAACAATACTTACACTTTGTTGTAGGAGACCAACACTATCAATACACAGTGCTTCAATTCAGATTTTCTACAGCCCCGAGAGTTTTCACAAAGTGTGTAGCAGTGGTCGCGGCCCATCTCCAGAAACACAACCTCAAGGTATTTCCATATTTAGATGACAGGCTCCTGGTAGCTGCTTCCAGAGAAAAGTTTGAAGGACATTCAATTGATACTGTCAGTGCTAGAGAAACTAGGTTTACTAGTGAATACCGATAAGTCTCATCTCATCCCCACGAGGCCCCTACAGTTTATTGGAGCTTTCCTAGACACATATCATGCCAAAGCTTACCTTCTACAGAACAGGTTCATCGACATTGTGAACGCCATACAAGCTTTGGACCCCAACAGCACCAGGACAGTCCGTTATTTCCTATGCCTACATGGTCTTCTAGCGCCTACCACAGCCGTAACACCATACGCGAGGCTCTACATGCAGCCTCTGCAGAAATGGTTAAGAAAAGTATATTGCCCCACCCTGCACCCCCTCAACAAGACACTATCAATTCCAAAGGACATCTTAAACAGCCTCCTTTGGTGGATGAACCCTCTACATATCTCTCAAGGTGTCCCGTTTGAGCTCCCTCACACAGATGTTTCCATCACAACGGATGCATCCCTTACTGGATGGGGTGCCCACATGAACGACTCCAAGGTTCATGGACTATGGTCCCCAGAGGAAGTGAATCTTCACATAAATATACAAGAACTACAGGCCATACATTGGGCACTCAAAGCCTCAGTGTCTTACATCAGAGAAAAGAACGTGCTAGCCATCACCGACAATACCGCAGTGATGCGGTACCTCAACAAACAAGGTGGGGCTCAATCCACACCAGCAAACAGGTACTGACTGGGGGAAGAGTCACCCAGAGAAGCAGCCCCTGAGCCCGGCACCCTCTGCCCCCTCCCCCCCACTAATGTTCTGTCCATCACATCTTAACGCTGAAAACTCTTTGTTGCTGGATTTTTGGAGGCTCCGCCTACAATGGACAAGCCCCTCCCTAGAGCTCTGCCAGCCATAAGGTTCCGCCGACCTTTAGGGCCCCACAGCAAGGCTTGGCACATGGCCCCTCAAACCCTTGGGCCAGCCCTGATCCACACGCCTTTCCCTTGAGGCAGAGACTTTGTGGAAATGGAGGATCAAACACAATGTTCACCTACGAGCTGTTCACTTAGCAGGCCAGGAAAACTGCATTGCAGATGTGGGACATGCCCACCATAGACCTTTTCACCACTGCAGAAAATGCAAAGATGCCACTCTTCTGCTGTCAAGCAGGTCATGCACCAGGATCAATGTCAGACGCCGTCACGATTTCCTGGAGCGGGGAATTCCTTTATGCTTTTCCTCCAACACCCTTACTAGTACTACACAAGGTGCTCCACAAAATTTGATCGGATCAGTCTCACATCATTCTCATAGTCCCACGGTGGCCCAGACAAATCTGGTTCCAGACACTCAAAGAATTAGCAATCAGTGCTGCTGAACTTCCACTCAAGCCAGACCTCTTATCGTGTCAACGAGGCACCATTCTCCACCATGATCTCGATACATCTCTGTGCTTGGTTGATCCATCAATAATGGAGGACCTGTCCACAGAAGTTAAAAGAGTTATGTTAAATTCCAGGAAGCCTTCAAACGGGGCTTGCTATGTAGCTAAGTGAACTCGCTTTATGCAATGATGCAATTTTTACAATACACCATTAACCTCTATAAAAATGGATCATGTATTTAGATATCTTTTACATCTCCAAGAATCCAGACTCACTCTCTCTTCTATTAAGGTCTACTTGGCTGCCCTTTCTTCTCATCTTAGACCTCTGGAAGACGATTCTCTGTTCTCTCACCCTTTAACAAAGACCTTCTGTAAAGGTTTATCTAATACATTCCCTCCTGTTCCACCCTGCTCCCCAATGGGATGTTAACTTGGTCCTATCGAAATTGATGGTTCCCCCATTTGAACCTATGGCTACATGTTCTATGGAGAATGTGTCTATAAAAACTGTCTTGCTGGTTGCCCTTACATCAGCTCGAAGGGTTCATGAACTAGTGGCGCTGAGAGCCTCCCCTCCCTATCTCTATTTTTCAAAGATTAAGGCCAATCTTAGAACGGACTCTGCCTTTATACCAAAAGTTGTTTCCCCTTTCCATCTTAATCAGACTATCTCTTTACCAGTCTTTTTCCCTAGACCCCATACATACTGCATGGAACAAACGCTTCATACTTTGGATGTAAAAAGGGCTCTTTCTTTCTACGTCGAAAGGACAAAGCACATCAGAGCATCCGATGCCCTCTTCATCTCCTATGGGGACGTGTTGGAGTCAAGGTCACCTCTCAGAGACTTTCTAAATGGATTTTTCTATGCATCCAGAGGTGTTACCAGCAGGCTGGGAAAATGCCACCTGCTCATATCTGAGCCCACTCCACTAGGGCAGTGGTCACTTCCCTGGCCAACTTCAGAAATGTCCCGATTGTCGACATCTGTAAAGCTGCTACGTTGTCCTCTCTTCACACATTTGCAAAGCACTATTATTTGGACCTAGCGGCAAGACCTATAGAGGGAAGAGCAGTTCTGCAATCACTTTTTGACTGACTCTCCTCAAGTCCCACCACTTTAGGTAGGTGATATGGACTGCTACTCACTCTCCCAAGAGAGAATCACGGAGATCCTCGAAGAAGAAGAAATGGAGGTTACTTACCAGTAACTAAGTTCTTTGAGAGAGCTCCACGTATTATCACGACCCATCCTCCTTACCTTCTGTCTCAGATAATATAATCTCTCCTCTGGGATAGAGTTGGAAGGAACTGAGGCGGTGCGGGCTCCTCCCCCACTACTTATACGGGGGACCACAATGGAGAGGGTGTTCTTGGTGGCCGGGCCGCAGTTGTGGAACTCCCTCCCGGAGGAGGCTTGCCTGGCCCCAGGCCTGTTGGCCTTTCGACGCATCCATAAGACTTGGCTGTTCGCCCAGGCCTTCGGAGGGGAGGGTGGGGGGATGGGTTAATTTTTGAGGGGGGTGTTTTAAATTTGTTTTAATTATTATATTGTAGATTATTTTTTAAGTTTAAAAATTGTTTTTATATTATGTTGAAAGCCACCCCGAGATGCCGTAGGCATGGGGGGGCGGCATATAAATATAAATACATAAAATAAAATAAATAAAAAATAATAAATATTGTAGAATCCCGTTCTCGCGCAGTCCTGAGCCTGTGCTTTTACCGGGATGGGAGGGGGGTGGAGGGTCGGAGCCCTCATCATTTTCTAGATATTTCCAGGTATTCTGCCTAGAAACTGCTGATGGCATCAAGGTCTCCCGGTGCCTGCAGTGCAGGAAGCGATCTGAAGAGTGAGAATCGAAGAACTGAGTTATTAGTAAGTAATCTCCATTTATATGAGATGCATTAAATGTAGAGGTTTAGGATATATTTATTCAGCTCTAGAGATCTTGTTTCAATTGTCCAATTTGTATGCAAACTTGCAACATTAATTTGTTTAAATAATGCAGCTGATTTTTGCTCCTGTATCTGCTAATATATAAGACTAGTAGGTTTGGGCTATATCCTCTCAGTTTTAGAGATTTGGTTTCATTTGCTTAGTTTATATATAGTATATCTAGCTATATTTCGAAAGACTATTGCTTTCTTAGATGCATTACGTTCAAGAGGCTTTTGGGTAATATTCATACAGCTTTTTTAGAGATTCAATATGTTCAGGCTATATACATGTGGAGCCATTTTTGCTCTAAACTTTTAAAAACAAAAGTCCTCAAGTAATATTCTAGAGTACCATTTGTTAACATATGTGGTAAAAGTATAGGCTTAGGCTATATTTATTTAGCTTTAGAGATTTTGTTTATTTCGTAATAACATTCTATATGTAGGGATTGATTCCAGCCTCATGTAACTTAATTGGAAAGTTGCCACTGAACCCAGTGGGAATAACATCAGGCCCATATTTAGGCACAGTTCTCTTGAGAAATGAGTGACTTTTTAAAATTAAGATTTAGCAAATATACACTTGCCTTAAAAAGTTTCAAAGCAAGTTTTGATATCTGCTTCCAAGCAAGTTTTCATATTAGGAGGATAACATTGAAAATTGTTACATTACTTGTACTTTGCACCTGAAAAAAACATTCGCCCTCTGCCGGGCAGACTAAGGATGCTTACTTGCCCATGTTACAGGAGTGCAGGAGTGTAACACATCATCGGGTGATTCTCACATTGGTTTCAATCACAGATGACAGGGCTCAAAATTCAGCCCTAGGTTAGCCTTATTTTTATACACAGTCACATACACCATGATCCACAAAGCACTGACTCCAAAATTGGCTCACAATATGTGTGTTATTGTTTGACCCACTGAAGCCCGCAATCCACAAACCACGTACTCTGGAGTAAGACATGGCAATACTACATACCAGAAAAAGCTCTGAAAACAAATTGTTATGCTTTCCAGAAACATTTCTTAGGTTGTAAAAAGAATGTATCAGGGGCTGGATTGGAACTTGTTGATTGGGAGTTTGCCGTGGGATACATGTCACACACATATGTAACAAAGCTCTCAGCACAATACCCACCCTTGCATGCTGCCAAAATGAAATATAGAATCATAGGACTGGAAGGTACCTTAAAAGGCCAACTAGCCCACCCCTGCACTTAAGCAGGACACCACTCATGGGAGATTGTCCAGATGTTTAAAATATGGTTGTATATGCTTGCAGCACCAAATAAAATTGGCTCACAATGTGTGTGTTATTGTTTGACCCTTTCTGCTTCTTTCTTACAGAAATAATGAACGCCATTCATGTGATCCTCTGAATAGACAGCATCTGTACTGGTGCTTAGCACAGTCATAAGTCCCATTCACTTCAATGGGATTTATGTGTAGAGGAAGTACTAGCACTGGCACTACTGCATCCGTAGTCATGTTGATATCCAAGTTGCCATTGCAGGGCATATGTGTTAAAAGATGAGATTGTTCACACTAGGGTGGCCAGATATTTATTTATATATTACAAAATTGAATACCCGGTCCCTTTCGCACAGCGGCTCAAGGCAGCTTACAACCATAAATAATATCTCTAAACCACAGAGCATAAGCACAAGAGGACTAAAACCACACCCCAAACCCTGTCCCTGAACCAAACCCCCTCACCCACACCTACCCATCCTCCCCGCCAAAGGCCGGGCGGAACAGCCAGGCTGTAGAACTGCGTTGGAAGGAGGGGAGATACGGGGCCAAACGGGCCTCTAACGGCAGGGAGTTCCACAGCCGTGGAGCAGCCACCGAGAAAGCCCTCCTCATCATGACCCCCTGGAAGACTCGGGGGACCTTGAGGAGAGCAACCCCCAATGACCGCAGGGACCGATCCAGGAATCGAGGGGTGAGGCGATCCCGCAGGTAGGTGGGGCCAAGGTTGTTTAGGGCTTTAGATGCAAGTTTTAGAGGACACTTATGAGAAATACATGTTGCAGGGCTGCACTGGCTCCAATGCAGCCCCCTGCAATCAGTATTTCCCTTAAGTGTCCTCTTAAAATTTGCATATCTGGCCACCCTAGTTCACACCCATCTCATTGCAGGTTGTCATCACGCTTTTATTAGAATTCTCTGCATCAACTACGTTCTCCTCTTGTTTTGTAAGGATCTCTGAGGTTTGCTCCATAACTAGAAACCTTAGGGTAGCTGGAAGCAGGCATGCTGGAGAACAAGATTGCAGAGGAGTGTGGGATATTGTACCATCTTGCATTGTTTCTGAGTCCCCTCCATAACAGTTACTGAATGGCAGCTGTGGCTGTAGGTGTATTTGCCAGGAGGGAACCACCCGCAGTTCTGAAGCTGGACCTGTGCCACTCTCATTCTCACAGAACTGAAGAGGTTTGTTAAGAGCCTCACAACACAGACGACCAAGAATGCTTGTCCCCAGACCTTTCCTACTACTCACGCTTCCCTTTGCAGGCAACAAGTTATCAGTCCCTGACCTGAGGAACAGTAGACAAGGACTGCTGTTCTCCGTTTTTTCCATTGCCTCCAATCGGTAAAATACAGCAAACACAGATGCCTTACAAGTAGGATACACGGTCTGGGGTGAAAATGAAATGGGTCAATCTGACAGAGTCATCAAACTGTGATGGGCAGGCTTAGAATGGAGTTGGGAGGTAAAGCCAGAAGATCAGAGACTGAAGAGGACTAGAAAGGAGTTTGGAAAAAGATAGGTGAGTAAGGCAGAGGCAGCATGAATCTGAGGGCAGTTCAGCTTCGAGCACGCCAAGTGCCAATTCAGCAACTGCTGGGGTCACAGGGTCCTGACACAAGTAGGGCTGGTGGCTGAACTTTTTGGTGGAAGGATCCCTCTGCACCTTATTCATTGTAAGAAAGCTCCGAGTCAGCTGGGCAACACAAGACTGACACTGTAATTGGTCTCTAGGAACTAATATTTTGAGCAATATGGGCTACATTTTGATACCCACATGTGGGCCCAATGAAATAAGTAGAGCAAAATACAGCTCAGAGTATGGCAAAACCAGGTCCTCAACCATGTTATGACATCAAACTAAACAGATTTCAGCCAGATTGTAAGACTTGGTCCTCACTAGCATTGTAACCAGAGAGCATTTGTCCCTTATGTTTTTCATCACTTTTAACAGTAAGTGAACCAGAGGCAGTTGAAACCCCATCTTGTCCTGTTTTATGGGATGAATTTCAATGCGTATCGTCCTCTGATGCGGGGGATGTTCTTGGGACTGTTTGAGCCATTTATTGTGAATTACATCCATGCCCGCCCTGGCTGGTTAAAGCCAGCCAGGAGATGTTAGGGCCGTTGCTGGCTGGGATAATCAATGACTCCCCTAGGGAGGGTGGGATGCCGGACTGCCTCAAGGAGGTTGTGGTGCAGCCCCAGCTCAAAAAAACATAGTTGGACGTTAATGCCCTGGCCAGTTACCAGCCTGTCTCTAACCTCCCCTTTTTAGGGAAGGTTAATGAACGGGTGGTGGCTCATCAGCTTCAGGAGCATCTGGACTGAATCAGTTTCCTGGATCCCTCGCAGTCTGGATTTTGTCCGGGTTATGGCACTGAGACTGTGCTTTGTGGCCTTGGTTGATGACCTCTCCTGAGAAGTGGACCAGGGTTGTTCAACCCTGTTGATCCTACTAGATCTCTCGGCTGCATTTGATACAGTTAATCATGAGTTGTTGGTGACTTGGCTGTGGGACCAGGACGGAGTGGACAGGAATGTTCTTGAATGGTTCAGTTCCTTCCTGGCCAGGAGAACTCAGCGTGTGGTACTGGGTGATTGTTCACCCTCGTTCCAGGGCCTCACGTGTGGAGTCCCGCAAGGTTCCATCTTATCCCCTCTCCTGTTCAATGTGTATATGCAGCCTTTGGGGGAGGTTGTCAGAGGGTTTGGTGTAAGGTGTGATCAATAGGCTGATGACACCTAACTATATCTCTCTTTTTCATTAGCCCCAGGCACGGCAGTCTCGGTGCTTACCCGATGTTTGAAAGCGGTGGGGGACTGGATGAAGGCAAGTCGCTTGAAGTTGAATCCTGACAAGACGGAGATGATGGTTGTGGGGAAAGCTGGGGGAATGATGACCCCCATCATTGATGGGGTCCGTCCTCCCCTGGTATCTCAGATCCATAGTCTAGGGGTGCTCCTAGATCCGCAGCTCCGCCTGGATGCCCAGGTGGCGGCTGTGGCGAAGGGCACATTCTGCCAATTACATCTGGCATGACAGCTTAGGCTGAATGTCTGACTCGGACCTTTCCATGATCATCAATGCTTTTATTACCTCAAGACTGGACTACTATAACGCGCTCTACGTGGGGCTACCTTTGGTGACAGTCTGGAGACTGCAGCTGGTGCAGAATATGGCAGTTCATCTCCTTAGGGGGACGAGTTGTTGCGAGCATATTACTCTGATGCTCCGTTCTCTGCATTGGCTGCCGATAGTCTTCCAGGCCCAATTCAAGGTGTTAGTTTTGACTTTTAAAGCTCTAAATGGCCTGGGCCCCACTTATCTGCAGGACTGCCTCACCCTCTGGATCGGCCTCTGCAATCGTCTGGGGGCACCCTCCTTGAGGTTCCCCGGGTTTTTCAGGTGTCGACCACGAGGAGGCTGTTCTCGGCGGCTGCTCTGTGGCTGTGGAACTCCCTCCCACTGGAGGTCCGCCTGGCCGTAGACCTCCCCTCTTTCCGTAAACAGTGTAAGACCTGGCTGTTCTGCTGGGCCTTTGCCAAGGAAGACGAGATGGGTGGGTTGGGTTAGGGTGGGTTTTTATTGGTTTTATTGTTGGGTTATTTTAAAATGTTTTAAGTTTATGATATTATTGGTTTTTTAATGTTGTTAGCTGCCCTGAAATGCTGTGCATGAGGGGGTGGTGTAAAAATACGATAATAAATAAAAAATAATTGTTTACGGCGGCAATTGCCAAATCTGGATTTGGCAACTCATTGTGTGTTGACCAGAGTGGGAAAAGAGACTTGGGATCTGTGAAACTGGTCCTGATTGCTCTCCCTCAAGCTGCATCTACAACCCTATATCATTTCAGAATATAAACTTTCTGTAAAGGTACGAGATAGCAATGAGTAGCTCATTTCATTACAGAGCAAGCAGATAACCAATTATTTTTAATCTAATGAAATTCAAAATATTTTTGTAACATTCTGCAGCTTGCTACTTTGAATTTCAAGCAGATAGACTTGGGTCTCAGAATACTGAATTCTAAAAATGTTCTAAACTGCTTTTAAATGAGCGGGTCGCTCTTGCGCAACCTGCTCGCCTGATATTTCAAAATCCCACAAGGCAGATTTTACACGAGACAAAATTTACACAAGACAGAAGTCAGTGATCATGCGCATAGAAGGCGGTCGCGCATTGTTTGCAGACCATGAACTAAATACCTTGATTGTGAGGTAATCCTGTCTCGTGTAATCCTGCCTTGTGGAATTTTGAAATGTCGCGGGACGGAGACCTGCTCATTTAAAAGCAGCCCTATACTTTTCCTTCATAGCCAAAGGCAAAGATGAGTAAGAGTGGCATCTATAAGAGCAATGTCATCTGTTCCTCTCCAGTCAACACCCTTTCTTCAGCACTAACTCCAATTTCTAAGTTGTGCTTCAGGTATCCATACTGTAGGACTGGCAGCCATATTTGTCCCTCACAAATATTAATCCCAGTGAGCCTGTGCATATGTCTTTCTGCACTGCACTTTAACCCATTCCTAAACTTTCTTCCTGCTCTGCATTGACGCAACTGCTTTTTCAGCAACAAGTGATCATTACAGCAGCTGAGTCCCAGCAAATCAGATTGCATGGATCACTGGGTGAAAACAAATGAGACAGGGGCAAGCCAGGAGGGAAGGGCCATGGCAGCTGCCACACTGTGGGCTGGCAAGGAGGACAGTTCAAACTAACAGCCCCCTCCCCACCCCAGGGGAATCCAGGTGGGGTGGCTGCCATCACAAGTTACTCCACATCACAGGTTGACCAAGGAGCCATCCACATGGGGCAGGATTCCTGGACCCGCTATGAAGCAGGATTGGGCGCACAGAAGGAGCTGCCACCAAACGGCTAACATTTATTTCATTGGATTTTTGGCCCGCTCCCTCCTGCTGCCGCAGCTCAGGCCAACTCACATAAGATTAAAAATACATATAAAAGTATAAATCAGTATAAATATAAATATCCAAAAATTAACAATATAAAAATAAACATTCAAGTGGAGTTAACATGCTCTATGTGAGGCTACCCTTGGTTACTGTGAGGAGACTGCAGCTGGTGCAGAACACAGCGGCCAGTCTCCTTACAGGGACGGGTCAGCGTGAGCACATTACACCAGTGCTCCGTTCTTCGCACTGGCTGCCTTCCGGACCTGATTCAAGGTGTTGGTTTTATTTATATTTATACTGTGATTTTTACGTTCACCCCTCCTCGTGCTTCTCCCTCCCAGTCTCTGGCAGCTCACAACTGCTTTTTCAGCTAGGTTTTGGCCTATAAGCCCTACGTGGCCTGGGCCCTGCCTACCTGCAGGACTGTCTCATTCCCCAAGCCCTAGATTGGCCCCTGCGGTCAGCCAGGTACACCCAACTCAAGGTCCCCCAGGTTTGCCAGGTGGTAACCACGGGGAGGGTGTTCTCGGTGACTGCACATAGGCTGTGAAACTCCATCCCAATAGAGGTCTGCCTTGCCCCAGACCTTCTCTTTTTCTGAAGACAGTGTAAGACATGGCTCTTAGCCAGGCTTTTGGTGAGGGAGACAGGTGATGAAAGCATGGATGAGAGTGGTCAGGTCAGAGTCCGAGATGTACGGCAGAACCCACTGCACCAGATGCAGCTGGCAAAACACGCTCCTCACCACAGCCACCACCTGGACTTCCAGGCAGTGCTGCAAATCGAGTAGCACCCCTGGACTGCGAACCTGAGGGACCAACAGAAGGCAAACCCCATCAATGATGGGCGTCACCACTCCTTCAGCCCCTCCCACCAGCATCACCTCCATCTGGTCAAGATTCAGCTTCAGACAGCTTGCCCTCATCCACTCCCCCACAGCTGCCAGAAACTGCGTAAGCACCAAGACTACTGGGCCTGGGTCAGCTGAAAATGAGAGGTAAAGTTGGGTGTCATCAGCATATTCAAGACGCCACACACCAAACCCTCTCACGACCTCGCCCAAAGGCAGCATGTACACATTGAATAGGAAAGGGAACAGAACAGAACCTTGAGACTCCACATGTGAGGTCCTGGGTAACAGTCCCCCAGCACCACCCGCTGAGTTCTCCCAGCCAGGAAGGAACGGAACTATTCAAGAAAGATTCCGCCCACCCGGCTCAGTCCTGCAAGTGAGTCACCAAAATCTCATGGTCAATACAGTACCTAATGCAGCTGAGTGATCAAACAGCATCAAAAGGGTCGAGGAACCCTGATCTAACTCGCGGCAGAGGTAGTCAACCAAGACCAGAAGCACAGTCTCAGTGCCAAACCCCGAACGAAAGTCAGACTGTGAGGGATTCAGAAAGCTGACACGGTCCAGATGCTCCTGAAGCTGCTGAGCCACCACTGTTCAATTACCTTCCCTAAAAAAGGAAGGTTAGAGACTGGCCGATAGCTGGCAAAGGAGTAGGTGTCAAGCAAGTTTCTTGAGCAGAGGCCACACCACCGCTTCCTTGAGGCGGTCTGCCACACTGCCCTCCCTAAAACAGGCATTGACTACCCCCACCAGCAACAGCCCCAAAGTCTCCTGAATGGCCTTAACCAACCAGGACGGGCACCAGTCAAATTCATAACAGGTAGCTCTAACAGCCCCAAGGACATCCCCAGCATCAGCGGGTAACACCCACTGAAACTGATCCCATAAAATTGGGAGGGGCCTGGAAAAGCATGCTCACCATGCCTGCTCAACAGCTGATCAGAGGGGCCTGGAGTACACTTATGTCAAACAGCTGATCTGGGGGGCCTAGAGAAGCATCCAGGGCCTGGGCCTCATGGTGAGATTGAGTGGGGCTCAACAGATGGGATGACACACAGCCTCAATTAGCCCAGCTGTTCGAGCCTTAGCCCGCATCGCATCAATAACCTTCTCTGGATGATGCATCGTGTAGCAGGCAGATGGGTGCCTGCCCCAAGGTGGAAGTGGATGAACATCTGGCAGCCACCAGCCTGACGAGCAGGTGACTTGCAGGCTACTGTCTCATTTATTTTCACCCATTTTTAGCAATCCGTGGATGTCAGGGAAATATCTGTGCTTAACACTGGTCTCGGTGGCTGATATACTGCAGAGTTTCCTCCAGTCTTACAATAAGAAATGAGTCTGGATAAAATAATGCTCTAGGTAAAGCATGTTCCATGTTGTAAAAGCAAACATCTGTTAAGGTTTGTTGCAATTAAAAGAACCCTCTGTGTGAACACACTAGGGTTCCTCCTTTTCTCTGGCAGTTAAGAGTTTTGCAGGTAGAAATTTCCCAGAAAAGGCTAGAATTCCATGTTTTTCTCTGGGAAAACAGAAATTCTACTTTTCTTCCTTCTGGAAAAGCATGGAAAAATGACTGCAATAATCAGGTTTTTCTGGGAAATTTCTGCCTGCAAAAACTCACTGGTAGAGAAAACTAGTAATGATGGTGAACACGCACCTGATTAAGAGGATCAGAACTGCTGACATTATTCCTCTCCACGGAATTTGGAGAATAAAATAAACCGACTAAGCCTTGAGTCCACAGATCTCAGTTCCTCTTTAACTGCAGTCATGGCCACAGCTTGGGCCACAGCCCGATTTGAAAGCTACTTTTTATAAGGCACAAAAGAACAAACCCTTAGAACAGTGAAGTTGAAGAATTTTTTAAAAATAAATAAATTTAAAATTAGTCTCAGACAGCAGGAAGGAAGACTTATGTCATAATCAGGAAAGGAAGGAAGACAACTTCTCTATGAATAAGAATCTGAACACATGCACTTATTGGGTTACCAATAAGAGTGCAGCATATACCACTATGTAAATATAAATACCATTATGATCACAAAAACTGCAATATATGATGCAGGACAGGTAACTAAATGATCAGTTCTGTAACAGCAGAGTCAGTGCCACACTCCTTCCCCTCCTCCTTTTCTATGTGTATTCCAGTAGGATTTTAGCAATTGGTCCTGCCAAACTAGGTTGAACTGATAGGGTATCACCCCTGATCGGAGGTTTAAGTTTATAGTCTATGCTAGAAGTTACAAGCCATTTAACGTCCTTAAAATCAGAGTAGCATAAGTTACGTTGCGGTAGTAGCGAATAACTCAACTTTTTCATTACACACCTATTTTAGTCACAAGATGAAAAAACATGCTGGACCTGACCTAGCGGAGAAAGCTACTGAATTTGTTTTAAAATCAACAAAGCTGGAAAGCGAAAGAAGAAACAACAGAACTTTACATTCTCAATATTTTGTGTTTTTTTTAACATTTAATATCAGAGTTTGTCCAAAGACACATACATAAAACCACCATTACTAGTTGCTTAACAACAGAACTGGACAATTCTACCTATTAATCCTTTTATACGCTCCTTTCTTAGGTTGTATTTTCCAAGTAGCAATGCGGCAAGAAGCAGCACATCAAGTAGCCGGGCTTTGACATGTACATTTAATCTACTGGCAGATGTTGGCGAGCAACTACTCTGGTAGCCCTACCACCACCACCACCACCTTCCTTTTATGATATTCCCAGGATGCATTTCTCCTAACTGCAAGACAGTGTGGAATATCCTACCAGAGGCAGAGCGGAAAGGGCAGCGGTTAGAGCGACAGTGGCATTGGTCTCATGCTGAAGCCGACAGGTTGCGACATGGAGCCAGTTTGCGAGCCTATGCCGTGGCTGTCAGGGCAAGCAAAAAAGGAGATTTTTGATGCCTTGATAGCATCTGTGAAGTCATGTCCAGTGGAGCTTTTCCAGGTGGTGCGCGGGCTGGTTAGTCTGGCCTCCTTCTGCCTGGAACTGGAAATATCAGTGGCCCGCTGGGACATGCTTGTTAATTACTTCATGGATAAAATTGTTGAGAATTGATAGACTGATTGAAACACTAACCAAGAGACTATTGTACACATCTGTAACTATTGAAAAGGATGCTATGAGTTTTCTATATGCTTTATTTGTATGCTATATGCTTTATAGTAATTTTAAGTTTAGGAACTATTAAAAATGCATATTATAAGAAACAGGCTGGCAGGAGGAGAGAGAAATATGCTGACAGGGATACATTCTTGTCATCAACAAAAGGAAAGGCCCCAGTAAGAACAGAACCAGAAAGAATTGTTCGTTCCCAGAACAAGGTTGCAGATAAGAACCAAGCAATGCAATAAGGGAAAATGGCGTAGTCAGACAGAGAGACGCCTCAGAGAAGGGGTGTGGGGAGATCTATGGCCTAAGATCATGCCTTTCTTCCAGAGGGAGGGCAGGCAGAACCTAATCTGGTCATACCAAACCCCAAACAACAGTGACGAACAGGGAAGGACCCCCAAACCTGAATAGCGAAGGAGAGGAACTTTCTTGACGTGGAACTGTTAGCCCCGTGCTCTGGATAACCATAAGGGAAACAGCATAAAAGGCCAGTCCCTAGCCAGAGAAGTTGCTGTTCACGGTCCTTGTCCGCTAGCCCTTATCAGGGCGCCGGCTAGCTCGGCGATTGGCCCTTTTCCATCGCTCTCAAAGGCCCTGAAAAGCCTAGATCCAGCAGGCAGGCCCCTAGGCAGACAGCTATGGGCCCCCGCACTGCCTCTCCTCGCGAGACCAGACCTGAGACCGCTGACGCGTAAGAACTCATATGTATGTACTTATGTGTGTTTGCTTGCTGTCAGAGTAGGTGAAGGCCATTGCTGCCATATGCAAGTGTATTGGTGCTATACTGTGCTTTAGTCTCAGTTCTTCTATGTGCTATAGTAATAAACATCTGTCTATTTAAAGGACTTTGCCATCTGTTTCATAGCGCCTCTGCCCAGATCTTGGAATTGGGAGCTGCCTGCCAGGGGTCTAAGTCCTGTCCCTGGTAGGATTGATAGAGAACAGTTCCAATTCATAACAAAATCGCTCAAATTCACCATGACTTCCGACTTCATATTTTTGGCATTAGGAGAACCAGCCTTGCCTTGTCTGATTTTCTGGGATCAGTTTCAGTGGATGTCAGCCACTGAGGCGGGGGATGTCCTGGGAGCTGTTATACTCACCTTTTGTGTGTCCATCCTGACTAGTTAAGGCCAGCCGGGAGACGCTGGGGCCTTTGCTGGCAGGGGTAGTCATTGCCTCCCTTCAAGAGGGCAGGGTGCCGAGCTGCCTCAAGGAGGCGGCGGTGTGGCCCCTGCTGAAGGAACCATCTGTTGAAGTTGATTCCCTTGCCAGTTATTGGCCGGTCTCTAACCTCCCCTTTTTAGGGAAGGTTATTGAACAAGTGGTGGCTCAGCAGCTGCAGGGGCATCTGGACCACGTTGGTTTTCTGGCTCCTTCGCAGTCCGGCTTTCATCTGGGTTATGGCACTGAGACTGGGTGTATGGCGTTGGTCGACAACCTTCGCTGGGCATTGGACCAGGGTCGTTCGACCCTGTTGATATTGTTACAACCGTCGGCTGCTTTTCATACCATTGACCATGAGATGTTGGTGGCCCGCTTGCAAGACAGTGCTGAGGTGGGCGGGATTGTTCTTGAATGGTTCCGCTCTTTCCTGGCCCAAAGAACTCAGCATGTGGTTCTTGGGGACTGTTTGTCAGTTCCCCAGGGCATCACGTGTGGAGTCCTGCAAGGTTCTAATCTGTCCCCCTCCTGTTTAACATGTATATGCAGGCACTGGTCGAGGTCGTGAGATGGTATGGTGTCATAAGTATGCCGATAGCACCCAGCTCTACCTCTCTTTTTCATGCAACCCAGAGCCAGCAGTCTCGGGGCTTATTCAGTGTCTGGCGGCTATGGGGGACTGGATACGGACAAGCCAACTGAAGCTGAATGCTGACAAAATGGAGGTGATGCTGCTGGGTAAAGTGGTGGGTGGTGTGTTCCCCCTTCATGGATGTGGTTTGCACACACACACACACACACTGTTTCCCAGGTTCGGCATCTGGGAGTGCTCCTCAATCCACAGCTCTGCCTGAATGTCCAGGTGGGGACTGTGGCGAGAGGGGCATTTTGCTAATTACATCTGGTGCAACGGCTTAGGCTGCATGTCTCTGACTCCAACCTGGCCACCATCATCCATGCTTTCATTACCTTGAGTTTGGACTATTGCAACGAGCTCTACATGGGGCTACCCTTGGTGATGGTTCGGAGACTGCAATTGGTGCAGAATGCAGTAGCCCACCTTCATATGCGGACAGGCCACTGCGAGCACATTACACCAGTGCTCCGCGCTGGCTGCAACTAGTCTTCCGGGACCAATTCAAGGTGTTGGTTCTTACTTATAAACCCCTAAACGTCACGGGCCCTACCTACCTGCAGGATTGCCTCACTCTCCGTGTTCTGGATCAGCCCCTGTGGTCTGCAGGGAGCACATTGGACACCTTCACAAGAACACAAAAAAGCAGGTCTGAAGCAACAGCTACTTGACAAAGAAATATTTGAAAGGGCTTTAGTCAGGGCTGCACTACCACATTATACATTCTTACAGAAAGTTAAATGGTAGCAGAAAGCACTGACACACAGAAGAGACTTACAAAGTCAAGTCCTGTAGTTGCAGGTACAGCCAGAAATATATAAAAGCCACACAGAGAAGCAGCACAGTTCTTTATTGTCCGTATTACAACAGTAGAGATAGCACTAATACTTTGGCTAGCAGCTCCATCATCTTCCCCACCCCCATCAAAATAAGTGTTATGAGGAAATGGGGGTACAATTGTATTGAGGCCCCAAGCTCAGGGGACTCCCCCAAAAACTACAAGAATTTTCTTTCTTAAAATAATGAAAACATGATCAGTAATATATATATAAAATACCCTCATGATCTCCAGAAATTAGTTTCAAAACTTATAAATACAGGCAAAGAAATGATAAATACAAGGCTGGCAGACATTAGCTTGGCCAGCCACTTGGCGATGGCAACCAGGATACAGGAGATAGGCCCCTTCCCCCAGCTACCAAAATCCCAAACATTTCCCAAAAGGGCCTGCATAAAAGCATCTCATAAGAAACTAAACTTTTTGTTGCAACTAACACTTCTCCTATGTAGTCATTCATTCAGCTAGAAGCTTGGAAAAGAACAGTAGTTTAAGCACACGAATTCAAAGAGAAGACCAGACCTGGTAAAATGCTGCTCCTTTTGTAAGTATATTTTATTTTTTAGAAGTCGGGGTGTGGGGGGGGGGGAAACCAAGAGAGAAAAACTTGTTTGGTAACTATGACAATGAACAAACAGTTCTGTAGTACAGGGACAGCCTACATAAAGTTAGAAAAGCTCACCAACAAGAATTTCTAAGTACAAAACAATTATTCTAACTCGCAGTAGGCAGCTATATAAAGTTAGCAACAAAGTAAGTTCAGCCTGTAACCATGGCCCCAAGATCCTGGCACAGGAAAGCATTTCATCTGATCCAGATGCTTATTCTTTTCAAAAAACATTTTGTGAACACTGCTTTCTCCTATTGTTTCACAAGTTTAATGAGGCGACAGTCACAAACGTACACTATTTGATGTTACGCACTATTCGCCTACAATGGTTTGTTTTCATTTCCCCCAAGGCCTGTTCCAGTTGCTGAATGAGATGGAGCAATGTAGCAGGATCAGTCTGTAATACTTTGGCTGTCTGTTCTCCGTTCTGATTAAGGTGCAACTTTAAAGTCATAGCTGGTTTAATTTGCTGTCTCAAACTTCTGCTGGCAAGCTATATAGAGAAGTATAGGAAAGCAGAAAGGTTAAATGAAGAAATATGCTTTAAAAATGAACTGTCATATTAAAAAAAATTACACCACTCATGATACAATCCTAGGGACGTGTCCATGTGGCTGTCCCAGGTGCAAGAGATGTTGAGCCATCATTTCTGCTTCTGGAACCACCTGGGGGTCATGGGAGCAAGTGAAATACAACCTGAGCTATTATTGTTGCTACCTGAACCAGCCCAAAATCGCTCAAATTCACCATGACTCCGACTTCACATTTTTGGCATTAGGGGAACCAGCCTTGCCTTGTCTGATTTTCTGGGATCACTTTAAGCGGATGTCAGCCACTGAGGCGGGGGATGTCCTGGGAGCGGTTATAGTCACCTTTTGTGAACCTGACCCGTGTCCATCCTGACTAGTTAAGGCCAGCCGGGAGATGCTGGGGCCTTTGCTGGCAGGGGTAGTCAATGCCTCCCTTCAAGAGGGCAGGGTGCCAAGCTGCCTCAAGGAGGCGGTGGTGTGGCCCCAGCTGAAGAAACCATCTGCCTAGGAGAACCATCTGCTGAAGAAACCATCAGCCTAGGAGCCACAACTTTGATGGGGGAGAAGGTGACAGCTGCGCTGTCCTATCCCCAGGATTGTGTGAAGCTGAGATCAATATAAGGGGTCTTCTAGCTCTCAACGATATGAACATTTTAGTATGT
The DNA here is from genome assembly GCA_003113815.1 of Sphenodon punctatus. Taxonomy (NCBI): domain Eukaryota; kingdom Metazoa; phylum Chordata; class Lepidosauria; order Sphenodontia; family Sphenodontidae; genus Sphenodon; species Sphenodon punctatus. Next base: position 458,048 of record QEPC01010046.1, on the reverse strand, counting down.
GGCTCTTGGGCTTGGGAGCTTTGCCCACCTTGGATACATTCAATGTACGTTATGCAGTTATCTATTCCTCTGCTTTGAGTTCAGATACATTTATGGAACTCTTTTCGTAACTACAGTAAACATCTTGCTCCTCTCATGCATAGCAAACACATCTCCATAATTTGAAGAAACTGCTTTTAAAATTGCGTGACAGCCTGTGCCGTGAAAATAGGTTATCCCAGTTTTAGTTTGAATAGATTCCATTACCTGCACATCTAGTCTCCATTCCAGACTCTGATAACTAGGAAGCTTGGGTGCCAGTTCACTCAGAATGCTTCTGATCTCCTTTCTGTTGTCAAGGTAAAGCTGAAGAAGCAACTTGTTCAGTTCCTCTGGGAATCCCAATACAAGTACAGAATCTTGAAAATCTATGTCAGAAATCTGGAAATTAATTTAGAAAAGAGTCAGAAACTGTACAGTTCTTGCATCTATTGCTGGTTTGTTTGTTTTTTTGTTTGTTTGTTTTTTTACACGAGATGCACATGGGGAAGCGCTTGTGTAAATTCGGTGCATGGGGATTTGCGCTCCCATGACCCACGCACTACCCACCCATGGCCACACATAGGGCACTCCAGAAAAATCTGGAGTGCTCTGTGCGTGGACGGGTGGGCAGTGCATGGATGGGGTGGCCATGTGGGGGGCCCTTGTTTGAAGTGCTCCCCCATGCTTGATGCACCCACCCCACATACTGACCATGGACACCCACCCCTGCCCGTCTCCTTTAAACACACCTTTACTTGCTCCTCAGCAAGTCAGAGGGCTTAATCCTCCAGATGGTTAGCACCAGCACAGTCCCATTCATTTCAATGGGACCTTTCTCAGCACAAAGCAGCTAGAAGGTGGTGCTGCCCTTCTCTGTATCACATATCTTAAAGTCATGTTTATTACAGTTACATCTTCTTGAGAAGCAAAAGGCATTTTAGAGTTGGAAACTATTACTGATCAAGCCACTTGAATACAGCATTAACATCATGCAAGAAAGTTAATGCTGTAATATAACAGCAACTTCAGAAAGAATAGTCATATGCTGGTACTAAACCTCTTTCCTTAATTTGAGAGGAAAATGTTAAATTGTTCAATCATCTTTGTACACATGTGGAAATAGTGCTGAAATAGGATAGATTACTTCCTACTAGTGCATTTTTTAATATTACTGTTTGCTCAATTTAACAATGATTAAAATGACTATAAAGTTCACTGACATTTCTATTATGCCTATCAACATATGCAAATACTAGATGCAACATAAAAATTCATGATACATTAGCTAAGAGTGACCCCTGGATAGATTGTTTGCAGTACCATAGAGTTTCAGTTACGGACACTGATACAATTTGCTGGAAGGAACAGTCATCCAACTGCCAACATCTTTAAAAAAAATAATAATCAGACGCCAGACTTTATCCTGATATTAAACCATTCTTGCCCCACTACACTCCTGAACCAGTCGCCAGCCTCAGTTTTCTGGGCGCCAATGGCCAATTTCGTGCCCTGATGTCACACATTACGGATCCATCCTGCAAATACTTTTGCAGTAAATGTTTATTAGCTCAGGGCCCAAGTATTCAAATTTTTTCAATTTTCAAGGTCATCTGGATTTAAAATTGTTTTCATAAGTGAATTCCACATGTTTAAAGATTGTCAAATTTAAGTGCAGAGGTATCAGCATTTCAATGGCAGGTAATGTGACTTCAGATATAACATGGATGCTACGTTTAAAAAAATAAAAAATACTATCTGCAAGTCACATCATTTTAATACCCTCACTCCCCCAATGTCCAACCTTTCATTTCTTGGTCAAAAAATTTAAGATTTCAACTGTTTTGTTTTAAGACTAATCAATGCAAGTTTTGCAATTGACTGGAATGGATGGAGGAATGTGCTCTAAGACTTTGCAAAACCGGGACCTTAAATCTGAATTCTATTATTCCCATTTTTTCAAAATTAAAAAATTAAGACTTTTCTCAAATTTTGGCCTGTCACAAAATTTAACAATTCCTTACCATGAGCTTAGAGCTCTCAGTTAGAAGATAGGTTAATCCTTCTACTCCATGCTGAATAGTTTCTGTACTAACATTCAGTTTTCCTGAAAACAGAGACACATAACGTTTCAGCTTGCTATAGCCTGAACAGATTCATGGTAACCTACAGAGTGGGAAATCCACCTACAGTTAAATCAAAACAGCCTGAAGACTTGATCACATGCAGCATAATAAACTACAATAGGTAGTCGAGGCAGAAGAGGGCCATTACATCTTAGGCCCCATCTTGCAAGATTTTACTGGGTGGGTACCATGCAGAAGAATCAAGTTAAGCACAAGCGACTACAGGTTCAGAGCATTATGTTCATTTCTTAGAACCAGAATAGTGCTGACTTGGTTGGTCCTGGAGTTGTCAGCTTTTAAGCCTTCATCTGGGGAAAAAAGCAATGACAGTAAAACTGAAAAAACAAACAGAACAATGGCTAAATTATTCAAACCTTTATTGCATAGTACCAGCTATTATTGATATAACCGGGGGGGGGGGAGATAAAGAGTTGGTTAGCTTTACATATTTGATATAAATTTATTCCGTTTTGAGAGCACTTATACAAATGGCACTGCATACCTTGGGGCCTAGCCATCCTCCTGCTAGCGCCACAAACCCCTTCAGATACTACTTCGCCTATGGGAGAACCAGAATAGGCTGCACTTCTCCTGGGATCCAGGTTTTATATAAATGCACCCTGTTTCCAGGCTCAGGATCCAAGTGTACGCTATGGGCACAAACCCATCCACCAAAGTCAATGGCAAAACTCCCATCAACTTGGATGGTGAAGGATTGTCCTGTCAGCTTTATTTTTACCTGTATATAGCCTGCTTGAATAACTTTATACATGGGTCCAGCTGGCTGGGTCTTCCACACAGCAAGAAGAATCAGGAAAAAAGGTTACAAATCTACAAAGGTTTGTAGGGCAGTTCAAGTAGGCTAACACGAGAAACTACTGATTCTATGATTTTACTTTTTAAATGATATTGCCTCTGTTCCAAATATATTTCCAGATCTGTTATACACCCTGAAATGTATGTAACAGCCCCAGTCTAAGTCAGGACTTTGTCTTCATACATGTTAATTGTACATATTTTCCACAAGCAAACACTACCCCTCAAACCCATTTCCCTCACTCCTATTTGCAGCTCCTTCGTAGATTTTCAGATTGGTGCCTTTTCTTAAGAATTCCACAGCGATGCGACCAAATTCACCAACAACTGAAATGAGAAGAACCAAACTCACTACAAACCTAGATTGACTTTCTCAAGAGTTTGTTCACAAGAAACAAAGTAGCCTGGGGCCGACTGTCTCAGTGCAAAGCATGCACACATAGCTCCAGCCCTCCACGCTAGCTGCATCCCCATGGGATTAATCCGGATTCAAATAAGGATATACTTAGGGGTAATTGGAAAAACACTTCAGGAAAAAGGCACTCTGGTAGTTGCCCCTCCTGTTAGCAAGTCCTACAGTTTATGAAAGAGAGGGACTGGTGTATGACAGTCAATAAGCTAATGCCCACCCCCTTCCACAAAACCCCCGGTCCGCCAGTTGATGCCCCCCCACAAAAGATGGAGGATTTTGCTCCTCTCTTTCAATGGGGCATTTAACGTCTCTAAACCGCCTCCTTCCTGTAGGGATGAATTCTCGGTTCTAGTGACAGGAGGCAGCTCTGGCAAAGCGCCCATTCGGTTCGGTCGGGCCAGGAGTCCCCGAGAGGCAGATGCTGCAGTGAAGGCCTGGATTCCGCTGGCGAGCCACACGCTCTAGGCTGCCCCAGGCACCTGAGGCTCCCTAAGCCTTAATCTCGGGGGTGGCCGCTGCTCGCCTCTCGGGCAGCAGGGCACGTCAGTCTCCCCGAGAGGCAGAGCCGCCGCCGCACCTGCGCTGTCCACCTGCGTCAGGAAGCCCAGGTGCTCCTTGTGCTCCTCCGTTAGCACCAGCAGCATCTTTTCCGCGGCCTCCCGGGAGAGGGGGCACCTGCCTCGCCTAACAGTAACGCCCCAACCCGAACACGGCTCTTCCTGGCTCCGCAGCCTGGGCCGACACCTCCCTCTCGTCAGCTGACTCGCTGCCGGAGCAGCCCAGCCTTAGCCGCTCCGACCTGCAAGCAGAGCCCGGCCGCTGGGTTCCGGCGCGCAGCCTTGCTGTGGCGGGAATAGCACCGGCCAGAGCGCCCCGCTCCTCACAGAAGAGACAGGGGTTTGCTCTCCTCTCCGGCTTGGAAAATCTGGCCCAGCCTGGGGTGAAACCTGCCTGCCCGCCGCCCCTGGCTAGAGCGGAGCTTCTGCGTGCGCCACTGGGAGCTCTGTTAATACCCTCTCGGCCCCCCGATGCCCAGCCTCTCACTGCTTTGGTAGGAAAAAATGTAAGATTGCAACCTTTTTGAGACCAAAGGTGGAAACCCTCCAGCAAGGCTATTATTATTATTTTATTATGAATTTATATCTCATCTATATCTCCAAAGGCTCACCAGATATTAAAAACAAAACACAAATCCGTATTGCTGTAGCCAAGCTACTATTCACTTATTCAGTTCCGTGGGGTCATGGTTTGCCAGGCATGATAATGCACTAGGGTTGCTGCAGTGTTCCCTACGCCCCAGCGCCTGGGCTATGAAAGGTCCAGGAATCTCTCAAGATGTGTCAGCTAAGATCTTAAATGGGTGAAATGCCCTGAGAATGTACTGTTGCCATTGGACAAAAGCGACAGTTGTCAATATTGTGCTTTTTCTCCAACCTTTGTCGGTGGCTGCTAAGTGGCACAGCTGCAGAGCACCTACCGATGGCGTGCATGAGGAGGAATTCGAATGGGCGGCCACCAGGGTGACCACCGTAGCCAAGCAGGCAGCCTCCATGAACTCTCACCATCACGGACTGACCCTGCAAACAACTCATACAAGCAGCTGTTCCCTCCTCCCCACCCCTGCTTGGCAACAACCCCCACCCAAACCCCACTCAACTGCCTACCCTCTGCCGTGACACACAGCCATGAATGAACACCATGGAAACATGACGCTGCAGCAGCCAGTAACCCCTTCTTGCCCATGACCCCAGGAGTCACTGCAGCTACTGACACACCCGGGCAGCAATGGAGGCGCTTATTAGGGCATTTATACACGAGACAAAAAAGGCGGCTGATCCTTTGATCAGCCGCCTTTCTTTGCGCTCGTCTACTTGTTCCAGCTGCGTGTTACCGCGCGTCGGAGGGGGCAGGCGATCCTGCCCCCTCCGACGCGGATCCCCGAAGTGCCGGCTTTAAGCCGCACTTCCGGGTTCCCTTCTGAAGTGGGCACGCGCAGAAGGTTGCGCATGCGCACTGAGCTCTAAGACGGGTCTGATGCTCTTCTGAACATCAGACCCGTCCGAGAGAGATAGGCGCGGGGGAGATGCGGCACATTAAACGATCCCGCTTGTGAGCGGGATCGTTTATAAAAGCCCTTAGAAGGGACACGCAGGGAGCTGCTGTCCTCCATGGTGTTGGCTTTTCTCTCGTGTGTCATGAGGGGAGGTGGTTGTGCTTCGAGCCAACGCAGTGTTGTATTTTGTGTGCCTGTCCTTTAAGAGCTCCTGGCAGGAATGGGTAAGCGGCCAGGCCATAGACCTGTCTGGTGGCTGCCCCAGTTCATACAGGCTAGGGATGCGTAGGCGCTCGTTGTCATGCACTTTTTTGGACTGCCTTGCCTGGGGCACTCTGGATTTTTTGGCAGTGCCCTGTGAGTGGCCATGATGGATGCTGCCTGGCACACAGGAATGTGCATTCCCCTAGACTACCTTCAAACAAGCAGTTGTATGAGTGGTTACTGGGTGGCCATGTGTGATTGCATTCTCATTTAAAAGCACCCATTGCTGCACTCTTACATGTGGCATACCCATGGGGGGTGTTTTCGCATGGACATGGAGGTGCTCACTACCAGATCAGGTCCAGGGATGCACTCTGACATCTGCCTGCTTGTAGCCCTGCCTCGGTCGAGTTTAAATGATCCGGCAGCTGCAGCAGCCCACAATTCACCCACATGGTGCCCCTCCCTCACACCATGGAGTTGCGGACTAGAGCATCCACAATGTTATGGTGTTGCCTGGGGTAACTCCCAGCCAAGAGTGGAGCTGCAGCGGCTGTCTGCTGAGCAGATGGACAGCAGCCCCACCTCTGGCTTTTACCCCAGATTTGGGATGCTCGCTCTGCTGGCAGTGCTCCCGGATGTTCCAGAGCACTGCCAGTGGGGCTGCCCCATAGCAGGGACAGCTTGCAGGAACAGCCTTTAAATGGATGGCCCTCCCAGGGGTGAGGCAGGACAGAGGCATGGATCTTGTCCGTCTGAAGACACCCATTGTGATTGTTTATGGTATTTGCATATAAGAACTTAAGAAGTGCCATCCTGAGTCAGACCAATGGTCCATCTAGCCCAGCATCCTGTCTCTGACAGTGACCAATCACCGTGGCTTGGGAGAAGCACCCAATAGGTCACAATGGGGGATCCATTCCTTGTTGTTTTCCCCTAGCTCCTGTCATGTTCCCTGATCCTGTCTGGCTAATAGTCGCTAATGGACCTATCTTCCAGAAACTTGTCCAAACCTCTTTTAAACTCAGCTATAGTACTGGCCCTTACACAGCCTCTGGCAGTAGATTCCACAACACAAATATACGCTGAGTGAAAAAATATTTTCTTTTATTTGTTTTAAACTTGCCACCCATGAGTTTCATGGAGTGTCCCCTAGATCTAGTACTAGCTGAGAGGGTAAATAACTGCTCCTTGTTTATTAGTTCCACATTACTCATGATTTTATAGACCTCTATCATATCTCCTCTCAGTCGTCTCTTCTCCAAGCTGAAGAGCCCCAACCTACCAAGCCTTTCCTCATACAGGAGCCCTTCCATGCCCTTGATCAATTTTGTTTCCCTTCTCTGTACCTTTTCTGGTTCAGCTATGTCTTTTTTGAGATGGAGCAACCAGAACTGCACACAATATTCGAGGTGCGGTCACACCATTGATTTGTATAGAGGCATTATGACATAAGCTATTGATCCCCTGGACTTTGCCTCCTCTCTCTCTCCCCTTCTTCCTACAGTCTTCTCTTCCTCCTCCCCTGACTCCGCTGTCTCTGCTCTCAACGCCTCTCTCTCCTCCACACTTGACTCCCATGCCCCTCTCTCTTCCCGCCCTGCCTTCTCCCACAACCCCCGTCCTTGGCTCACCCCTAGTATCCGCCACCTCCGTTCTTGCACTCGTGCTGCTGAACGACTCTGGCGCAAATCCCATTCTCACGCTGACTTCCTTCACTTCAAATTCTGTCTCTCCACCCTTACTTCTGCTATCTCCCTTGCTAGACAACACTACTATGCCTCCCGCATTGAGTCCTGTTCTCGGGACCCTCGCCGCCTGTTCTCTACCTTTGACTCCCTCCTCAAGCCTCCCTGTCCTCCCCCTCCTTCTTCCCTTTCTGCTCAGGATCTTGCCTCCTTCTTCACCTCCAAGATAGACAAGATCCGCCTCGACATCGCTTCCCACTCCTCTCTTCCCACTCCCACCCCTCTCCCTCCTCCCCCTCCTTCTCTCATGTCCTCCTTCTCCCCTGCCTCCCTTAAGGAAATCTCCTCTCTGCTCTCCTCCTCCAACCCTTCCACTTGCCCCCTTGATCCCATTCCTTCCCGCCTCCTCACCTCCATTACTCCCACTGTCGCCCCTTCCTTCCTGCACATCATCAACCTCTCCCTCTCTACTGGCTCTTTCCCTTCTGCCTTCAAACATGCCACAGTCTCTCCTATTCTCAAAAAGTCCACTCTTGACCCCTCTGACCCTTCTAGCTATCGTCCTGTCTCACTCCTTCCTTTTGCTTCCAAGCTGCTTGAACGTGTTGTCTACTCCCGCTGCCTTGACTTCCTATCCTCCAACTCCTCCCTTGACCCCCTCCAATCTGGCTTCCGCCCCCTTCATTCTACTGAAACTGCTCTCGCTAAGATCACCAACGATCTTCTGGTGGCTAAATCTAAACGTCTCTATTCCATTCTTGTCCTCCTTGATCTCTCTGCTGCCTTCGATACTGTTGACCACTCACTCTTGCTGGATTCCCTTCACTCCCTTGGCTTTTGTGGCTCTGTCCATAACTGGTTCTCCTCCTACCTCTCTGACCGCTCCTTTAATGTGTCTCTCTCCAACTCCGCCTCCTCCTCCTTCCCCCTCTCAGTTGGTGTTCCTCAAGGCTCTGTTCTTGGCCCTCTCCTCTTCTCGATCTATACCTCATCCTTAGGCAAACTCATTGCCTCCCATGGCTTCCAATACCACCTCTATGCTGATGACACTCAACTCTATCTCTCTACTCCCTCTCTCTCTCCCTCTGTTCAAGCTCGTCTCATCAACTGTCTCTCTGACATCTCTACCTGGATGTCTCAACGTCAACTCAAACTCAACATGGCTAAAACTGAACTCCTTATCTTCCCCCCTCATCCTTCCTCTCCTTCCTCACTGTCAATAACTATTGATGGAGTCACCATCCTGCCTGTCCCCCAAGCCCGTAGCCTAGGCTTCATCTTTGACTCAGCCCTTTCTTTTAAACCCTACATTGACTCTGTTGCTAAATCCTGTCGCTTCTCCCTCCATAACATTGCTAAGATTCGCCCTTTTCTCTCTGTCTCGTCTGCCAAAACTCTTGTTCATGCTCTGGTCATCTCTCGCCTCGATTACTGTAACCTCCTTCTCACTGGCCTTCCCCGGTCTCACCTTTCTCCCCTCATCTCTGTCCAAAACTCTGCTGCCAGGGTCATCTACCTCGCCAGTCGCTTCGACCATGTGCAGCCCCTCCTCTCTTCGCTTCACTGGCTTCCCCTTCCTGAACGAATCCTGCACAAGCTCCTAGTCTTCACCTATAAAGCTCTTCACAACCTTGCTCCCCCCTACCTCTCTGCACTTATCGCCCTCCATACTCCAGCCCGTGCACTTCGCTCCTCCTCTGTCCCTTCTCTCACCCTTCCACGCCTTCCCTGCTCCCCTAAGCGCCTTCGTCCCTTCTCACTTGCTGCCCCCCATGCCTGGAACTCCCTCCCTGTCCACATCCGCCTTGCCCCCTCCCTTCATACCTTCAAATCTCTCCTTAAAACTCACCTCTTTCGCTCTGCTCTGTCTGACTCTTTATCCTGCTGAGCCACTATTCCTATACCTACGATCGGTTTACCCTTATCCTTGCAACATGGACCTGCCTGCTGTCATTCTCATCGTAACCAAGCCAAGTACGTGCACTTGAGACCTCGCATCTTCATGAATGTTAGACCCCTTGTCTCTCCCTCTGTTCCCCTTCCTAAGTCTCTCCCCCAGCTCCTGTCTCTCAGATTGTAAGCCCTAGGGGCAGGGACCATGTCTATTTTATTACTTTGTAAAGTGCCAGGTACACTGCTGGCGCTATATAAATGTTTGTTAATAATAATAATAATAATAATAATATGAATGACTAAGTTAGTGTATTTTTTCATGTTAAATTAATTTTGAATTGTGCCAGCTGTGTCTTTCTATTTATTTATTTATTTATTTCTAAATTTTTATATCCCACCCTATCCTGGCCAAGTCGCTCAGGGCAGCTTACAATGCTTATAAAACATCCAAGTAATAATCATAATATTAAAATACAAATTAAAACATAACCAAATGGAGCCAAAAAAACAACTCAACAACCGTCGCCTCCCTCACCAAAAGCCAGGCAAAACAACCAGGTTTTACATCGACGTCGAAACAAAGGGAGGTCTGGGGCCAGGTCTTACAGGCCTTTCGTCGGGCCTGTAACACCTGGCTGTTCATCCGGGTCTTTGGGGGAGGGGAGGAATAAGGGGGGGTGTTCACCATTGGTTTTACCTCCTTGTTGTTGTTTTTATTGTTTTAGTAATCCCTTTTATGAATTGTTTTGATATATTGTTTTTAAATGTCTTGTGAGCCGCCCCGAGCAGCCGAAGGGCTGGAGGGAGCGAGATACAAATCACTAACTAACTAAATATAAAATAATGCACAGACATGACACATACCCACAGATATGTTAGATAATGCATATTGAACACACTCTGACTTAAACATGGAAATTCTCTATGGCCAAGGGTCTAATCCCAACACCTTTATTCGTAAGTCATTTTAGTAACTTTGAAAAGAGTTATAGCAAGTAAGTGGCTGTAGGATTATCGTCATAAGAGCACAATCCTCAGTCTAGGGCATGCTATCAGTTAGTGTGGTTATGAGGCCCTTTATTATTGTTATTGTTATTGTTTGTTTTATTTATATAGCACTACTAGTATACCTGGCGCTGTACAATCAATAGTTATAGACAGGTCCCTACCCCCAAGGGGCTTACAATCTAAGAGACAAGGGATGGGGAGACAAGGGAGAGGTGGACACTGGGAGAGACAAGAGTACATTCATGAGGTTGAGAAGTGACGCTCATGCACTTGCAACTTAAGTTACAGGGAACTGGATTCTGAGTGAGGGGAAAGAGGATGCAGTTTCACTCATGACCAGCTAGGGAAGGCCTGATGGAAGAGGTAGGTTTTCAGGAGGGATTTTAAAGTTGGGAGGGAAGGAACAGAGCAAATGTATCCGGGGAGGGAATTCCAGGCATGAGGGGCAGCAAGAGAGAAGGGGCAAAGATGTTTAGAGGAGTAAGGGGGTCACAAACAGGTGAAGGTGGAGGTAGAGGAGAAGAGAAGCTCCCAGGCAGGAGTGTGGCAAGATACAAGACCAGAGAGATATGGGGGACTCAGGGGAGCAAGGTTATGAAGAGTCTTGCCTTGAAGATGAAGACTAGGGGCATTTTAGATGTGCATCGGGATCAGGCGCGGGAGCGGCGAAACAGCCGCGGTGCTGTTTTAGACGAACCGAAAGCAGAAGTTGTGCGCATGATTGGTGGCCGCGCATTCTTTTCCGGCCGCGTATGTCCCCCCAGAGAAATCAGGCCGGTTCGATCGCGGTCGGCAAAGAATGCGCAGGCGCCGATCACGCGCACAACTTCCACTTCCAGTTCGTCTAAAACAGCGCTGCGGCTGTTTCACCACTCCCGCGCCTGATCCCCGCTGCACGTCTAAAACGACCTTAGAGCCTGTGCTGAATGCATTCACATAAAGGGAGCCAGCGTAGGGCAGAGAGGAGAGGCTGAACATGGTCAAAGCGATGACGAGCAAGGTGGGACGTTCACAGGACTAGTACTCGCTCTAGCTGTGAGTGTATTGCCTATCCTTCTGGAGGATTACGTTATCCATGTCCTAAATGTGCTGGAAATCAAAACAATATTTCATGCCTCCCAACATTTTGAGCCATAGAGGGACAAGCCCTGTTCCCTTGGCCAATAAGCCCCACGCCCTTCTGTGAATAAGCTCTGCCCCCTTGTGCACTTACATTCTCATCTCCCAACACTCCAAGTGCGTGGAGATGGACAGACGCTCCCCTGTTTATCATCCCACTTGGTTTCTTTTCATTCCATCATTGCCCCCATTGGCCTCTTGCATGATTTTCCTGGGAGGCAACCAGGAAAGAAGTTCCTGAAGTGTGGATTTTTTTATCTCTGTCTCTCGTGAAAGAGGAACATTGCCCTCTTTAAGAGGGACAGTGGAATTCAGCACCCAAAGAGGGACACTCTCTCTCCTAAATAGAGACTGGTGGGAGGAGTTATATTTTCATTTATGCTAGAGATGGGTTCAAAATCAGCAAAGTTTGGAGCCATGTGTTTCAAACACCGCAAGCTTCAGGAGATATCAAGGCTTAAGTTTGCCCTGTTTTAAAGGACTTCCATAATTTAGATCACCCCAGCTTCATGGGACTGAGGTTAAACAAATATCTAACAAAAATGGATATATCCAACAAATTTAAATTATTGGATTTGGTTCTGCTGGCAAAGCAGATAATAGCTGCTATTTGTTTCTTTTTTGCCAGATATCCATTTCAGATATTTGGGTTTGGACACCTCAATTATTTTGTTTATTTCAGTATTTCAGTTACTTGATTTCAGTGCTGTTAGTGCTATTGTACATGCACAATGCAACCAAAATAAAGTAATTGAAATAACTGAATAGAAATCTCAAAATAAACAACTAAAATGAAATAACTGAATAAGCAGGTTTTCAAATATCGATACCATTTGCAGATACAGTATTATTCGGATAGCTATCCAAAAATCTGATCACTATCCATAGAAATGAAATCCACTATTAATTTCACCTCTACACAGGTCCCTAAAGAATAGAACATGACTGCTCTTCTTTAAATTTTGATCCCTGGAGGATAAAGTTTTGGTTCTACCTTGTGTCCAGCTTCACAGCAAACCCACAAGAATATATCTAGGCATAGCTCACCAAATTAACCACCTGCCACTTTAGTGGTCACTGGCATTGGTGCAGCTTGGTCCATCCTATTTGCTGCCAGTGGGTGTGATCCTCTGGTAGGATAGTACACATGCAAGTAGTGCCTGCAGGCACAAATCCCACTGAAGTAAACTGGTCTTGCACAAGCACTGTCTACCCAAAAGTACTGTAAGGAGACACACTGTAATTTAGATTTTGGATGTTCTAATTAAGTTTTGCAATTATTTTTTTCAATTAGTCTGTGAGGGTGAGGTTGTATATGTCTGAGAATAAAAAATATTTTCCTTTTCATAGCTTGCATACTGTTGTGATAGCAGGCGTTTTTAAATGAGAAAAGCAATGGGGGGTGGTTGTGTGGCCAGCCACTGAGTGGCTCTGCTGTGGAGCGCCCACTCAGGTGGAGTGTTCTCACAGGTAGCTCCCAGGGTGGCCACTGTGACCACAGAAGCAGCTGCCATGCACTTCCTCTGCCACAGACCATGGTGGAGGGGGAAGTGCACCAGGCTGGCCTTTGCAAGTGACATGTCTCCAGTGAGAATGCTGGGGAATATGGGCTCCACCACACGCCCAACCAGCTCTTAGGGGTGTGCAGATTTGTTAAAACGAATGATGGCCTGTTCATTTTAGTAATTAAAATATGAAAATGGCAAGCCATGGTAACAAAAATGGACAAAAATGAAGGAATATGCAACCATTTTTGTTACCAAAATAAAAATTAAAAAATCACTGTGCATGCACAATGGCCACTGGGGCTGTTCTGCGCATGCTCAGCAATTTCCTGGGACGATATCAGTAACAGACAACCGTTTCACCCTGATGCATTTCATCAACAAATAGGTTACCATCAGAGGAGGAAATTTATATGTAGCATTTACAGATTTTTTGGAGGTGTTTGATACTGTAGATAGAAATAAACTATGGGACAAACTGAGAAGGATGGGAATAAACCATCACCTACCTGAAATGATCCTTTGCCTACACTCTGATACAAAGGCAGTAGTAAGACTAGATAATATCTGAAACCGTTCAAAGCCATTTCTGATTACATCAGGGGTGAGGCAGGGATGTCTTTTGGCCCCTTTACTTTTTTCACTCTTTATAACTGATCTAGCCACATTGATCAATGAAGTAGGACATACCCCATCTAAGATTGGGGACAGACCAACAGGTATTTTGATGTATGTGGACGATGTCCTTATAATGTCACAGACCCAGTTAGGCCTTCAGCATTGTTTGAATCACTTACATCAGTACTGCATTGACAATAAAATGACTGCGAATACAAAAAAGTCACAGGTTATCTGTTTTGCTTGCAAAAGATCCCAATATAATTGGGCATAAGCTCTCCCAGATTTCCAGATATGTATATCTGGGCGTTTGTTTTTCCGCAACAGACTCCTGGACTGCCCACAAAAAAGCTATGATTGAAAGAGCTAGTAGCACTGTTGCTGGGATACTGAGGCTCTATATATCTACCAAAAGTTAAAATGTACGTTCTGTGTGTGAGGTTTATAGGGCTAAATACCTGCACAGGTCTTATGTGAGGCTGAGATTTGTTTTGTTTGTCATCAAAATGGAATGGATATTGTGCAAAATTGTCAAGGGAGGGGGAGGGGACTAGGGGGGTCCTAGGCGGAAGGAAGGGGTGGGGGACTCCCACACACACAAGCACCCCACGCACACACCTCCCAGCGAAGGTATCAGTGCCCATCAGGATAGTAGTTGGACCTGTCTGCACTGCAGAAACTAGGTCCTTATCATCATAGGGCGCCAGGGATTCCAGAAGCTTGAGGTCACAGTCAGGCACCCAACACCCGTCACCACTTGGGAAGGGGGGAAGGGCTACAAGCTGGGGGGTAGTGCTGGGATTTGGGGGAGCGGTAGGGACCCAGGCACAGGGAAGGATCATGGCAAGGAAAGGGGGGGGGACACACTCTCTGAAGGGGGGAAGGGAGGCAAACCCTGGGAGGGGGAAGGGCTCTCGCGTTCATCACCCACGCTGCTCACTCACTCTCCCACTCACACTGCACCACGGGAAAAAGGGCAACCAGGGGACCCACAACAACACAATATACACAGTCAAAATTCAACAGTATTTCAAGTCACACTTAGCTCACACGGGCCGATCTCTTCTGCTCAATCACCAGTGCCGAGTATTCTTTGGCACTGGTATTTATGTCGGATGTCCCGCCCCCCGCGTGAGCACGTAGGCGCGCTGAGCGATACTGAGGGGGCAGGGCCAGTTCCCCGCTGTCAGCGAAGTCCCTCTCTCCGGCCGGAGGCTGTTGTGCCGGCGTTGTTGTTTTCTGTGTCGGGGGAGCGGGGTTCCGTACTGCCGCACCCGGTGACAGGCCCCACGGGGAATCCCGGGCGCCGGGGGCAGGCCCCTGACCGGGCTCCCGAGCCACTGTCCGACCCCGCTGACGGGCACGGCCACGGGGGGAGGAGGGGCATGAAAAAAATTAATTTATTAGAGGCCTATTGGGTGTTCCCATGTCAACGCCAGTAGCTATCTTATATGCTGAGATGGGCATGTATCCTTTGTCAGTTTTAGCTAAAATAAGATCTATCAGTTACTGGGTAAAGATCTGTAGTATGGACACAGCCCGATTACCTGCAAAATGTTGGCTAGAGCAGCTAAATCATGCTGGAAGTAAGCAATACTGATGGTGGAAGGAGGTTTTTGGGGTGCTCTGTACAGCAGGCTTTCCACCCGTTTTTTGTATTTCCATCACTAGACAACAATTTCTCCGAGATATCAAGCAGAGACTCTTAGATATCGCTGCACAGAGGAGTTAGCAAAAGTTGCAGACAACAAGATTGCCTCTTGGTATGCTGAATTTAAGATGCAATTTCTGTTTAATCCTTATCTTGCACAAATGCCTACATTTCAATGATGACTCTGGCCCGGTTTCAGCTCTTTGACTCTCACTCTGCCGTTCTTAGTGGCAGATACCATGAGATTCGACCTATTGCCCACTAAAGTTCTGCTGGGGAGGCGTTCTGGAATTCCTTATGAGGAAAGACTCTGTACTTGCACACTGTGATGTGTTGGGGACCTGCTCCATGTACACTTTGTCTGTCCCCTCACACAGTGTGTGAGAGAACGGTATTTCCCATCTGGGCTTGTCCCAAGAGCACGCCTTTCCCCAGTGCAGTTGCTGACATATCTTGCTTCATCTAAATCTGCTGCTTATCACCAGTCTTGCATTGATGGCTTGTGAGATTCTTAGACATCTTTCTTGATCTTTTTTTCAGCTATTACCTGGGAATGTCCTGGCAGCTAGCCAGGAATTGTGCAATTATTTTAGTAGGGATCAAGATACCCCTATTTATTTAGATCTCTTGCCAATTTTTTCGCCGTTTGACCTACAGGGGTCAAGTGTTGCTGCCGTAAGCCCCGAGAAGGGTAAGGCACAGCATTGGGTATGGCCTATGCTCTGGAAGCAACTGTACCTTATACAAAATCCTTCATAGTCCAGGAAATGGCCGTATGAGTTTGCCCCGATAGAAGTAAGCAATTAATTGATGGTTTTGTTATTTTTGTTATGTATATTATTCTGTTATGTTCGAGTTGGTGTTAGTGTTTTATATGTACGTATGTATATTTTATTTCTCAAAAGGCTAAGGCGAAAGCTAATGCCAAAATAAATATTATATATATATAGTGGCAGATATATGGTGGTTGCATTTGATGATAGGTTATGCTCCTGTTTTCTTGAAGAGGTGGTGACACTTGATCATATATTTTTCTGCTGTCCATATCTGGAGGAGCTAAGGCCCTGTTGGATCATCCCCCTTCTTGGGGAAAGAGTATTCTCTTCACAAACACATAAGATTAGTTTTTTGCTAACCTCAAATGATTCCTCTGTTATGAGAGCTGTGTCTCTCTTCTTTTTGCTGGTTTCCCATCTTAAGGAAAGCTTGTTTTAATATATTATCTTATGATCTGTATTTTTATAGGATTGTATTTGTCGTTTTTTAAAATGGCGAATAGTTGTAATAAACTGACTGACTGGCATGCTCTTTCCCAAAATTGTGCTGGGAGCGTCAGCCCCATTTCAGAAAAGGTCAGCTATTCTGCGAATGGGCAGTGAGCATTATGCACATGCGCAGACTGGCTGTCCCTTTCCAAAACAGCGCCAACACTGCACCGGGGGGGCATTTTGGGCATGTGTAGTGATTTAAAAAAAAATAGTTTTAATAAAAGGAAACAAAAAATAATGAAAATGGTAGAAGGGGGGGTCATGAAAACCCCTGTAAACAAACAAGATTTTGGAAACAAAAACAAAACAGGTAACAAAAACAAATGATGTGCCTGCTGCACTTCCTTACTAGTTCTTGTGACTTGCAAAGGCCACTCCCCCCCCCCCCCCCACCCACAGTGCCTAAGAGAGGCAGCCCTGTTCACTGCTACCGTTCATATGGGCAGGGGCTCTGCGGTCGCCCATTGCCACAGAACTATTTGGCTTCCCCACACAGAGCACTCTGGAATTTCCGTCAGTGCGCCATTGTGTGACCGTGAGTGCTCAATGCCTCACAGGAATGCTCATCCAGCCACTCCACTTTCAGACAGGCAACAGGCTCCATGGTTCCAGGGTGGTCATGCAGGGTAGTATCTCATCTAAAAACACACAGAGACATTGAAGACCTTGTAACATATACATACAGAGTGCAATCCTTCACCATTAAAGTGAATGGGAGCTGAGTCACTGATTTCTGTGTCAGAGGTCTGCACATTCAGTTTATGAATTATTAATTATTATTATTAGCATTTATATAGCGCAAGCAATGTACCTGGCACTTACAAAGAATAAGATAAACATGATCCCTGCTTGAGAGCTTACAATCTAAAGACAGGGGGAGGGGAGACAGGGAAGGGGGAACAGAGGGAGAGACAAGGGATGTGACATTCATGAGGATGCGAGAGCTCAGGTACATGTGCTTGGCTTGGCTACAGTAAATTGGGAGTTTGCAGATAACAGGTGCCTAGCAGGAGTTCGGAAGTGCGGAGCAGAAGAGGTGGGTTTTGAGGAGGGACTTGAAGGCATGAAGGGTGGATCTCTACATATTATATGAGAGAACAGATTAAAGCTGTTTTTAAAGTAGATGCTACCCTACATGGCCACCCAGAAGCCACACATCCGAACGCCTGTCTGAAGGTGGAGCGGGGGGGGTATGAGCACTCCCATGAGTCACACAGCAGCCACTCATGGAACACTGCCAAGAAATCCAGAGTTCTCCGTATGCGGCAAGCCCAAAAGGTCAGTAGCAATGGGTGGTCACGTAGCCCCTGCCCATATGAACAGCGGTAGCTAGACACACCAGCAAACAGGGCCGGAGGTCCTAGGCACTGTGGGTTGGGGGGGAACAGCCTTTGCAAGTCACAGGAACTGGCTGGAAGCGCCGGGGAGGTTAGGGTTCTCAGCGCTTGTGCCAGGGACATGTTACTTGCAAAGGCCAGTGCAGTGACTCTGACCTGCAAAAATCTGGAACCTGTAAAGGACGCAAGTAAAAGTCTGAGAGAGGAGGAGGAGGAGTTGGAGAGAGGGAGAAAATGGAGGGAGATGTGATCTGTTGAATAAGATGTTAGTTGGCACCCTCCTAATCCACGGATAGCGAACTTTGGGTTGAAGTTCAAGGAGAACTCTGATGCAATCGCCCCTTCCAAATACCAAGAGTGAGCTGCCATCACCGGGACAGCGGACAAAGCGTTGAATCTGGGGATGTGACTACCGGACGCTACGTAGCTGGGAGAGCAGCTGGAATACAAAGGCCGTTCATGAGCATTCAAGGAGCATCTGGAAACCAGGACATCAGAAGAGCGCTGATTTGTGGAGTTTTGTGAGCTTATTAGCTGGGACATTAGAACGGTTACTGTGTAGTGATTATTCTAAGAAACTGTTAAAACCCATTCTATTGTTAACTAACAGGGACAAAGAAGAAACTGGTCTCTAACCTTGATAGAAACCATGAGCTGAATGTATAATCTAAAATATAGTTTTCATTGTTATTAGAGTTAAAGGTTTACTTGTTAAATCCAGTGAGTCTTTGGTTTGATTGTCTCTGCCTCTCCTCCTGCTTGGAAAAGAGGGACTCCAAGGCATTACAAGTGGCGTCACGAACA
>QEPC01010046.1:416434-434175 GCA_003113815.1 Sphenodon punctatus | reverse complement strand
CCCCCCCCCCCCAATGGGGCAGCCTGGAGGGCAGGCTGCTGTCAGAATTCCCACCACAGCTGGGGTGGTCCAAGGCGCCGAGCACACAAGCAGACGCCTGGCCCAGCCCTGTCCCGCCTCCCTCACCCAGCTCAACCAAAATCCCACCCCTGGCCATGGCATGGCCACATGTGACGAGCGACAGCACCCACTGCTCAAAGCCCCACTGCAGAGCTTGCTGCACAGTGGGGATGCTGGGGCAGAAGGGGTCCTGGCACATGGGCAGCCACTTCTTGGGCAGCCTTACTGCAATTGGGGTATGGCTGCTATGTGCCACATCCTCAGCCTTTTTCTGAGGACACAGCATGTAGCAACCAGCTGCTCGCCCTGCCATGTGGCAGGAGGGAACATCTAGCGGCCACTGGCCACACAATGCCCTGCATCATGTGGCACAGCTGGTTAGAGTGGGTAAGGCTGCCCAACGCATGGTAACCTGCCCACAGAGTCTTGTGTGGCTGCACCCCAGGTTTCCTACATAGAAGTTATTATCGAGGTGCAACTTAAATTACTTTTACCACTAGATGGCAGGAATCCTTCAGCTAAGACACCAGACAAAATTTCCTGCAAGCATGTATTATTTATATATTCCTCCCCAAAATGCTAATTCTAATTGACAAGTCTCTAATCAATTAAAAAACCCAACAACCAGTGACTGGTTGTAATCTCATTCTTTTACATACACACAGAATGTTGTAAGATAACTTTATTTAACAAAGTTAGATGGTTTTTGGAATGAGATCTGCTTACTTTGGTTCCTTCTCTTTTTCATTTTGACAGATGAGGGCTATAGTAATAATATTCGTTGGGTAAAAAGATGCGTGACAGCAGTTCAATGGCGGTCTGACCCAGGGCAGAAAACTGCGATGGACACAGTCTGGGTTGTGTTGCTGAACAAATGTGTCCGTGGCCAGGGCAAAGCACAAACGTGCAGTCAGCTGGCACTATCCCCTACCATGATGAGCAGCCATGGTGGCTGGCCATGGCAGGGTAGACCCAACACGGGCTGGGTTGGTTGCCTGGGAACAGATGTGATAGTCCGCTGTGGTCTGTTTTGGCCCGGTCAGGCCGGCCTTAGCTTGAGCTGTGGCCTCAGAGGTTTTCCCAGGTCACAGCCCGAGCTAGTTGCTGACATGGCCCAAGGCAATCCCAGGCCAACATGTGGTAGTGCCTAGACACATGTGCAGGTGAGGTCCAGTCCAAAGTGGGCCACTGTCATGTCTGTTTTTACTCATTGTATCTTTAGCTTGACCGAAAGCAAGGAAAAACATTACTGTAGGAAACTGATTCACATTACTATATGTACATAAGATAGATCTTGTATTATCAGCACTTTGGCCATTTTTGCACGGATGCAGTGGGTGGTGGGATGGGTGTGCACCGGCAGTGGATGGAGGTGGGTGAGCAGCCTTTTCCATGGGCGCACACCCACGTACACCCATGGAGCCTCCTCCAGTTTGCTGGATGGCTCTGTGCGTGGGTGATGGGTGGAAGTGTGTGTTCTGTGGGAGTGCGCCGCACCCTCACCCACCGCCTGTGCTGTTTGCACGGATGCATACCCATCCCCCCCCCAACTGCTGTGGCATTTGCACAGACGCCCCCCGCCACCGCACACCCAGCAGCGGGGGGGGGGAGGGGGGGGAGAAGGAGCGTCCATGCAAAAGCGGCCTTTGATGCTTCCCAAAGTCTGCCGAAAGAATAACTATTTTCCCCCTAGAATCTTTTTCACTTTACTAGAGTTAGTGAATGAGGGCTGCATGAAATATAGTTATATAAACCCTTGAGAGAAGCATAAACATCAAGAAAGCACAAACATCAACAGAAGAGAAGCCATACCTCGCAATAGCTAAGCAGTATATTGCATTCTCTCTTGGAGATCTTCCACTGTGTTCTGAGAAAGACTCAAGAGAGGAGTTTAGGAGAAATTTAGCATGAGGTGTAGAATAATAAAAAGGGGGCCGTGAATTTTTGAGGCTGGAAATAGGGGGAAGAGGGACTTTTGTTAAGCACATATTTTGGTTCATGCTTTCATCATTTCTAGGATGAGCAGCCTTCCTTCTGGTATTCTTGTTTTCCTGCAGCTTGTCTGTGTTAGATAACTTATTTGCATCTTTCACTGGTGGTAGCTTGAAGTTTGTCACCTTTTGATTCTTCCTTGTAAATGTCAAGGGGCTTGACTCTTTCTCATGTTGAAGTTGATAATTTAGGTTTGGCAACTTGAAGGCCTTGCTTTCTGCTTCCCCGATCATGGATTTATATAAGCCTTTGGATGTCATTTTTGGTTTGGTGAAGCCATCCACAATAACAGTATCCCCAACTCGTGTCCTGAAGACAGCAGTCTGGGTACGCCGTTTTGTAGTAAGAAGGTGATTTTGAGCTCGGAGTAGCCACTGCTTCAATTGAATGTAGATTTTCATGGGAAGTGAAAAATTAGGATAGGAAACCACCGACCACATTTTGGTAACTAAGTATAGCACACAATCCTTACGTTTATGTTTGATACATATTTGCAGTGGAATGTGCCCTGCTGGGTTTGGGCATTCTAGGCACAATATGTTGTAATTAACAAAGGCCTTTAGGATCATAAGTTGGCCTGCTTCTACAGCTGCATGAACTGGGCATTTAGTTACATCTGGATGGTAAGATTCCTGACACCACTCTCGGTAGGGGTGAACACCAACTGCTTCGTGAGGTCTCACTCCTTGTCTCAGGATCCATGCAATGAGCTGAAGGTGGCCAAAAAATGCTGCCATATAAAGTGCTACCCTCATTTGATATCTGTGGAGGGGGTGGGGAGGAAAAGTATAAAAGAAATCAGTTCTGGGAACTAAAGAAAGAAAATACCCTGTTAGCAAAATATAGTTCTCGTTGGTGTATCCCTCATTCCAGAAATATCTTCCCTATTAATTATTATTATTGCACCAACAATTTATTTATTTATTTAAATTTATATGCCACTCTTCCCTGAAGCTCAGGGCAGCTTAAAATTCATGAAAACATTTAAAGCCAATTAACCCCCCCCCAAAAAAAAAACATAACCTCCCCACAAAACCACTTACCCACCAACCTCCTCTCACACCGCTACCCCCAAACCACCCACCAAATCATGCCCCCATCCCCTATCCTCACACACCAAAAGTGTTTTCAAATAAAACAAAAGTCTTACACCACCTCTGGAAGAGGCTCAGACTCAAATGAGACACCGGGGGAGGGAAATTCCAAAGCACTCGGGCAGCAACGGCGAATGCCCCCCTGAAAGCCCTTCTCGTATGAACAAGGCTAACAGGTGGGCACCCCTGGCCAATGGCAGGGGTCGCGATGGGACATGGAAGGACAGGTGATCTTTCAGATATGTGGGGCCCAGACTATTTAGGGCTTTAAAGGTGAAAAATAGCACCTTGAATTGTGCCCAGAAAGCTATAAAGAGTCAGTGCAGACTTCGGAGCACCAGTGCAATGTGCTCCCGGCAGCTTGTCCCCGAAAGGAGGCGAGCTGCTGAATTCTCCACCAGGCACAATGTGCCTAACAATCATTCATTGAAGACAGGCCCCTGCCTGGAAGGGCTTACAGTCTAGGAATGACAAGGGAGAGGGGGAAATAGAGACATTAATGAAGTTGAGAAGTCACAAGTACACATGCGTAGCTTAGTTACAGGAGACCCTGAATAACTGGCCAGTAGAAAGAGCTTCAGCGAGCAGTCCTTAAGTATCCTTGTTCGGATTTGTGCCTAGGAAAATGGTTTTCAAACCAGCTGTATATGGTCTCAGCAAATTCAAAGTGGCTAAAGTTTTGATAGTTAAAATAATGTAGTAATTATTTGGAAGTGTCATGTAAATAAAATAGTAAGTCTTTTCAATGTAAAGGTTAATCTTATGGTCTTTGGCCGTAATAAACACATACTGCATACTACATGTAAAGGTTAATAGATATTATTAATACCATAAAAGTAACAACTTCAATATTTTGTAACAGTATTGAATGCAACAATATTTTGTAAGTTTGTAACAAAAGTGGTGGTGGCTGCACACAAAGTTCCAGGTGGCCACACTTGAATCACTGGCCTTCAGCCACTTGGGACTAATCAGATATTTAAGGGTGTTAACCTCCATACCGGACTATTGGCCCCTCCTTTGAAAGAGAACATTGGATTTTATGTTTATTGCCCAGGAGGCATCCAGTCAGAAATTCTTTCCATCCATCCCACACATCTAGGCGAAGTGTTGCACCTACAAACAGAGAGGGGTCCCATCACTCACAACCATGTCTTTCTGTGTCAGGGCAAAATAAATTGTATACACAGTTACTATTTCTCAGAAGTCAAGTAAATAACGCAAGTACATAAACCAGGTGCCTAGATTTATGTATGTCAGTAATCGGCACTGAAGTCTACTACCTCCTCTAATGTCATAGGGCTGTGTGGTATCAGTATAAAGATGGAAATCATGCCCTTACACGTGGTCATCCATAGATGCATGTCCTTTGTGATTAATTTAATAATTTCCATCTATTGTATCTTTCTTGTAAACCAAGGCAAAGAGAGTGATTTGATCAAGATCATTCAGTGTCTGATTGACAATATAGGTAATTGAACCTAGGAGTTCTGGTTTCTTTCTGACTGGTCTAAACCCTAGTGGATCATACATAGCCTGGTGGTTTATATTTGTTATACAAAATTCATTATGTGCATAACTCTGGATGTTCTCATTATTCCTATATATGGCTAATACTTTTATCCCATCTTTCTAAGCTCTTGACCTTAATGTAATCTTGGGGCAAGGAGTTTCTAAAAGATAACTATGTGCTGTTCCCAAATTATTTGTATTAGCATGTTTTGTTGCATCTCTGGAAACCCTCTTGTTCTTTTGTTATGGAAAAAGGTAAAAAAAGATAACTTTATTTACTCTTTTTACACCCTTCATTATTTTGTTTACTTTTATTGTGTCATCTCCTCTCTAAACCAAACAGTTTTTCAGTGTTTCCTCATACAGAAATCTCTCCATTCATATCTTTATCACCCATCTAGTCATTAGACTAGACTATTGTAATGCGCTCTACGTGGGGCTACCCATGGTGATCCGGAGACTGCAGCTGGTGTGGAATACGACGATCCGCCTCCTAACAGGGACGGGTCACCTTGCGCACATTACACCAGTGCTCCGAGCTCTGCACTGGCTGCCAATAGTCTTCCAGTCCTGATTCAAGGTGTTGGTACCTACTTATAAAGCCCTATATGGCCTGGGCCCCACCTATCTGTAGGACCGCCTCACCCCCCGGCTTCTGGATTGACCTCTGCGGTCTGCCGGGAGCGCCTTTCTCAAAGTCCCCCAAGTGGCTCAGGGGGCGACTATGGAGAGGGCATTCTCGGTGGCCGCACCTAGGCTGTGAAACTGCCTTACAGTAGAGGTCCAGGTGGCCCCGGATCTCCCCTCCTTCCGCCGACAATGTAAGGCCAGGCTGTTCCACCAGGCTTTTGGTGAGGGAGATGGGTACGGTGGGGGGTTGAGGGTTAGGGTGGGGGTGTGGGGGTTAGGTTATTTTGTTTATTCTTTGACATCCCCCATGGTGGACTGTATTGTTTTATGTGTGTATATAAGAGAGTTGTGCTGTTCAGTTGCTTTCCAAGTCTCTCTCTCTCTCTCTCTCTCTCTCTTTCTCATCTTTTATACTTGTCCTGAACTGCTTTGGCAGGAGGGGTGGGGTAAAAATGTATTCAATAAATAAATAAATAAATAAATAAATATCTCTGACATAATTGTTTGAGCTAGGGTGACCAGGCCTGAACACAGCAACATTTCCAAGTTTCTGCATTTCCCTTGTCCTTCCATCAACAGAGAAGAAAAAGCCCAAGGGCTGGACCAAAGATCCCCTTTTACAGAGTTGCTAGGAACGGTCTCCACTGTACCCTTCCAAACTAGAGATCATGGTGGAAATGAAAATGGAGTATAGCCAATGAAGTGTAATTATATGTATGACATGTCTTATAGATAAACCTTATCTTGTAAACCAATAAAGAGTGAGCATGAGGACTAGAAATCAAGACTTCAGAGGCCTAATTCTCCACTGGTTTGTGCCTTGTGTCGCTATTTACACCTATTAAAAAGCAGGTGGAAAATGCTAACAAAAATCTCCAGGTCTTGCTAACAACTCTATGATCTTGGAAGATCATGAATTTTCAGAAGTGATCATTGATCCTGGATGCCTCCATTTGGGAGTCACTAGCTATAGACACTTCAGAAAGATTTTCAAAGATGTTGAGCCCCTATCTTAAATCAATGGAACTATTGAGTCCTGAAGTTGGATTCCCCAAAACCAAAAGCAGTAACCACTTTTGAAAATGTTATTCTTAAACACTGTGCTTCAGTTTACCCAGTGTTAAGAAGACCTGGTATCCTAATCTAACCCTCAGGGGTGCTGTGAGGTGTAAGAGCCTGAATGTGTCTACTCGCATAGCTGTTACTCCCATGAGTAGTCCCACTGATTTCAAGAGGACTATTTCTCTGAGTAACTATTCACTAGTGGGAGTATCAGGATTATAATTGGACTCTAAATAATTAACGAGGGCCATGCTCACCCATTTGTCGTAAAGAACGGTATACCAAGATACTAACAAGAGGTGTGGACCTTGTATGCTATAAAAAAGGTGATAGGGTAGGTTTAAAGCCCTGTCTTCTAACACAGTCAAAAAGCAGCACAGTGTAGCAAAAACCCAGTCCTTTTTTCCTCTGCAACAGTTTCCCCTGGTGTAATGCCATTGGCTTCAATGCAGTTAGTCCTAATTTGAGGGAATTGTAATTGGTTGTGCTGACAGAGAGGGTACCTTTCCTGCATCGTAAATTTTTGCCTCACCATCTGCCTTCCAAGGTGTTTTTAAGCGCATCTTTTGGCCCACAATGTCTGTTAAATACAAAGATTTAATAGAAGATTTTACAGAAGAAAAATCCTAATGCAATAATTTGCCTGTCTGAAAAGTTTCCTAAACTTAATACTAAACTCTCCTTAAAATACAGAATGCTGACAGGGTTCTCAACAAGAGTCAGGTTAGCATCACAAGTTTAATCAATCTGCAGTAGGTACAAAGTGTATAAACCTTTTTATACCTATATCTAACTGGTAATCGTTCAGCGTGTTGCAGTCATACATCTCCCTGCCCCCCGGAGTCCTGAGACAATAAACACTATTTGGAAAGCCACATTTCAGGGTTACCAGGGTTTTCAAATGGGACACATTTGTAGCAAGAAGATATATACTCCCCATAATGGGCACTTTCTCTTGAGTGACAGCATTGTACACATAGAAGGCTGGTTTGTCTTCTTCCTGAAAACAAACAGGCAAACCAAAAACAAAGTAAGTATTCCATCATCCTTGTAAATTTGCCTATAGCTTAGGAACTCTCTTCTTTCACAAGTCGGCATCTATTGTCCTTATTGATTACCGCTGGTTCTGCTATTAAGTGCCTGTGTGATATTGGTTCTGCTATTAACCACCCAATACTGTAAGAAGTGTCCCTTGCAAGGTGTTGAATGGCCCTTTTTACACAGACAGAGGTGGGTGTTTAGCCATGGTGGGTGGAGATGGGTGTGTGGTCATTTACACGGACACACACACACCTCCTCCAGTTTTCCGGAGGGCTCTGTGGGTGGAGGTGGCTGTGCGATGGGTGGAGGTCAGTGTTGCGTGGGAGCACGCACGCACCCCTACCCATCCCACTCGGTGTTCACACAGGCAAACACTGAGCAGACACCCATCCCTCCACCCACTGCTGGCCATGTACATGGACACACACCCCCCCGCACACCCGCCCGAACACCGAGCGGGGTGGGAGGGGGGTGTCCATGTAAAAACAGTCATTGTTTTCAGAAGTTCCTGCTAACATCGGTGGAACTTTAGGGACTCATCACCTCCCAAAAAGCTGTCAACACTTTGCAGGAGGGGTCCCTGAATTCCTCTGGGCTCAGTTTACCTCTCTATAAAATGAATATAACAATATTTCTCTCACAGAGGTGTTGTGTGGCTTAACCAATTCATGTTTGTAAAGTGCTTACTGAACTTTGAATGGAAGATGCTAATTGTTCTTGCTTCGATTGGAACCTTATCAGGGCAGGATCTGTGTGTACTTTATGGGTAAGGCCACACAAGATATTAATTCACATTGGGCAACCTTACCCCACATTAGCCCGCGATGCAGCTGACTATCAGGCTGGTGCTACAAGATGTTTGCCCACTTCTGCCCCAGGCATCAGGCTGCTACACAATGCATTCACCGGAGAAGGCCAGTGATGTATTGTGAACTACTGTTCCCCCATTCGCGTCAATGTGGAGTAACGGGCCACCTCCTGTCTGATTGGCACGTGCAGCCCTGCTGCGAGGCGAGGTCAAAGGATCAGACTCAGAGGAGCGCGCTTTCCCTGCCTGCTAAATAGCTGATATGGGGCCTGGAAGAGTGCGGGCACTCCGCACCCCCATCAGCTGTCTAGCAGCAGGAGTCTGGGAGTCCAGCCCCATGTGGCCAGCTTCTTGGCTGGATCTGTGGCCTGGAGGGAACGGTGACGGCCACAGGCGGTGGAGCTGCTTGTTTAGGCTGCTTTCTCCACCAGCCCAAAGTGTGGCGCATGCACACACACACACAGAGCAACAAATACATCATCACTAGCCCAAACCCTGCACCCTGTTGACTTAAACCATGTCCAGTGGTACAAGTGAGAAGGTGTGTGTAAGAACATAGTTTGGCCTTAATAGTAGGAAACACTATTTGTTACATACCTGAACTGAGGGGCTATAGAGGAATACTGCTTAGGAGATAGAGAGCTGTAGTTTTTATAAGACACCACGAGTTAATTGGTAGGTATAGGTTGCAATACCACCAGGATAGGGAAGATAGATCGGTTGCATCACTGTTTTATACCATCTGGAAACTCAGTTTTAGCAACCAAAATTTCTCTTTTCTGATTACATCAGTTCACATTTATAATTTTGCCAATATTTAGCATGGATTTGTCTAGTGTTTTGATAAGTGTGAATGAATAAATACATGTTAATTTTCAGCATTACGTCTCATACATAAGGGCCAATCTGTGACATATTGAGCATCTCCTGAAACATGTTGTAGAGACACTTAATTACATTAATTCTCCAGAAGCATTCAGCACCTTACAGGATGGGTCCCCGTCTGCACAAATTCTCTGACATGAGAGTCACTTTAAACAGACATTTAAAAAAAAAATAAAAATTCTACCACCAAAGAGGCATTTTGCTCAGCTTCTTTGGAGGAAGAAGCAAACACACAGCATTCCACATGCATACAGAATTTGGATTCAATTAGATAGTTCATTGTTTTTGCTCTTTCCAGAGAAGGAAGATAAACTGAAGTTAAATACACAGAAAACACAGCAAGAAATTGCTAGAACCAGGCAGCTAGGAGTAAACAAGCAGCAAAGTTTCTCTCAAAGATATTTGAACACTGCAGCCCCTTTTGTTCCACTCCTTGTTTTTATGTTCTGAAGCCCTTGTGATGCTGTGCCAGCAACAGCAACAATTCCAGCCAAATAAATCTATGTTGGAGCGTGAAGAAGTAAGTAAGGCTGGAAAACAGTCTGTATTGTTCAGAAACTTAGAAGCTGCAGTCAAGCTATTGCAAGGATCACTCCCAATCTGAGTAACAACCTCAAGAGGAGGTGTACTTATTAGTGCACAAACGCTGCTGTGTTGCAACAGCCCATCTAATTTAATCCACATGGTTTGACAGTTTGCCACTTATCCAAAGAAGCTCACTCAAGAAACTGTCTTCAAACTTTGCCTCCAAAGAACAGGGATGTCTCCAAAATTATGCCTAATCTTTATTTTGTGAAGAGCAAATAGTGCAGTAATGGGAAACATACACAAGATGCTTTTATAGCTCTCTCACTGCTGTGAAATTTTTTATCCCAGCCAGCCGGTTCTTTTCTTTTTTAATAATTTTTAAATTATTTTTAAAATAGTACTTATTGTTACATTCATACATTTTTTCCTTTCTTTTTCCAGGTTTTTGAAAGTTTTATATAACTAACAAAACAAATTGCAAAACATTTTATCAGCACAACATAACGGTAGTGATGGATTGCAAGAGCGGGGTAGTTTGGTAAGTGTTTATCGTACATAAAGTTCCTTTTCTTAAAGCAGGCTATTCAGACAGGTAGGATGGTTGGTCTTCTGTGCATGGTCTGCATGCTTCCCATGCAGGCAAACCACTTTGCGTTAAAGTTCTCAGTTCTGTCATGGAGAGTAGCTGACCTCTTTTCCATTGAGAAAGCATACCAGAGATTGTTCAACCATTGCTTCATTGTGGGTTCTGTTTCGAGGACCCACAACTGCAGTATGGTTTTAATGGCTGCTGGGATCAGCGACACCCAAGCGGGTTTGTGGTATTTTATTAGCTCTGTTTGGGGGAACAGGCCCAGGAGTGCCATCTCTGCCCTAAAGGGGATTGTAATCCCTGTGATTTTGTTCATTGTGGACCAGACTTTGGTCCAGAAAAGGTTTTATTCTATCACATTCCCACCATGAATGTAGATAGGATTCGGGCCTGTCACACCCCTTCCAACGAAACTCGGTCCCTCTCTGGTCATTTGATTTATCCTATTTGGTGTCAGATAAAAGAACATAGCAAGTTTTACTTGTGGCTCTTTTAACTCCATGGAGTAGGAGCATCCATGAATATGTTTTGCTATCTCAGCTGTTTGCTTTTCATCAAAGGTCCTGGGGGGCGGGGGGTGGGGCATAAAAGAATCTCCTCTATAAAGTTGAGGGACTCTGGTGATGCCCTTATTCTTGAGTTGTGTCCTCAGATTGATTGGGATGTCTCGCCTTGCAACTGTCAAATTGTTTATTGGCGACAGGGGGGAGGCAGTTTTTTATAAGGGCTTTCTTTCTCACGGTAATCCAGGCTCTAAGTGCAGTGGGTGCGAAAGGATGTTGCTTCCAAGTTTTTTTCTTATAGCTACCATTGCCTAATAGTATGTTCTCAAAGTTAGCTATTTGTAATAGGTCTTTTTCAATTTGTCCCCAGTAGGGTCCAGTTGGGGGGTTGCACCATAGGTTAAATGCCTTATGGGCTGATGCTTTGTGGTATAATGTTAGGTTAGTCAGGTTGACTCCCCCTTTATCTTTGGGCCTTTGTAGTGTTCTAATCTTAACCCTGGGCTTTTTGCTGTTCCAGATAAATGATGCCATAATCTGGTCATGTTGTTTAAAAAGGCTTGCTGGAAGTTTAATAGGTTAATTTAGGAGATTATTTTGTATAGGATTTTTGGAAGTAGGATCATTTTATAGAGGTTCAGCCTACACAACCAAGAGCTGGTCAATCCACCCCATTGTGTTATTTCTTCTTTGATTTGATCCAATATGGGGGAGAAATTTTCTTTATACAATGCACCTATGTCTTTGGTAATTTATATCCCCAGGTATTTGAATTTATTTTCAGCTTCCATAAAGGGTATAAGCTGTTTGAATTGTTGATATTCTTGAGTATCTGGGGTAACAATCATTGCTATTGATTTTTGGAGATTTATTTTGTAGCCCGAGATTAAACTGAATTGTTGTATTAGTTCTAATAATAGGGGGGGAGGGGAATGGGACTGATTGCTGGGGCTCTGAGAGATATAGCAGCATATCATCGGCAAACAGGGCCGGTTTGTATGTATGTTGTCCGATCTGGATTTCCTTGACATTTTCCTGTTGCCCTTATGGCACAGGCCAACGGTTCACGTGCTAAATTAAAGAGGAGTGGTGACAAGGGGCATCCCTGCCAAGTTTCCCCTCGTTAGGGTTATTTGTCTGGATAGTGTGCCATTGACCAGCAATTTGGCTGTGGGTTTTAAATAGATGGCTCTCAGCCATGTCAGGAAATTTCCCCCGATCCCCATCGCTGACAGCACCTCAAATAAACAATTCAATTCAACTCAATAAAATGCTTTCTCCGCATCTGCAGAGAGAATCATGGCAAAGGCTCCCCCTTTTTTTCATGTGATGTATGATATTAATGGTTTTCCTGATATTATCTGCTCCTATTCAGCCAGCCAGTTCTAAATGGCAGCTAGCATTAACATGCATAGTAAGCAGAGAGAAGTAACTCAGTTTCTCAAAACTGAGGGGATTTCACTAATTCAATTTACCTGTCACGTGATAAATGTGTACGAGACATGTTATAACTGTCAGTACTGGAAAAGTGTGTGAAAAAGGAATAAAATCAACTTCAAGATAGGTCTTGTAATGAGAGGCTGGCAACAGGGATTAATAAAGACAATACATTTTGACACAAATCTGTGTAGATCACAAGTGGATATTTACACTTTAAATTAATCTTTTGTGTCTGTGATGAAATTTGAAAGTTAAAAATTTTAAAGAATTTTTCAGTTTAGTTTGAGAAAATAAAGAGGAGGTATTATGCTGGGGGAAGAATGCCACATTGCAGTTTATGCATTTTATGCTGTTTGCTTTTATGGTGCTTTATTTTCCCTGGGATTCTATTTTTGTACAGACATCCTGAGAGCCAGCTATTAGCTTCCCCTACCAGCTAGAATAGAGAGAAAGAGAGAACGCAGGGAACTTCTTTGGCTGTCACTTCAGCACATGCATTTAGAAGGCAGTTAAAAAACAGAGTAAGCCTCTTGTCTTGTGTAGTATCACAGATACAGAGAGATTGTCTTGTAGAGTATCTTTATTGGGAGGAACAACACATCAACAGCCATAACCAGGGCTGACCTTAGAATCTGCAGGACACAGTGCGAAAACAAAATGCAGGGCCCCCGTGGCTTTTCTCTCTGTACCTCCACCCCTTTAACAACTGGAAGACTGGTGTTTCCTTACAAAAACAAAGAAGTGTCATACGTTTTCACACACACAGACTTACACACAGTATCTCTCTCTCTCTCTCTCTCTCTCACACACACACACACACACACACAGAGTTTTTAAATAAGAGTGGCAGCAGGGGGTCCGTAGTCAGTGCATGGGGTGGCAGAGTGGTGCCTATACACGGAAAGTGTGTGGGGAGGACTTCACATGGGTGGCTCCTGGCATGGCTGCTCCATCCATGGAGGTGGCCAACCTGGCCCACATGGGGCTCTCTGGATTTTCCAGGAGTGCTTTGTGCATGGCCATGGGTGGCTGGTGCATGGGGCACAGGAGCGCGCCTCACAGGCACCAACTTCAAATGAGCGGTTGGACACGTGGACTGGGGGGAGGGGGGGACGCGTGGACGCAGCTCATTTAAAAACACCCACCCACCCTCCTCTGGCAGGAGGGATTTTCAGGGATCTGTGATTTACTTAAAGTGAGGGGAGGGGACAAAGGGTCCTGGCACAGCAAGAAGCCATCCCAGGGGCTGAGAGTTGTGGGCAGAGAGAGGGCCCCTCAAAAATAGTCCTGGGGCCTCAGGAGCACTGGACCTGAGCCTACAAGGACTGGCCTCCTTGCAGGGCCCCCTCTGACTGCAGGGCCTGAGCCGTAGGCTCTACTGTCCCTGCTTAAGCCTGACCCTGGCCAGAACTGCCTCATCTCAGACGGGTTCCCACTAAGGAAGGTTCCAAATGACTAGCGTAAAGCTGCTTGCCCATATTACACATTTGCATGTTCTTTTCTATCTTACGTGAGATTTAGCAACGTGCGCATGCACCCTTTCCCATTCGGCAGGGAAATTTCTGTGGGTTTCATCACAGAAGACAGGGTAGGGAAATCAAGCACTGACACCAACGTGAGTTTTATTTAACGTTAAAATGGAATGTGCGCATGGAGTGAATTTAATGTTAACGAAATTCACAGTGAAATTAGAACATGGAGTGGCTCGCAGGGGCTGGAGTGGATGGAGAAGGACACACAGGACTCTAGCAAGGGAAGAACCTGTTCGCCTTAACAACAGCCCCAGGACTTCCCAGCACCCTCCCCTATGGCCTGAAGATGGGGACACTGAACATTCCTCCTCCTGCGGCTGCTTCATCACAAATCCTTTTGTGCGGCTAAAATGCCTCATCAAAAGTTAAAAGCATCCATTAAACATAAGGGCAATCTGTTCCCTGTGCTGGAGAGGCAGGCCGGCTGGCTGGCCAGCTATCACCTGGCAATGGGCAGCCTGCAGAGGGATACTTGTGTGTATGTGTGTGGGGTGTGTGTGTGTTAAACCTGGCATCACATTATGAAATTACACAGTAAATTTTGTGATGTGAGCATGGAACAATTAATTTCAATAACTGATTCTCAAGGTCATGTGACTTTGCGCGGGAAAGCAAACACGCACAAGAAAATAACGTGGGCATGCAGCCCAGCAGGCATCTCATGTTATTGCTAATTTTACGTGAGATACAATCTCGTGTGAAAATCAGCACATGTGCAAGCAGACTGTCTGGAACTCCAGCTGTGGTGCCCCCTAGTGACTGACTGCACAACATTCTGAAAGCCAGGTGTGGCTAAATTGTTCTCTTGGCACAAGACCCAAGGTCTGAAGATTCGAATGTGGTCTCTGGTGTGACTTAGAGCAGCCTCAAGGCTAGTTTAGGGAAGAGGCAGGCGGAACCCCCACAGCGGAAGCAGAGAGAGCTCCCTCCCTCTCCGTTCCCCACCCTCTTGTTCACTGGGAAAAGGAGATTTGGCGGCCTGGGCTGCATCACCCACCCTCAGTCACCTCCAGCACCTTCACCTCCCTCTGCCACCAGCCTGCTATAGTGCCTTTCCCTCCCTCCTTCCTCTTGCTGTGTCCCAGAAAATATCCCGTTGCTCCCCCATATTCTCCTGGCCACCTGTAAACACAGTAAAGAAAACCCCCACAAAGTTACATAGCAACGAACACAGAAGTAATGCAACTTCCCCCCCGCCCCCAGAACATTAGCTTACCATTCACTGTGGAAGTTGCTCTGGAGATGTCAATGGCTCGGGTAGAGTAAGCTACGGGAATGTGCTGCAAACCTGGACAAGCTGGGACAACGTATATTTGAATTTAGCGCATGCGGGGCTTTTAAGGCACCACTGAGAGCAAGCGTGGAGACAGGGGCAGGAAGCAGTCACTACTCAAAGAGCTCTGGCCTTTTGGCCTGTGATTCCATGGTATTGGCGGACCTATACGCAAGGAGGCTGCATGCAACCTAATAGACGGGAGGCGGATGCATGGGTGCGCATTAGCCCACACTGGCCCACATGGCGGGCATATGATGTTCCTAGAGGATGCCGTGAGTGGGGATGCATGGCGGGGTGTTGGCCAACATCTGGCAAACCTAATAGGCAGGCAAACACCCATATGGTGGGAGCTAGTGCAGGCTAGCATCTTGATTATTTTGACCCTAATTCTCTGGACTAGGCTTCCTCAGCGCTTAAGCCCCAGCCAGATCATGCGACCCACCTTCTCAGATCACATGATCTACTTCTCACTGGGCCCTGGCTTAATCTTTTCACTGCTGGGCCATTATATCCAGTAGCAGCGTGCTAACCCTCTGTGGGTCTCATCCTGTCACGACTCACCCACAGCACTCTGCTACAGATGGCTTTCTAGTTTGGGAGTCATTACAGACATGCAACTCAAACTAGAACCACCTAGATGAGAATGGATCCAGAGATTAGCATCCAACCTTGGTTCAGATTCAGGATTCAGCCTCTCTCTCATTCTCATCAAGAATAGAACAGTGATGATAGTACAAGCCGTACGCAAACTACAATATCTTATTGAACATATGCAAGTTACAGTAGGGAAGGCACTGCTTTTTATGTTTTGATTAGATTCACCTTTGACCCTTCTATACTCTTGTGAATGAAGAACAGTGGCAGCACCAACTGGTCACAAACCATGCATTTAATAAAGGAAAGCAAACAAATCAGTGCCTAAACAGGACTGGTGATCAGAGACAATAAAGGAAGGAACGAATGGAGAAGGTGACAGAAATATCATTCTGAGAAAATGGAGCTTCTCTTAAACCTGCTTTCTCAGTGGAATTGTGCTGTATCAAATTGGCCTTTTCCTCCCATTCTAAAGGTCATTACACATGATCTATTTCCAGAGAAATACCCTTTAAAAGATATTTCTTTTTTTACAATCTTTAAAAGTTCCTTGTAAATTAATCTGAGCCCAAACATTTATGTTGCCATAACTACTTTATACATTCCTTCTTTGAAGGACAGGGTGTCTCTTTAAAGCCAGGCGCTTTCTTACTAATGTTGGGTGATAGTAGATTCAGCACAAGGGGGTCGATCGAAGGTCTGCGTACACACGCTTGCTGTGTGCTTTATATGTGCACTACACACCCTGGGTGTGCACAGCACACAACAGGTTGCGCATGTCACATGCGTGCACAAAGCGCATGGATCAGCCTCAAGGTTTGTAATTCACAGAAATAGGGAACAAATAGAATTTTGTGACTGTTTAACATAATCTAGTGATTAATTATACAGAACGGTACCTTAACAACACACTTAATTGTCGAAGAAACTGGTATCCCTATTTCAGCAAGGACCCATCTGTCCTTTAATATTGCTCCAGCGTAAATTAACTCCAAATATCTCCTGCCCTGTTTGTCTTCTGAGAGTGGAACATGGAAATAATCCTAAAAATGAAAAATAAATTATGAAACAACCATGTGTCCAACAGTGACTTCTATCCAAGGCATTATTATTGGCAGTATTAGTTCTGTGACAGTAGAACCTAAATGTCCAACCACAATGAAGCGCCTTTTTCTTAGGTGCAATCTGGGCATATGGTAATGAACAGAGTTTGCTCCAACAAATGTTACATTTCTAAGCCTATACAACCATTACAAACAAAGCATACACTGTATTTATTTAGAAAGAGACTGATTTAAGGGTACAAATGTTTTGATTTTGGTTAGGTTTGTATTTTTACAAGAAACCGTTAACATTAGGATTTTAAAACAC
Organism: Sphenodon punctatus; assembly: GCA_003113815.1. NCBI lineage: Eukaryota > Metazoa > Chordata > Lepidosauria > Sphenodontia > Sphenodontidae > Sphenodon > Sphenodon punctatus. The sequence goes on along the minus strand of QEPC01010046.1, from coordinate 417,255 downwards.
AGTGACAAAAGTATTTTGCATGCACAGATTGAAAACCTGATCCAGTACAGTTGGGGCTTGGGGGGTGGAAAACAACACTTAATGTGACAATACACATGCTGTGATGCTGGTACCATGGTAAAACACCCATTAATTTCAACAGTAGTAATTGCTCTTGAGAATCTCATCCTGTCTCTAAAGTTTGACCCCCAAACACTGAGGTCACCAGAATGTGAAATTGGCTGATTGTGTGTGAACACACTGGACACTTTTTGAAAGAATGAATGTGATGGGTCTAGCACTTTTCTTCACGGTTACTTTCTCACAGTTTAAACTAATGGATTTCAAAATTGTTTTCAGCTACAAATCACAGTTCCTCCCCCACGTCTGCTCTGGCGGTGGCAGTTTTAAATGGAGCCCACCGCAGTCTGCCCCCTCCCCCATACCATAGAGTCGTGGGTGGATCGGCAGCTGCTCAAGGCTGCCACCTGCAGCTCTATGGTGGTTGCCAGGGCAACCCATGGCCAGGAGTGGAGCTGCAGCAGCCATCCGCCCTTTAGCCAGACCACTGCTCTGCCCCCGGCTGGTGCTCCGGGTTTGGGCAGCCGGCTTCGCTTGTGGAGTTCCGGGATGTTCTGGAGTACCAGAAGCAGAGCTGACTCGGAGCAGGCAGCACCTACGCTTCTCCTGCTCTGCCTCACCCCAGGGTGGCCCACTTTTACACAGACGGGTCACCCAGGGGTGGGGCATAGCAAGAGCGGAGTAGGTGTTCATCTAAAGACACCCAGTGTCACAGATGTCATGTACAATTCACTTGTTGCCAGAGGATGTTGTGAAGGCCA
>QEPC01010046.1:373451-409062 GCA_003113815.1 Sphenodon punctatus | reverse complement strand
TCTCTCAGATTGTAAGCCCTAGGGCAGGGACCGTGTCTATTCAATTACTTTGTAAAGCACCAGGTACATTGCTTGTGCTATATAAATGCTTGCTAATAATAATAATAATAATAATAATAATGAGGTAATTTAGTGAACAGGCATCAAGATCAGAGGGTAACTCCCCAAGAGCATTCTGGAACCTCTGTAGTTCCATTAGTCTACGGGGGCGAACCAACCAAACTGGTTCCACACCTCTCCAGGGGCAGACATGCGCCAGGAGACTGCGCTAGGGGGTAATGATCCGTCCATGACAAGGGCACTGCTGACACATTCCCCACCAACGGAGCCCCAGCCTCAAGGCCGGTGCAGAAAATCAAGTCCAGACTGTGCCCCCCATTGTCTGGTTGGCCCGATGACCATTTGACACAGGCCCATGGTTGCCATGAACTCACACTCCACCCCTCCACGGCTGGCGTTAGCGTGAATATTGATGTCCCACATGACTAGCATCTTTGGGGACTGAAATATTACCTCCGACACCAGCTCCACTAGAGCATGCAGAGATGCTGCCATATAGATAGGTGCACGGTATGCCAGCAGCATCCCCGATCTGTCTCCTGCCAAATCAATCACCAGATGGAGACCTTCGATCCTGACATAAGCTGCACCGGATACCTCTTAATGGGCCACAAATTCCTGAAAACAATGGCTACACCGCCTCCTGTCCCATCCCTCTGGCCGTGGCTGATGCTGTACGGAGTACCCAGCTGGAACAAGGTCAGCCAGAATAGGCCTCGACTCAGTGTTCAGTCAGGTCTCCGTAATACACACAAGGTCGGCTGCATGGTCCAGGAATAACTTCTGGACAGTGGTTGACTTATTTACAACCAACCTTGCTTTCAACAGCATCAGATTCAGGCCAGTGAGGGGGACAGGCACCAGGCACCTGTCCTGTTTCACAGATCGAACATACACCCCAGAGGGACCATAATTTCCCCACCCCATCACGACCCCAATAGCTGCGGTCCTCCCCCCAGCCAGGTCCTCCCACAGACCACTCCCTCCATGGCTGCTTCACCCAGCCGGCAAGGGAGATCCCCACCCCTCCAATCCCCTGCTCTCACTGGGAGGTACTCAGAATTCCCCTCATAAGGGTCATAACCCCTCCCCTCACTGGGGGAAAAGACCCTTCCTCCCCAGCCCCAATCCTCCCCCCCCTCACTCTCACTGGGGGTAGGAAACATACCCAGTCCCACCCTAACCCTGTCCCCTCACCCTCTCCTCTCACCAGGGGGCAAGTCGATAAACCTACTAACCCAATCTCACCCTAACCCAGTCCCCTCACCCCCTCCTCTCACCAGGGGGTGAATTGATAACCCCACTAACCCAAACTCATCTCAGCCCAGTTCCCTCACCCCCTCCTCTCACCAGGGGGTGGATCAATTACCCCACTAACCACTCTCCAAAAAACACAAAAGAAAAATATCAAACCCAACCTCCTTCCCCAAAACCAAAACCAGCCCACCCCACACTAACTCCACCGGATAAAACCAACTATCAAATCCACCCCCTAAAAACAACATCACCCCACCCCTACTGCCAGGGCAATTCTATTATAGCTGCTCCAGCAGCACACCCCTATATCCCAGAAACAAAAGCGGCAGTATGTATTTGTAGGTAAAACCAGTATGTATTTGGTTTTATTGTAGTAACCCACTCTGAACTTGTGATTCTTAGGCTAGGAATCCAAATCAGTAAAATAAAATAAGTAAATGCAGAATTCAGTGTGAATGAAATCCATATGATTATGCCAAACCTGCAGCCAGAGAGGGTGATGGAGACTTCACATCAAACTAAATGAGCTGCAGTGTTACTGGTTTTAGTGCAAGCGTGGTGGAACTGAAGCTCCTGCATGTATGCACAGAGTTCTATGGTGACAACTTGAGGCCTGTGGGGACACAGGATGTCTTTAATTGAAGCTCTGGGACTCCTTGTAGGTTTTCCCCTCTTCCTGGTTGTGAGGAAATTTCCATCCACTGTTTCCTCCATTCTCTCCACAAATATACATGCTAGCCCACAACCCTGCAACTCCAAATTAAGGGTGTTTTCAGACAAGACACTCCCCACCCACCTACTATACATATTACAGGGCACTCATACGGCAACACTGCAGCCCTGCAACATGCATAATGGGTAAGTAGTGGGTGGAGAGTGTCTTGTCTGAAAGTGCCCATACACCCAGGAAGGTAAAAAGCAGAATTCACATTAATTCTTGAGTTCTGTCAGCAGTTGAAACATAGGGCTTTTGAAGAGAGCTTGAAACTTGTCTGAACCAGTCCTTACACAATGCCACTGAGCCAGTGAACAACCAATGAAAAGTAAACAGCCTTTAAACTCAGAAAAACAAACCTGTATTTATGTACCAGTCTTTTGTTTTCCCTGATTCCAGAATAGGACATATTCTTCCACTAACATATGCAACTTCTCATCTTCCACAGAATACCAAGTACCCTGGCATTTTAAAGAAGAATTTAGAAAGTATTTTAGAAGAATCCTTCTTATGAATCTTTCTAAATTAAGAGATTGGGCATTTTCACACAAGACACTCTCTACCCACCCACTATACATATCGCAGGGCTGCAGTGTTGCCCTATGGGTGCCCGCCCTGTAACATGTATGGTGGGTGGGTAGTGGGTGGAGAGTGTCTTGTGTGAAAATGACCATTGTCTCAGAAAAGTTAGCCTTTGGAAAAATAATTGCCAGATTCTTTTTGCCACTAATCTAAGCAGGCAGATCACAGGTTTCTACATAATCTTTAAATCAGATCCACAGTTTAAGAATAGTGGCTAGTGGAAAGGACTGATCGGAATGATTCTGTCCTCTAGTAAGTATCGTCTGCTGGAATGACTTGGAGAATCCAGACAGCCAAGTGCAAGTTAAAGCAACCCAGAATTAGAGCAAACTCTAGTTAGAGCAGAATAGGGATAGTGTAATAATAGTGCAGTAAAGCTACCCTTTCCTTTTACCTTCCCTTTTGTATTGAGTCTCCAGCAATCTTGGGCTGGCCATGTAGCTTCCAATAGAATAGCTGAAAACCAGTCTATAACTTAGGTGTATAAAACAGTTAAGAAATAAACATGGTAACAAAGCTTCAAATAAAATCTGGCTTGTTTCACAACTGGGATTGGCATGTAAAAAAATTTCAACAATTAATTCCTTTTCATCTGAACAGAAATACTATTTACACATTTTCACTTTTCACTATTTATGCATTAAACTTTCAGTAGAACATATCAATATTACAGAGAATTATCTAACCTAGTAAGTTGCTAAATTCCTACCTTTATCATTATTTTTACATCTTGCACTTTCTGGTCTGACGAAATGTCAAAAGGTATGTAAAATCCTTCAAAAGCTACGAAAATCTTCATTTTGCAAATGCTGCTAAAAACTGCTAGGAGATCTTGACCAAGGTATCAAAATAAATGCTTTGCAAAGTTGGAATCCACAAACAAGGACAAAAACACCCATAAACCAATTCAGGGGAGATTATAAAAATCAAAACTAAATTTTAAAAAGTTTTTCTTCAAAACAAATTCCTGTCAGGAAAAGCGCCGCAGTAACAGACATTGACAAGACACCACAAATGAATGTGTGTTTTCTAGCCTTGTTGAATAAATAAAATAGCTTCCACTCCCTCCACCTACAAGCTTAATTAAACCAACAAATCATATATTGATTAAGGCAAGTGTGAACAAGCTTCTAATATACCTACAGTACCCTTAGACCAGCAAAGTGTTTATTTTATTGCTTATTGCAGGCTTAAAAGTTTTTTTGTAAATGAATCTAAGGCTCAGTGTTGGTGTTACCATAACAACTTTGTAAACCTATTTGCATTTCCAAGAGTACTGCATGTGTGGAGCAGAGGACAAAAAAGAGAAATGTAAAAGCCATAGCTGGAGGCGTGGAAGCTAGTGTCTGGACAGCATGGGAATAACAATCAGGACAACTGGCTTTTCCTTCATGTGCCAATAACAAGTGCAAAATGTTTTGTGACCCTCAGATGAAGGGTGTTCTGTGCAAAAATGGAGTGCAAAGCACCGTACTCTCTGGGTGCAGCCACAGGAGATGCCCTGCGGGAGGTTACTGCTCCTTGGGCAGCCTTAACCCAATCTGGACCGCTGGACTGTGTGACAGGCTTCTGCCAGGCAGGGCGAGCAGCTAGCTGCTGTGCACGGTGTCTTCAGCATTGCATAGCAGCTGTACCCCATATGGGATAAGGCTGCCCAAGGAATGGCTGCCCGTGTGCCAGGGCCCTCTTGTCCTGCTCTGCGATGAGCTCCATGGTGGGAATTTGAGCAGTTGTTGCCGCCCTTTGCGTGCTGCCACTTTATGCCAGGGGTGGAAATTTGGTTGGGCAGGGGGAGGGAGGCAGGGCAGAGCTGGGCACCCACCGGTGCCTTAGCCCACCCCGGTCTTGGCAGGAGCTCTGACAAGAAGCAAGAAGATGTCATGGTTTAGTATCTGACTAGTGAATTTACTAAATAAAAAACACATTTAATCCCCAGATTGGGGTACTTCTGCTGGTTTTAAGAATGGCTAGTAGAGCTATGATCTTTTGGTAACAAATATTAGAAAGTCTTTGGAAGATCCCTAGTATCAAGAGGCTTCTGCTTATGTCAGAGAGATTTAAAAAAAATAAACAGTGGTGGTTGTTTTTGTAACCATAATAAGAAGTGCCATACTGGGCCATACCAGTGGTCCATTGAGCCCAGCATCCTGTTTCTGATAGTGACCATTCTTGATCGCTTTGGAGAAGTACCCAACAGGTCATAATGGACTGATTCACTCCCAGCTCCTGATAGTCAGAGGTTAAATCCCCCAACCTATTTGGCTAATATTCATTAATGGTCATATTTTCCAAGAACTTATCCAATTCTTTTTAAAACCCAGCTGTGCTACTGGCCATGACCACATCCTGTGACAACAATTTCCACAAGTTAATTGTGCATTGTGTGAAAATTGCCCTTTCGCGGCCACAATGGGTCACGAAGGCCAATTTGTTGCAGCCCGCTGCTCCCTGGGTGGGGCACGACTTTAAAAAGGGGGATGGTAGGGAGCCTTCTCCCCCCTTTCAGCCGGTTAGGACTCCCACGCGGCGGCCGAGCCACCCGCGGGAAGGGATGCAAGCGGTAGCATGTAAATTGTGCAGATCTGGCCTGGGTTGCTAGGCAACCCTGGCTGGGAGGGTGTGAAGAGCGCACCTCTTGATTGGAGCACCGCCCAAGGTGGGCGGTGCTGTGTGTGTAGATGTGTGCCACTCGCTTCTTCAGTCAAGAGGCAGTAGCGATTGGAGCAGCAGCTCTGCAGCCAGAGTCCTGAGGGGGGCAGCGGCAGAGCAAAGGAAGGAGCGGCTCAGTGGGTGCTTGCGACACAGGTTTGGTGTGAGCTGTGGCACCTGAACGGACCAGATCTGTGCCTTAGGGAAGGGGTGGTGGCAGAGCAGATGTTGGGAGCAGCCCTGCGTGGTGCAGACCGCAACGCTGGTAGAGTGAGAGCTGTGGCTCCAGGATGGGGGCAAGAAGGAAGAAGACCCAGGGGAATCCAGCGACAGCCCCGGCAAGGGATGTGGCGGCCTCAGACAGCAGATCAGGTAGATGAGGATGGGCCTCAGGGCCATCCACCTCCCGCACAAGATGGGTGTGTGGGCCTAGAGGCCGGGGGTCTGGCAAGGGCGGAGGTCAGGGCGGGAGGGGGTGCGCAGCCCCCCGCCCCAAGGAACCATCATTGAGGGAGCAATTGGATGGGTGTGAGGCTCTCTTGAGGAGCTTGGCTGCAGGATGGGGTGGAGTTGCACCGGGGGACCCCGGGAGCACTTTGACCCAAGAGGGCCTGAGTGAGGGCCACAGGCAGGCTGAGACAGTGGGCTCAGCCCCATCTCAGCCACTTCGGAGGGAGAAGCACAAGAACCCCCCCCACCCAGCTCAGTTTGTGGAGAACCCTCCAGCTCAAAGGTGTCTGAGGGAGGAAGTTCAAGGAGGCACCAGAGTGGCTCCCACCCCTCAGCCCGGGCAGGCCAGGTGTTCAAGTTGGGAGAACGAGACGGTAATGACACCTCCCTCGCAGGCCTGGGCGGCCCCATTGCCTGATTTTCAGGCCCAGTGGACCCAACAGATGTACCCCATGGGGGGTGGGGGAGGTACAGCTATGGGGTGGAACCCCCTGCTCCTTTCCACTGGGGCGCTCAGTCCTGTGACGATGGGAGGAGGGGTGGGGGCACCTTCCCCTCCTGCATTTCTCAGGAACAGTAGTGGTGGCACAGAACCCCTAGGATTGGGGGCACTCCAGAGATCGGAGGACAAGGAGCTGCATCAGCACATAGCGGCCCTGGAGCAGGCGATCTGGGACATGGCAGACCGAGGCAGTGGACCAACAAGGATTGAGCCAGCGGCTGCAGGACCGAGTCATGGTATGGTGGGGGCAGGGTCAAACTTGGGAATAATAGCGCCAACTCTGGGGGGAAGCCCCCAGGTGAAACTGGGGGTAAGTCTGAGTGGATAGGGGCCATTGGTTCACCCGGCCCTGCAGGGTTTAACTTTGCCCCTTGCGCCGGGCCACGTTCCCCAGATGGCGGGGGGTGTAGGAGGTGCTGGCGGAATGGGGGAGGCACACACGCAACTTGTATGGTGGAATGGGGCCTGGGTGCCAGCGTACCACCTGGGCATAGCTGTCCCAGGTGGCATAGTGCCTCGCCGGGTCCCCACCCCCTGCCAAGCAGGGCAGGCGCTGCAGGTCTGGGTGACCCTGGGTCCCTCGGGGACCACAGATTATTCCCAGCATCGAGAGATGGACCGGTACCTGCCCCCGGGAGTGGGTTACGTGACCGTGTCAGCTCCCATGGGGGCACATCTACTTCTGGCCATGTGGGAAAAGATATGGAGGGGTGTGTGTTTGTAGATCTGTTTGCCCTCCTATTCAGGGACCCGTTAGTCGACCCGGCCAATTCGGAGGATAAGAAGAAGAAAGAGCGCTTTAAGCACCCCAGGGCTGATAGGAATTGGAGTAATTGGACGGCAGCTTTTGCGATCTACCAGGGCGTTGTCATGCTGACGTTTCCTTCCCGGGCCCCAGAACTCCTTAAATACACGGACGTCGTCTGCCAAGCTTACGAGTCGGGGCCTGCTGGGGCGTGGCTCCGCTACGATGAGGAGTTTTGTCATCAGGCGGCGTTCACCCCAGGGATGAGGTGGGATACTCATGTGCCTCACCTCTGACTAGATTGTATGGTGGATGCTACAAATGCTCCGAGATCGCATAGCGACCATCTACTTGCAAAAGGTGGTGTCGCCTCAGCCAATGACCTTTTTTGTGGCGATGCCAAAAGAACAGCGGCAAGTCAAGCGAGCCAATGTTGGGAGTTTGCGTGGGTGGGGAAATGCTCCCAACCGACGTGTAGGTTCTGCCATTCCTGCCCCAACTGTTCAGGCCTCCACAATGCCACTGCCTGCCCCAGGGTGCGGACAGGAACCAAAGGAAAAGCCCTCCCTGGTCCATCCAGTAGGGGGGGACAAGAGGGAGCTGGGTAGTCAGGTCCGGCAAAGGGTCCCAACTCCAATTAACATTGAGCAGCTGGTGGCTGCCTTCAAAGCCCACCCAGATCGGGCAGAAGTAAAGTACATAAATGACAGTTTCGTGGAGGGTTTTCAGATTCCAGCAGGAGAGGTGCAACTACATAAGGCCACACCCAATCTAAAGTCGGTATTGGGTTTGAAGTCGGTAGTAAGAGCAAAGATTGATAAAGAGTGGGCAGAGGGTAGAATAGCTGGTCCGTTCGCTCCCCCCCCCCCTTCCCCAACATGGTCGTTTCTCCGCTTGGGGTAGTCCCTAAGAAATCGATGGGCGAGTACCGCATGATACACTACCTGTCATACTCAAGAGGGGGGTCGGTGAACGATGCAATCCCAAAGGAGATGGCCACTGTACGCTACGCGTCCTTCGACATAGCAGTGGAGCTGGTCAAGCGCCATGGAACAGGGGCGCTGTTAGCAAAGTGCGACGTAAAGTCTGCCTTTTGCCTTCTCCCAGTTCACCCCAACAACTTTCACCTGTTGGGTCTCCACTTCCAGTGGCAGTTCTAGTTCGACAAGGTGATGCCCATGGGCTGCTCGATTTCCTGTTTGGCTTTTGGAAGATTCAGCTCGCTGGTGGCATGGCTGGTGAGGCGGCGCACTGAGGGATGGGATATCACCAAATACTTGGATGATTTCCTTTTCATTGGTGGGCCAGGTACTGACGAATGCCACCGGTTGATGGAATCGTTCCAGGAGTTGGCAGACAAGTTGGGCATCCCCTTGGCTCCGGAAAAGTTGGTTGGCCTGGTCACCACCCTGCAGTATCTGGGGATAGAGCTAGACACAATGGAAGGGGTGTCTCACCTCCCCGGCGACAAATTGACAAACATGAGAGCAAAAAATTACTGGGTGCTTGGCGCCCAAGAAAGTTACGGTGAGGCAGTTTCAGTCTCTGGAAGGCAGCCTGAATTTTGCCTGCAGGGTGGTGGCCCCTGGCAGGGCTTTTCTATCGTGACTATACACCCGGTTGGCCGGCTCCCCCCAGCCTCATCACCACATACTGGTCACGTGGGAAATGCGGGACGATCTGGACATTTGGTCCTCGTTCCTGGCGGACTTTAATGGCATTAGCCTATGGCGGGAAAAGCTCCTAATAGAGGTGGAGCTCCAGGTTCACTCAAATGCGGCTGGGGGGATGGGATTCGACGTGATATTCAGGGACAGGTGGTGCGGAACCCCTTGGCCCATGGTATGGGTGGAGAACGGGATTACTAGGGATCTCACCTTCCTCGAACTTTACCCCATTGTGTTGGCAGTACATTTGTGGGTGGAAGAATTCGTTAATCATGCGGTGATATTCTGATGCGATAACTAGGCGGTGGTGCATATTATCAATGCACAGTCATTGCGTTCCCCCAGGGTCATGGGATTAGTTAGGGCATTTGTGCTGGCATGTTTGCAGTATAACATCTTATTCAGGGTGCGGCATGTGCCGGGGGTCAATAACGGAGTGGGTGATGCCATATCTCGCTTCCAGATGGAGCAGTTTCGCTCGCTTGCACCTGGAGCCAGACGGGACCCAGAGCCTTTACCTTAGTGGGCGTGGACCCTTGGATCATAGAGCTGTGTGCCAGTGATCCTTGGCACCGCGGACCAGGGCAGCATACGCAAGGGCATTCAGTGAATTTCAGGGCTACCGCCTATCTCAAGGCTGGCCCCTGGTTTTCCCCATCCCAGAGCCCCAGATCCTTTGGTTTATGCTGGACATCAGGCAGCGTGGGGCAGCTATAGGCACCATTGGGATAAGGTTAGCTGCTTTAGTCTTTATGAGCCGCCTAGCGGGTCACCCCCCTCCCGACCGGTTTTTTTTTGCCAGGCGCATGATGGAAGTATGGACAAGAAAATGGGGCACCCCTCCCAATGAGAGGCAACCCATAACACCGCAGCTGTTGCCAGACATGTGTAGGGTTCTTCCCCACATCTGCTCGTCAGCAAGGTCAGCAAGGTCAAGTTGCTTTCACTTCGCTTTTTTCGCTCACGGTCGCTTTTTTCTGAGCATTCCGGGTGAGCGAGTTGGTGGCCAACTCGGCAAGGGATAGGTCTACCCGAGCAGAGTGTGTTGAAAATGTCAGCATAGGGGTTCAGGAGGTCGCCTTGCACTTGCGTCATTCAAAGACTGTTCAGAGGGGTAGGGGGTGCACTGTATGGTTGGCTAGAGTGGGGTCTTTGGCAATATGCCCAGTCCAAGCTCTGTCGCAGTACTTGGAGGGGCGGCTGGGGATGCCTGGCCTGCTGTTCCGCCATGCAGATGGCAGCTTCCTGACTAGTTATCAGCTGACGGCAGTAATGTGTTCTGCTCTCATGGCCTTTGGCGTCCCAGCCATCCTCTTTGGGACCCACTCATTTGGGATAGGTGCGGCTAGTTTTGCAGAAATGGCTGGCCTGGGGGATCAGGAGGTTCAAGCCATAGGTAGATGGCGTAGCCGGGCTTACCAGAAATATGTGAGATCCCCCCTGTCTTTGTAACATCATTAATGAGTCTCTGTCTCCCCAGGTTTGTGGCGTCGGCAAAAGAGCACGGTATGGCTCGTGGGTCACAGCTTGGTATGCTGGGCCGCCAAAGCAGCTGAAGGATCGCACTGGGGAACACAGCTGGGGTTATCAGCGTATGCCCGCATTCGATGGCTGGGCCACGGAGGCATGCAATGGCGACAGTTGATTCCCATCTTAAGAACAAAGGGGTGACTCGCCCAGATATCTTACTTATCCACCTAGGTAAGAATGATTTGGTATGGGTGAAGGGAGTACAGTTGTTGAAGGATATCAGGAATGATATCTGGATGGTCAAGAACATGTTCCCTGGGGTGACCATCGTATGGAATGATTGTGTAGAGAGGATGTCATGGGGGGTTGGGGTTCCCCCACGGAAGATTGACAAAACCAGGAAGATGATCAATAGGGAGATAGGGAGATGGTTGGATGGAGTGGGTGGCGTGACGACCAACCACCGCGCCATTACCCATAGGAAAAGAACTTTACAGGGATGACGGGGTGCACCTTTCCCTGATGGGGAATGAATGGTATCTGGTGGCAGTGAAAGAGAATTTGAGGGAAATCCTAGTTGGAGGAAATTAGGTGGGGGTCGGGTCTGTCCGGCAAGGTGTCGGCAGTCCCTTAGTGGCAGGGGTCCAGCACCAGAGTTAGGTAGTTAAAAGTTAGTATGGGGCATCTCCCTAAGAGATGGGGGTGACTACAGCCTCAATTGCAGGGTATGGCAAGCGGCTGAGTCAACCCCTGTGTCAGTGGGAGGGGGGAAGGAAGGGGGAAAGGAGGATGAGAGGCCGTTCACACACGCTGCTCACAAAATTCTGATTGACCCGTTCTACCTGCCCGTTAGCTTGGGGGTGGTATGCGGTTGTTGGTTTCAGCTTCACACGAAGGGCCTTGAAGAGAGCTGTCCAAAAGTGTGAGACAACTGTGTTCCACAATCACTTACAGTCTCTGCAGGCCAGCCACGGAGCTTTACCACATGTTGTAGGAACAAGAGTGCCGTGCGCTGTGCCGTAGGAAGACCTTTACATGTGACAAAGTAAGCTAATTTTGTGAAATGATCCACAATTACGAAGACGGTGTCGTACCCTTGGGAGGGGGGCAATTCCACTAGGGACTTTCATGCGGGCACATGTGGTGCAGGCCCGGACATGTTGTTGCACATCAGAGGACATTGTTGGCCACCCAGAAATGTCGCCGGAGGAGATCCAGGGTTTGCTCCATCCCGGAGTGCCCGGCTAATGGTGCATCATGGTGGGCCCACAGCATGTGGGAGTGACAGGAGGGGGGTATTACGATCTGGTGGGCCTTTTTAATGAGCCCATCCTCCATGGTATATGTGTGATCCTCTGTAAGCTGTAGTTCTCGCGAGGAGGCTTGGCGTAATTGGTCTAAGGGAAGAAGGGTGGCGGCAAACACTCTACTGTCCAAAATGGGGCCACGTGGACGTATGTCTGTATCTTTCCCTTCATGGTACCGGGAAAAGGCGTACACTAGGATATTCCTTGGGCTGGATCGGGACCACGTGGGTTTGTACCAAGGCCGCGTCCATAAATTTTGCGGAGGCTCCGGAGTCAATCAAGGCCCAAACCACAAGTGAACGTTGGGGAGCGAGGGTAAATGTGAGAGGCACTCGCAAGTGGAGCGGTGCGTGGGTGGTAACAGAAGGGACAATGTTCATGGTTGAGACATCCCCTGCCCATCTCGACCCTTGGCATTTCCTGGTTGCCGACGAACGGGAGGCAGTGCTGGACATTCCTGAATGAAGTGGGCTGGGTCCCCACAATGGAAACATGCCTGGGAACATCGGTAGTGGTCCCTTTCTTCAGATGTAAGGGGTCCTCTGGAGGCCCCCAATGTTTGTGATCTACACAAACATTCTATGGGGGGAAAGCAAGGGTTAACTGTCTCACAACATACAATGCATCGGTTCTGGGTCCGGTTGCTTGTGCTCTGCCGTGTTGGGGTTTGGGGCCACAACAGACACAGGTCTCGCCAGGAACTCCCTATTGTCCTGACGTCTCTCCCTTTGCCGTTCATTAAGCGATCGTCGATTTGGAGTGCTAACGTGGCCACACTGGCCCAGATATCGGGGAGGGCAGTGTAGCCAGTTGATCCTTGAGATCGTCTGTGAGTCCCTTCTGGAAGTGTACCTTTAGGACTTCATTGGGCCATTGCAGTTCCAGAGCGAGTTGCTGAAACTGGGTGATGTACTCCAGAAGAGGAGTCCGTCCCTGCTGCAGAGCGAGGATCGCAGCTTCGGCATCCCATAGGCAGTGTGGGTGATCAAACAGGAAGCAAAACTCTTGAATGAAGCCCTTATAATTAGACAAGAGGGGGCTCTTGCTTGTTAGCAGGTTTGTAGCCCACTCTAAGGCCATCCCCCCCAAGTTCCCAATCACAAAAGCGACCTTTAAGGCATTGGTAGGGTAGGTTGCAGCCTGGGTCGTAAAGGTGAGATCGCAGAAGGCCAGGAACCCTCAGCAGGCCTTACGATCTCCCTGAAATTTATCAGTGCGGGGGTCCCGTGGCTCTCGAGGGGTCGAGGGAGGCATTGGTTCAGGTGGTGGAAGTACCGCTGCTGCAGCAGCTGCAGCAGCCGCAGCAGCCACATCCGTATCCACCGCAGCAGCGGGTTACCCAAGGGGCGCAAGGAGGGCTGCGGCAGGAGGGCTGCGGCAGGAGGGACAACGGGCTGCTGCTGGGCGACAGCGGCTGCCAGTTTGGTGTGTTGCTCTTGCAGGTCTTTGATTTGCATGGCAAGGGTTTGCACAGCGTGTACCAATTTCCCTATCTCTTGAGCAACATCCATAATGGAGGTCAGAAGGAAGCGTGTGGGTGGGTTTGACCGGCGAATCTGTCAGGCCATCCACACACGCTGCTCGCACATGGGGGAGCTCTGTTTAGGCAAACGGGGTTAAGGAGGCCCATCAGGATAGTGTGTGGGCCCTTCCATGTGCTCTTGCACCAGGAAATCAGGCCCCTATCATCATAGAGCTTATTAGAAAGGGACCGGGGTTCCCACACACCCTAACACTCAAATGGAGGGGGAACGGAAGGTCTGTGAAGGAGGCTTCAGGGGCTTCAAGGGAGTAGGGCCCAAGGGTAGGGGTAAGGACGAGGGGGCTGTCACACCAAGGGGAAGGGGGAGGCGAACCCTGGGGAGGGAGACACACGTGTCCGTCCGCAGGCCCACTCTATCTACACAAACATTCTATGGGGGGAAAGCAAGGGTTAACTGTCTCACAACATACAATGAAGGGTAATGCACTTAGGCCACTCACGACAGGAGGGGAAGGAAGGAAGCGAACTCTGGGAGGGACCGGGTTAAGGGAGCACAAACAGCAACAACAAGCAACAATCCAAGTACTTAGCTTCCAAGCAGGGGGCCAGTCTCTCCAGGCATACGAGCTCTGTTCACCGGTGCTGTATGCCCTGCAGCGCTGTCAGATAAAGTACAGGCCCTGCCCCCCGCACGCGCCTGGAGGCGCCCGGAGCGATGCGGGGGGGGGAGGGGGGCGGAGGGGCTGCTGCATTGTGGGATGGCCGGGGCAGGTCCGTATTGCTAAGGCCTCTGTCGGGTGTTGCCGGGGCAACCAGGGGCATCGATGGCACTGGGCCTTGCGTCGAATTGACTCTGTCGGGGGGGGGGGGCTTTTAGCCGGCGGGTGCAGCCGCTGGGTTGTGGAGCGGCAGCGGCTGATGCCCTGGTACAGGTGACTGTGAGAGCCGTAGGGACACATACTGTTCCCAGCTCAAGGGCACTATCCTCTTTCCTTTGGCTCAAAAGGGGCCATGTCCCCCTCCTAATAGCATGTTAGGCAGGAGGGGAAGACGTTATGTAGTTATTGGGGATTGGTACCCGATGGTATATCGGGACAATCCCTAAGTTCTGTTGTGTTTTGGATTAGGGTGCTGGACCCAATTCACATACGTGATTGCACCCCACCATTCCGATTCGAGCTTAATTTGCAATTTGATTAAAAGAGTGCGGCCGTTTAAATCCATTCATCTGTGTCGTGTCTCATTTGGGGTGGGTGCGTCGACAAAATACTTTCTTGTATTTGATTTAAATCTGCTACCAGTTAGTTTCATGGAGTTCTCCTAGTTTTAGTACTATTTGAGAGGGTAGCAACTCCCTTTACTTGTTCCACTCATGGTGGTGGTGGTGCGCGGCACATCCATCTTCTGCACCTGGGCCTATACCAAACTCTTGTGTTTATGTCAAAACAGAGTGACATTTTGTGTAGAGCTCTTTAATGTAATTGCAATCCTGCCTTACAGCAGCATGTCTCTCCAAGTAAAAGGATGACAAGCGTCTTTGTGACACCTTTAATTAGAAGATCAAGGAGCTTTTTAAAGAAAATTAACGTAAAATCTCATAAAATAGGAAATATTAGTATCCTCATTTGGATTTCCCTGCTGTAAAAACTTAAGAGTGGTTATGCTACTTGCTAAGGATTAGAGTGAACTGTTGGAAATGCCAGGAGATCTGGCTCTCACTTTTGGCTCCTCTAACTGATAGACAACACTCCCTCCCTAATGTGGCATATTATAGTATGCTGCAAAGAGAAACTGCTGGTATAATATGATCTTCTACTTGTCAGGAACAAAATTTTTTCTGGTGTGTTAGTGTTTGGCTGATTGATTACTATTCTTTGCAGTAATTCTTGAAAGTTATTGCTGCAACATTTTTAAATTATTTTTTTTAAACTTTCCTCTGTCTTTTGTTACCTACTGCCTAAAGGGCTCCAAATACAGAGACATGATCTCTGAATTATAATGAGACCTGCAGCTTTTGGTGTTTTGAAAGGGAAATCTAGAAAATGTGTTTTTGGAGGATACACACCATAAATCAAGTGTTATCTAGCAGTCTCCAAATTCAATAGAAAGAAAAACTGGTGGCCTTGGAAAGAGTTGTTCCTCATAAAATGACTCTAAATAACATAGCAACTGACAATTTGAATCTTAGGAATCTTGTTGTATTTGATTTAAAGGGATGTGTTTTCAAAGGGGCAGCAATTTGGTTTCCAATTTTATATCCACATTCAATGCACATCCCCTCCCACAACTGTTTCTGCTTTGCCCCACCTCACAGGTAATTCCTATAAGAGGGTGCTGCTGCCCAGTGGGTGGCACCCTGAGGGCGTTGCCAATGGGCGAAGTCCCGTTGGCAGGCCGTTTGCAGGTGGTTGAAGCGGTGGTGGCCGGAGCCTTTCATACGCATCCTGGACAGTATTCCTTTACAATCTGCTGCTGTTTTGGAGTTTCTTGAGGAGTCCCCTTCAGCTGTTGCCCCTGAGACAAAGATCCTCCCAAGGCTGGGGTCCATAACAAACCTGCCCCCATCTCCCTTTGCCGCAGGAACAAGGGGTGCTGGCCAGACCAGCGGCCATGCCCCTCCTCACCTGTATGGGTGTACCTGCCTGCCTCAGTGCCGCTTCTGCTGTTTGTTGGGTGGGGGGTGGGGGTGGGAGGCTGCCCCACCATCGTTGATGCCTCCGCCCTGCTGCTGTCAGGTCGGGCCCTGTGAGAACCCAGGGGCAGGAATAACGAGGTCGAGCCCCCCTCGTGTGGAGGCCACAGGCTGCAGCCATGTGCCTGGGGTGCATGCCGAAGTCGGCAGGGCATGAGGGAGGGGTTGTTCATTGTAAAGGGGTTAATTGGAGTTGGTGGTTGGGAGCTACTGGGGGGTTGGGGAATGGCTCTGGGAGCCAGATGTTTGACCCCTGAGGTAAATGGGAATTGGATTAAGGAGAGGGGTGGGTCCTGGACCAGGCTCCCTGGTGTGAGGGGGGCTGCTCCTGGAAGGGACCACTTGGCAGCAGCATGTGATGGGGTTTGGGGGGTGGTTCTGAGGGGGTGGGGAGGACCAACATTTTTGGTCCTATTGGATCTCTTGGCAGCGTTTGATACGGTGGATCATGGGTTGCTTTGAGACAGTTGTGGACCCTGGGGGGGGGAGGGGAGTGGATGGGACTCTTAGGATGGTTCTGATTGTTCCTCTGGTGGAGAAGCCAGCGGGTGGTGCTGGGGGAAGAAACCTCTAGTCCCCGGGATCTTGCTTATGGCATACCTCAAGGTTTGATTCTTTCTCCACTGTTATTTAACATCTATGTGCAACCCCTGGGTGAGGTCGTGAGGTGGTCTGGTGTGCGCTGCCACCAGTATGCTGGTGACACCCAGCTTTACCTCTCTTTTTCAACAAACCCAGGTCCTGCAGGCTCAGTGCTTTCCCAGTGCCTATTAGCAGTGAGTGACTGGATGAGGCTAAGCAGACTGAAACTGAACCCCGATAAGACAGAGGTGATGTTGGTGGGTAGGGCAGCTGACGCGATGACCCCCTTGTGGTGGAGGTGATCCGCCCTCTGTTGGCCCCGCAGGTGTGAGATTTGGGGGTCTTCTTGGCCCCTGGCCTCCGCCTGGATTGTCAGGTGGAGGCAGGAGCAAAGGGAGCCTTTCGCCAATTACATATTATGCGTAGGATCCAGTCATATGTCTCAAACTCCAACCTGGCCACCCTCATTCATCCATTAATCATCTCAAGGCTAGATTAGTGCAATGCGTTCTGCGTGGGGCTGCCCTTGGTGATGACTCGGAAGCTGCAGCTGGTGCAGAATGTGGTGGCCTGTCTCCTGACAGGGATGGGCTGTAGGGAGCACGTTACACCAGTGCTCCGGGCTCTGCACTGGCTGCCCAAAGCCCGATAGAACAAAATGGTCTTACATTGCTTCTGGAAGGCCGCCAGCCCTGAACGCAGGTGGACTTCCTGGGAGAGGGAGTGTCACGGAGGAACATAGGGTCACACACGTGTGATACTGGCCTACATGTAGACTACAAGCCTAGCAAATATGTAAAGCAAAACATGCAAAATGTATGTAATGTTACAATTGAGAATGGTAAAACCCAAATCAGGACTGTGACATGGGACCAAACTCCAGGAAGTAGGGACAGTTAAAAGACTGTGTATTGGCAACCCATGCCAAATGGAACCCTATGGAGATGCAAATGGATCTTCATGTTTGCCTGGGTTGGCTACGTGAGGAAAGACACAGGCTCATAGGTGGGAACGAGAGACAAAGAGACCAGGAAAGGTATTTAAGGAGGCCATTAAGCCACCTTCAGAATATCTCCCTATCGCTTGGCCAGAACCACCTTGAGCACTCTCGTCTGCATCCTGCATCTTGCCAGCAAACAAGGCTGGAAGACATGGGCTGAGAGAGGGGACTTTGCTTTCTAGCAACTCTAAGACTGAAGACTCAGTCGCTTACATCAAGGACTGAGAAGAACTTATGGACCTTTGTAGGCTAAGATGCTTATTTAGGAACTCAACCAGTATAGATCAGGAATGCATTATATTTACCTTTGATTTCTAGTAACCACTCTGTATCAACAATCTTGCTTATGTAATCAATAAACTTACTTCTTATCTTTATGAAGAAGTGTCTGTGTCTAACATTGGAACACAAGAGAGCAACAAGAGTTCTCAAGCTCTTGCGAACCCAGAGAGTAAAGAGTCTGTAAACGGGAAGGATCGGGCCCTTGAGTGACAAAGGGGTTGTCCCTGCAGCAGGCTTGAATCAGCCAGAGAGAGAAAACTAATCTAAGTGGGCTGTACGTGAGGGAAACTGAGTCACTCAAACCCGGTAAAGTGGGGGTGTGGACCTCCAACCCGTGACAGGGAGTTCCACAGCAGAGGTGTGACAGCACATTGCAGTAATCTAGCCCTGAGGTAATGAGAGGATGGATGACAGTGACCAGATCTGAATCGGAACTATTACTATCACAAACTTGAGTTCTTTCAGTACCATTGGATGAATGAATACCATCAGGTCTGAGTGACTTGCTACACTTTAAATTATTGATATGCAATAAAACCTCTGTGATGCTAATTTCAGATAACTTCAGGTTGTAAATTAGTGATATGCAATAAAACCTCTAATGTGATGCTAATTAATTTCAGGTTGTTTTTAGCTGAATTAGATAAGGATTGTAAAGCATGTTTAACAAACGTAGTATTATTTATGATTATTATGATTATTTAGCACCAGGGGTATACCTGCCACTGTACAATCAATAGTTATAGACAGAATTATTAAATGAATAAAATAATAGAGTATATTGGAGAAGATAGTCAGCAAGACTCCTACTTGTTTCCAAGTTGACTACAAAAATAGTCATTTCTTCCTTCATATAACAGGGTTGGCTAAGCTGTGGCTTGAGAGCTACATGCAGCTCCTGGGCAGTTCAAGTGTGGCTCTTGGCAAAGGCTGGTCCTGGGCCCTGCACTGCCTTATTGGTCTGTATATTGCTTCACTGCATACAGTAAAAACTGCAAAATCACAGCTGCTCCCTGAAATCTCAGCAGCCAGGACCACAGATTACTGGCTTTGCCAGGCAATCACAAATCATGTGTCCATGCCATCTGGTATGTGGCTCTTGGGGTTGGGAACTTTGGTTACCCCTGCATTCCACAATTGCTGAAGTGATTAATGGCTGTGTATTGAGGGAGGTCTTCCCCTTTCTCTGGTAGGCCATATTGCCCATTGTTGATGATAAACTAAAGTGTACCATTTGTGTGATCCTCTCTGGCCCCGCAGTCACTGTAGGGTCACCCTGACTAATGCTGTTTTACAACAGATGTCTCAATTCCCATGACATTTATGCAATGCTCTGTAATATGTACTCCCTTGTGATCATCCCTGTTGCTGAAAAAACCCCTCCTAAATCTGCATTTGTTCATTTAAAAAAATACAGCAAACATACTCTGTAGTTTGTAGTCTGAGGCACTGTCCCATGACACATGATTTAGTCTGCAATAATTTTTCCTGTACATGACATTGCACAAAACCTTACTTTAAAATGCCTTCAACCAAAAAATAAAAATACCAGTTGCAAAGACCAGAAATGTTTGCTAATTTTCCGTTTATTTTTCAAATGTCTCTCTCTCTATATATTTGAAAATTCACTTGCAGTGAAAATGATATCTTCAAAAGGTGGGCATTTTCTGGAGTTTAGAATTTACTGTAAACATAGTATTGGAGAATATTTGTTGTATAAGAAGTAAAAATGTAGATTTTGAATGTGAAAAGGCTATTTTTCTACTTTAAGGAATATTACATTTAATCATGAAATTTTTTTTTTTAGACCATGATGTGCCATGAAATAAGCAGTATATAGCCCTTTCCATAAACACCCTTTCCCTCCTTTTCTTGCTTCTCCACACACATCATTGCTTCTGCTTTGATTCTGTTTCCATTCTCTTCTCTTCCGAAGTGTTTCCCCAGTAGGGAAAACGCAGTGAACATGGGACCCTGCAAATAGCTTTGGAACCACTGCATTAGGGCTCTCCCAAAAGTGCAGGCTTGGCTAGTAGTTACTGGGCTGCTGGGCTACATCCTGTGAAATAATTCAAACTGTATTTCTTGAGTTGCTGGAATTCCAGTGCCTGCTCATGCTATAAGCTTTGCTCAGCTGCTGTTGCCTTCTGTATGAATGTGAGGTTATAGCTGAGGAATGTGGAATAGATGGGAAAGAGCGGTTGAGTCGGAAAACGCAGCTAGAGTTGAATAATGCTGTGTAGTATTACTTTGTTGTAAGAGAAGTTAAACATAAAAAATTGGCCATATTCAGAAGAGATGTAAATGGTGGCACAAAGTGAATTGGCAAGTGGGTATAATTTATAAGCAGAGAAGGCATAGGAATGGCAAGTATAAACAGTAAACAAGAGGCCACATTTTATCTGACATCTTATTCTCTGCTGCTATTTCTTTCTTGATGTCTTGTGTCATAAACTGCTCNGAACTTATGGACCTTTGTAGGGTAAGATGCTTATTTAGGAACTCAACCAGTATAGATCAGGAATGCATTATATTTACCTTTGATTTCTAGTAACCACTCTGTATCAACAATCTTGCTTATGTAATCAATAAACTCACTTCTTATCTTTATGAAGAAGTGTCTGTGTCTAACATTGGAACACAAGAGAGCAACAAGAGTTCTCAAGCTCTTGCGAACCCAGAGTAAAGAGTCTGTAAACGGGAAGGATCGGGCCCTTGAGTGACAAAGGGGTTGTCCCTGCAGCAAGCTTGAATCAGCCAGAGAGAGAAAACTGATCTAAGTGGGCTGTACGTGAGGGAAACTGAGTCACTCAAACCCGGTAAAGTGGGGGTGTGGACCTCCAAACCGTGACAGGGAGTTCCACAGCAGAGGTGTGACAGCACATTGCAGTAATCTAGCCCTGAGGTAATGAGAGGATGGATGACAGTGACCAGATCTGAATCGGAACTATTACTATCACAAACTTGAGTTCTTTCAGTACCATTGGATGAATGAATACCATCAGGTCTGAGTGACTTGCTACACTTTAAATTATTGATATGCAATAAAACCTCTGTGATGCTAATTTCAGATAACTTCAGGTTGTAAATTAGTGATATGCAATAAAACCTCTAATGTGATGCTAATTAATTTCAGGTTGTTTTTAGCTGAATTAGATAAGGATTGTAAAGCATGTTTAACAAACGTAGTATTATTTATGATTATTATGATTATTTAGCACCAGGGGTATACCTGCCACTGTACAATCAATAGTTATAGACAGAATTATTAAATGAATAAAATAATAGAGTATACTGGAGAAGATAGTCAGCAAGACTCCTACTTGTTTCCAAGTTGACTACAAAAATAGTCATTTCTTCCTTCATATAACAGGGTTGGCTAAGCTGTGGCTTGAGAGCTACATGCAGCTCCTGGGCAGTTCAAGTGTGGCTCTTGGCAAAGGCTGGTCCTGGGCCCTGCACTGCCTTATTGGTCTGTATATTGCTTCACTGCATACAGTAAAAACTGCAAAATCACAGCTGCTCCCTGAAATCTCAGCAGCCAGGACCACAGATTACTGGCTTTGCCAGGCAATCACAAATCATGTGTCCATGCCATCTGGTACGTGGCTCTTGGGGTTGGGAACTTTGGTTACCCCTGCATTCCACAATTGCTGAAGTGATTAATGGCTGTGTATTGAGGGAGGTCTTCCCCTTTCTCTGGTAGGCCATATTGCCCATTGTTGATGATAAACTAAAGTGTACCATTTGTGTGATCCTCTCTGGCCCCGCAGTCACTGTAGGGTCACCCTGACTAATGCTGTTTTACAACAGATGTCTCAATTCCCATGACATTTATGCAATGCTCTGTAATATGTACTCCCTTGTGATCATCCCTGTTGCTGAAAAAACCCCTCCTAAATCTGCATTTGTTCATTTAAAAAAATACAGCAAACATACTCTGTAGTTTGTAGTCTGAGGCACTGTCCCATGACACATGATTTAGTCTGCAATAATTTTTCCTGTACATGACATTGCACAAAACCTTACTTTAAAATGCCTTCAACCAAAAAATAAAAATACCAGTTGCAAAGACCAGAAATGTTTGCTAATTTTCCGTTTATTTTTCAAATGTCTCTCTCTCTATATATTTGAAAATTCACTTGCAGTGAAAATGATATCTTCAAAAGGTGGGCATTTTCTGGAGTTTAGAATTTACTGTAAACATAGTATTGGAGAATATTTGTTGTATAAGAAGTAAAAATGTAGATTTTGAATGTGAAAAGGCTATTTTTCTACTTTAAGGAATATTACATTTAATCATGAAATTTTTTTTTTTAGACCATGATGTGCCATGAAATAAGCAGTATATAGCCCTTTCCATAAACACCCTTTCCCTCCTTTTCTTGCTTCTCCACACACATCATTGCTTCTGCTTTGATTCTGTTTCCATTCTCTTCTCTTCCGAAGTGTTTCCCCAGTAGGGAAAACGCAGTGAACATGGGACCCTGCAAATAGCTTTGGAACCACTGCATTAGGGCTCTCCCAAAAGTGCAGGCTTGGCTAGTAGTTACTGGGCTGCTGGGCTACATCCTGTGAAATAATTCAAACTGTATTTCTTGAGTTGCTGGAATTCCAGTGCCTGCTCATGCTATAAGCTTTGCTCAGCTGCTGTTGCCTTCTGTATGAATGTGAGGTTATAGCTGAGGAATGTGGAATAGATGGGAAAGAGCGGTTGAGTCGGAAAACGCAGCTAGAGTTGAATAATGCTGTGTAGTATTACTTTGTTGTAAGAGAAGTTAAACATAAAAAATTGGCCATATTCAGAAGAGATGTAAATGGTGGCACAAAGTGAATTGGCAAGTGGGTATAATTTATAAGCAGAGAAGGCATAGGAATGGCAAGTATAAACAGTAAACAAGAGGCAACATTTTATCTGACATCTTATTCTCTGCTGCTATTTCTTTCTTGATGTCTTGTGTCATAAACTGCTCCTGGGAGACTAACATGCAGTATGATGTCTCCTCTGAACTTGGTCCAAAATATTTCTAATCTGCTGCCGCATCTGCAAGAAAATCTAGTAGGCTCTAATCACAAGCCTTTGGTAAACACACTAGAATCTCCGCCAAGTTCTTCACAGCCAGGGCCTGATTTATTAGCCACTCGTTTACGGGTATACAGCAGTAGTTCCCAGCCTCTTTGCCTGTGTGACCTTGGAGACTTAAAACATTATCTCAGAATCCCAGATCGCATCAAAGACAATGCAAAGCGTAACCAATATCAATCGGATTTCAACCCCTATCTGACTTGGGGTCCCAACCCATGGTTTGGAAACCTTGGGTGTACCATATATTAAACAGTCTCCAACAGCTGTACTTTCCTCCAGCCTTTGATCAGCCCATCTGTAGGATGTAAGGATTGGGTGGGGTCCAGCTTGCCATCCCATCGCCAGCCTGTTCCCCTCCAACTGAGCTCACTCTCCCCTCTTGTGAACTTTCCCAGCTCCTTTTAACAGTACCTACCTGAGGTTCCACCTAGCCACCATGGGGGCAGAGATTCCCAAATTACATCAGACAAGGCTACAAATGGTCATGCTAACAACTATGGACGGGGGTCATGATACTGTATACGGGTTATTATATATTTGGTTGCTATCTGGGACTGTGGGATGATATTTAAGTCTCAAAATGAGATCACACAGGCCAATAACCAAGGACGCATATTAACTACATTTTCCTCAGTGGGGAAAACGCAGTGAACGCGAGACCCTGCAAATAGCTTGGGAACCAATGTATTAGGGCTTTCACAACGGTGCAGGCTTGGCTAGGTAGTTTGGTTGGGGAAGCCACTCTTATGCCTAAAGGAGGAGTTGGGATATCAGGGATCACGGCTATACCCATGGCTTCTCCAATTAGAAAAGCTACTGAAAGGGCTGGGTTTTTCTTTCCTGCATTTCAGTGGGGTTGCGATACCCTCTATCCGAGCACAGCTAATGATTAGAACAGAGGATATAGCGCATCAGGAGGATTTGGCCCGAGTAAGGGAATGGAAGGTGGCCCCTTCCCTGGGTTTAATCAAAGANGAGAGCTTATACCTTGCTGAGATGGCAGTTAAGTAGGACTGCAGTCTTGGAGGGAAGGTTTTTGAAGATTCCAGGGGATCATAGGCTATGCTCATGCTATAAAAGGGAATTAGAGTCTGTGGAGCACTTATTAGCAAGTTGCCCATATTATGAGTCTCTCAGGCAGGTTTGGCTATCTCCTTTTTTGCCGAATGGCCAATCCTTCGAAACAACTAGTTGTTATGTTTTTTTTCTGGGGTTATCAAATAAGGATGCAGTGTTGGCAGTTGCGTCCTTTATTCATTTGGTTGCAAAAAAAAGGCGGGATTTAGAGAAGGGCTCGATACCTTAGCTCAATCGCCGCCAATTAAGATATTATAGAATTAATCAAGGCGGTCAAGAGTTAAAGTTTGAAGGGTGGCTGTAGGGGGCGTATGTAACATGGGAGTTTTGATTATCTAGGGGTTGACCTTAGTCAGGCCAATCCATGAGGACGAGCTAGGTTAGGCTCACATTTGGCCTGTACTGAATACAGTCTTACGGTACTAGTGCTAGGGAAGGAGAGAGAGAGTTACCCTTGAGTAGTTAAATGTATTTTCTTTCCCCAAGGGGCCCAATGGCTTGCATTGGGTGCGAGGATAGTAGAGTTTAACCGAATTTCGAAATGTCTATAAAGCCTGTGGCTATCTCCTTTTTTATGGTTATTTTATCTTTTATTGTCAAAATGTTATGTCACGTTATGTATATTTTGTCATGTTTAGGGCAGGGCAAGAGCCAGTGCCGTAATAAAATTGAATTGGTTGGGAAACTAACCCATCCCTGCCTGTGACTGTATAGACTGCACTCTTCAACCAGTTATATTACCTTATATCAACCTTGCTGTTTATGAGTGACACATTCAGATTGTAAAAGGTGCTATCCATTCCAAGGGCCTGATATGTTTTGGAGTTCAGATGACTGAATTCTCACTACTCCTACTTATTATCATTTCTATAGTGCTACTAGGCAAATGCAGCACTTTAGTCACAGATTTTCAGAGATTTGAGTCTTGGCCAAACTACTACTGATGATTTGAACTACTGACCTCTGCTAGTTTTCTCTCGGTGGAATTGGTGTCTCTAGCCAAAACTGGAATAATCTGGTGAAGAATTATTTAGAAACAGCAGTTTCTAAAAGTTATTGAGAGAAGGGAAGAACAGAGATAGCTAGCAACATTAACTCCCTGAACTGCAGCGACTCCGGCCCCATTTGGGTCTTTTGTTTGATTTCTGAAGCATTCACATAAACGGAGCATTGATTAAAGTTATTCAGAAACAGGAAGACAAGTATGTACTCCTGAAAAATCAGGAGTACAGATTCCTCTTTGGTTTGTATTTTTAAGTAACTGTTCAGGGGAACACTGGGCATGAGGGTAGTGACCATGGTTCAGCAATCATTACCTGTTGGCTAGAGGGGAAATGGTCACAGTACTACTTTGGTTTAGGTGCTGTTCACCTGACTATCAAAGTGGAATAGTGACTTTGATTTCATTTTAATTAAATTAAAGTAGCTCCTTTAATTGCCTCAATGTTTCCTTGATGCATTTTGGATAAAATAAGTAGGAAAAACATTTATTATTATTTTTTCTTGTGGTGCATTTGCCATCCCCATTGTGCCCACATGTTGTGCTATGCTGACATTTGCAACCAACTTGCTCTCCAAACGATGCAGCACGTGCGAGAAAATGCAGCATTCCGGTAAGTTACCACTGCTGCCCACTCCGAGCCTAGGCCGCTGAGAGAGCGAGCGAGCGAGCACCGGGGCAGAGCTCTGCCACTGGGGTGGGGTGGCAATGAGAGAAGAGAAGAGAAGAGATTCCCCCCCATGACCGGTCAGCAGACTAACCGGGGGGCAGGAAGCCGTTAGGACCGACGTGCTCAGTGAGATGAAACGGCTGGGCCCCAGACTGTCAGCCATTCCCTCTCGCTGCTCCTAACTCTCCTCCCTCCCTCCCGCTCCCATCACCCTCTCCGTCTCGCTTTCTTCCCCAGCCACAGCTCTTCCTCTCTCCGCACTAGCATTTCCCCAGCCCGCCTCAGCCTCTCCTTCTCGCTCCCGCCCCGCCTCTCAGCTGGGAGGCACCGATAGCCACTCTCTCCCTCCCTCCGCCCTCCCGTATCACGTGAAGGCAGCTGTGTTCGCCGAGGCCCAGCAGCTGAGTGACGCGGCGAACGAGCAATTCCTTTCGGCCGGACTGGCCTCGCCTTCTATGCTGGGCCCGGCCGGGGCGGGATTTCCGCAGCGCCCGCAGCTTCTGGCGTCTCCGCTGACGGGATAAACCCATTTGTCATGGAGTCGGTGTAGGTTGCTGGCCTTTGCCCCGCACTTAGTCTTGGCGCAGCCCCCAGGTAAGAGCCGCTCCCGACCCTGCTTTGCGTGAATCGGTGGCGCGGGGAGCGGGGCCAGGCAGGGGTGGGATCTGCTCAGCAGCCCGGGCACCCACACTAACCCTTTAAGCTTGTAGGAAATGAATTGATTGTTGCCCCCGATCGCTTTCATTTCTCAGGGGTTTGGGGGTGTCTTCCCCCATCCTTTCCCTTCTGGCCCCCGAATCCTCTTGTGTGTGTTCATTGTGGCTTGGGACATATGGGCAGAGCCGGGTCACTGCGCCCAGCGCAGAAAGCAGAAGTTGTGATGTTAACTTTAACTCCAGTTGTTTCTGGCGTTTGCCGCCCCCTCCCCTTACTCGCTCCCCTCCTGTCAGTTTGCACAGAGATCAGTGCAGTCATGGGGCAGGCAGGGAGAGCGGGCAAAATAACACTGACAAAGCACTTCTTAACTGATTGCCGGCTAAATCCTTGCCTTGGGATTGCCAAGATTTCAAATCTGTGTGTCCTGGGTGGTGGTTTTTGAAGCTGCACGTTTGCTTCTGCTAGGATATTAGCCATGTTTATGATGTAGTGAACATCCATTCTCCCAGTGATGACATTTTTCAGCCCTTTATGAGGGAACAAACAGCTCTGTATAGTTAGTGAAAGCAAAGGCTCATACAGAATGATTGAGATGTGTAGGCTCTTGTTTCCTGATCATCTTTCTATATCCATGCTTTGGTAAACAAAATCCTGGGTGAGTCAAAATATCTCCCTCTTGCCTCCACAACTTTTGAGCTTAAAGGTCTTTGGTTTCAGCACCCTGGGCAGGTCACCCACATATAGCCTATCTGCTGAGGAAGGCCCTCCTAGAATGATGCACTTTCAGAACAGGAGTGGCAATGTGAACTATCCTATTGAAAGCAAAGATATTAGGCATTGTGGAGGAAAGAATCTGGAGAATATCGTTGACATTAGCCAAGTTTGGAGGTGTTTTTTGTAACTGATTCTGTGACCAGAGGTTAAACTAGGGCTTTTTAATAGTATGAAGAATTTTAAATGAAAAGTTCTTGAGAGACTGGATGTCTACTAGTGTTTTCCATGGTAACGCTGAATAACACCAAAATTAATATTTCAGCATCATAGATGATAGGACAAAATTACCCTCTTGATCCAGTAGAATTACACC
The DNA here is from genome assembly GCA_003113815.1 of Sphenodon punctatus. Classification (NCBI taxonomy): domain Eukaryota; kingdom Metazoa; phylum Chordata; class Lepidosauria; order Sphenodontia; family Sphenodontidae; genus Sphenodon; species Sphenodon punctatus. Next base: position 382,042 of record QEPC01010046.1, on the reverse strand, counting down.
AGGTTTGAAACAGACTGATTGAATCTGGCCCAATAGAGCTTGATCATGATGTCAGTTTTACATTCTTTTTGGACATGCATTATAAATATATACTATTAGTTGCCTCCTTCCTTGGTATTCAGGTTTAAATAACAGAACATGCTGGTAAACAATGAAGAATAATAGTTGGAAAGCATTTAATGTATTTTAGTTAAGTCAAAAGTGATTTAGTAACTTGAAATAAGAAAATACCAGTCTGCTCCCTGTAGACCACAAGTTCTCAAATTGTGTGTTGGGATCCCTTGTGGTGTCATGTCATCTCTGGATGAGGTCACAATCTGACTGATATTTAGGAAGGAAAACCAAATGCCCAAGTATAAGTTGGGGGATAGCTGGCTTGGCAACAGCACATATGAAAAAGATGTAGGGATTATGGTTGATCACAGACTGAAAGTAAGTAAGCAATGTGATGTGGCTGTTTTTTAAAAAAGCGAATGCAATCTTAGGCTGCCTTAGCAGAAGCATTGTTTTCAAGTCACGGGAAGTAATTCTGCACTACTGAGACCTTGTCTGGAATACTGTGTCTAGTTTTGGGCACCTCATTTTGAGGAGGACATTGACAAATTAGAATCTGGAAAGAATTGGGAACGCCAGTCCTTTGAGGAAAGTTTGAAGGAAATGGGTATGTTTAGCTTAGAGAAAAGAAGATTGAGGGGGCGATAGTCACAACAGCCTTCAAATATCTAAAGGACTGCCACAAAGAAAATGGCAAAGAGCTGTTCTCCGTTGCTGCAAAGGGCAAGTTTAGAAATAATAGCTTTCAATTTCAAGAAGGTAGATTTTGGTTAAATATCAGGAAAAACATCCTGCCATTGAAAAAGTTATCTAGGGAGAGAGTAGCAGATTTAAAACAAACAAAGCTCCTCCCCCCACCTCCCCCTTAAGTTGTGGAATTTGTTGCCAGAAGATGTGGTCAAGGCCAGTAGTACAGCAGGGTTTTAGAAAAGGTTGGACAGGTTTCTGGAGGATAGGTCCATTAGCAGCTATTAGCTGGGGAGGTTTGGGGAATGTATTCCCTTACTGTTGGGAGCTGGGAGTGAACAACAGGAAATGGATCGCCCCATTGTGACCTGTTGGGTACTTCTTTCAAGTGACTGAGATTGGCCACTGTCAAGAGACAGGTGCTGGACTCGATGGACCATTGTCACGTGGTTTTGGGGCTGTCAAATGTGTTTCTGGGGAATGCACCTTTTGGGGTTGTTAAATGTTTTCACTAATAAATCACTGGTGTGTTACCAGCACTCTCATTCACTCACACAGAGGAAAGGAAGTCCATTTCCTTACAGAGTGCCAGAAAGGCAACTGACTGTAGACCTGGCTCATGAAGGGGGATGGTTTACACAATCACACCTGTGGGGTTCACGAGATTCCACCTGGGCATTGACCCTGGCTTAAGTCTCAGACCTGGTCCACAGTTATTAGCGCACGCACATTCACTCAACCAATGTGACAATGTTCTTTTAGATCCTGTGGTTAATTTAAGAGATCAGAGATAGACTGGAAGTATATTGGCAAACCTCTTAGCTTTATTTAGTACAAAGTTACAAAAAATATATATATATTTTTATTACTCTATATGTTAATACAATGTTATTCTTTCAACATTCATTTATCCGTTCCTACATTACCTAGCCTCCTATCAGAGTGGCCAACTATGATAGAGGTGATGGGGTCGCTGGAACCGGTTCACTGGATGGTGTGGATGCTCCGAATTCCAAAGGACATCAGTTCAATATTTATAGGTCACTGGCTCCATAGGTCGTGCATATGTTTGCAAGGCAGAGTCGGCCCTCCCATGCCTTCCATGAGTCATTTAGACTTGGATGCATCTATGGTTCCCCTTTCCTGACCAGTTGAACTTTGTCCCATTTCATAAATGTCTGTTTCCAGCCTTATGCCCAGAACTGTTGTGTAAGCAATTAATATTCAAAATCAAGCTATGCTTGCAAATATGGTGTAAGTTCAAACTGTATGCGATTTGTGGTCAACTTCTTGCAAGCTGTGAGCTGGCATCTCAAAATCAGTACAAAAATTCACTTAAGGGCGTTTGGCTTCAAGCAATTAATTTCTTGCAGTTTTAAGCAGTTTCTTGCAGTATCTTCAGCCTGGACAATTCTAACTTCTATCACCATTCATACACCTGTCATTCTCCATCTGTCACCATTAGGGCGCTTTTAAACGAGACAAGAAACGCAGCTGATCCTTTGATCAGCCGCATTTCTTTGCGCTCGTTTAAAAGTGTAACCTTCTTTGACGCCGGATCTTCCCCCGCGTCAGACCGGGCCGGCGATCCTACCCCCTCTGACGCGGATCCCCGAAGTGCCGGCTTTAAGCCGCACTTCCGGGTTCTCTTGTAAAGTGCGCACGCGCAGAAGGACGCGCATGCGCACTGAGTCTCTACGCCGGGTCTGATGCTCTTCTGATCATCAGACCCAGCGTATACAGGAAGGCGAGTGCCCGATCCCGCCACTGAACGATCCCGCTTGTGAGCGGGATTGTCTATAAACGCCCTTAGTCTGATCCAGTATGGCACTACTTATGTTCTTACGAGAGTGTAGGCTGTCACCGGAAGTTTAAAAAAAAAAAAAAAAAAAAAGCCTGGGGGATGTTGAAGCTCTAGACTTTCTGCATAAAGCAGGAGATTGGACTAGATGAACCTTGAGGTCACTTCCAGTTCTATGAACTCATTGTCAGTTGCTGTCTGAGTCACAGGATTATATTTAAGTCTCAAAATGGGGTCATACAGGCAAAAAGGTTGGGAACCACTGTTGTGGACCATAAGTAAATGTTTAGCAAGTCACCAGTTTTTGTTATCAGAGTGCTTGTGTTTTTTCTGATAACCAGGAACAGTCAACATACCTATAGCTTGTATAGGTAGTGAATGGCCAGAGGTACAGGTAAGCTGCTCACCTACCTTCTCTTTGTTTTTAACTGTACACAAAGTTTATCTGAACAAAGCTGGCATAAACAACTATAGCAAAGGGATGCATTAACAATGTTCGTTTCAAGAGCCCGTTTTCATTGCTCATGGTTTTGCCAGACTTCAGGTTGTTTGGACTGAAACTTTCTAAATCAGCTTTTTGCCTTAAGCTTCATGTTTCTGAAAGCTTCAACAGGAGTGGTTCTGCCATTTATGCAAACATGTTTGGGGAAAAATTGGTTATTTCCCCAATTCTAATAAATTTGTATATAGCCATTACTTGGAGGACCCCTAATATCTCCAAGTTGTGGCACAGGAACTGGAAGTTTTCTAGGGGTCTAAGAGGAAACATTTGTGGTCTTTGTGGAAACTAGATTTGACTAAGTTAAAAGCTTTTCTTAGAAGCTTGCTGCCAAAATCTTTGCACATTCCATTTGACCTGAGTATTCTCCAGTCCAGCTGTCCTTCTGCTAACTGCCTGAAATGAGTTCTGGCCCAGCTGACATTCTTAGTGCATTAAAACCTGCCTCCTGTGGAGTTCCTACTATTTTGCTGCACTGAGCACGCATCTCTGGGTGTTTTCAGACCAGTATGCACCAATGGTTAACCAGTGAATACTGGGTAGGGGTGTGTGTGTGTGTGTGTGTGTATTTCACTTGTCTGAAAACACTGTCAGGCCCACTTAGCCTTGTACTGTAGGCACAGGGTGGAGCTCTAAAAGAGGGGATAAGCACAGTCACAGCAACACCCTTTGCCTTGGGGTAGGGTGTACTGAGCTGTGCACTCTGTAGCCCTTGTTACTAAGCCCTGCATTAGGAGGCAGGCAAACATAATTACTTATATTTTACAGATGTTACACAAAGTCACTTCTGGTAGCTTGTCAGGTAGAATGTGTGTGTGGGGGGGTGGGGTGGTGGTGATGGTGGTGTTATTCTAACCACTAGACACACTTTTGCAGAACTAGGAACCGCATACAGCAATCTAGATTCCTAAATTTCTTCTGCCATCTGTCAATTTATTATGTAAGCTACATTGCACAGCATATTGTGCATTCCCTAGTAGTGACTGGTTCACATAAAAGACAGTAGAACCATATATTCCACCACGTACACTAAAGGAGTAACCAATAACAATATTAGACTAAAGGGCCAAATACAACTGATGATCCATTTGGGGGGTTGAGTCTGGTTTCACATGATGGATTGTCTTTCTCCAGTTTGCTTTCCAGAAAGACCTTTTGGAATACTATGCAAAAAGCCTCAAATAGTGTTAAGCTTACAAAGTTTAGCAGTCAAAAGCTAGGAAATGTGACAACTAAGGTTACCTGTCATCCTTAATTCAGCCTCCTTGGATGTCTTTTTGGGGGTGGATGTGTCCGTGGCCACTGAGTGGCACAGCAGCTGAGCAGACACTCAGATGAAGTGCATGGGGAGGGATTCAAATGGGCAGCTCCCAGCGTGGCTTCCTCAGCAACTACCTTACACTCCCCTGCCACGGAGGGAAGTGCACCAGGCTGGCCTTTGAAATTGACATGTCCTGTCCATGAGTGCTGGATAGCTAGCTTAGGCTCCCCAGCGCTTGTGTCCAGTTACTGTGACCTGCAAAGGCTGTGCTTCTGAGTGGGGGAAGTGTCTGCTGATGTGGGTGGCTGCCCCAGTTCATAGGAGCAGGGGATGCGTTGGGTGCCCATTGCCACTCACTTTTTTGGGCACCCAAAATTAAAACACCCTCTTTGTGTTCAGTCTTTAAATGATCACATTATTTCTTCCATGTATTTCCTGTCTCATTCAGTGCATGGAATTAATACTGTAGTGAAGGATGTAGTGGATAAGGTGCTAGACTTGAACCTGGGAAGCCAGGGTTCAAATCCCACCGGCCTTGGGCAAGTCACAGCCTCTCAGCCATGGTTTCCCATCTGTAAAGTGGGAATGTGTGTGTCTGTCTCTCCCTGTGTTCCCTTCACCCTTGTCCATCTTCGATTGTAAGCCCACTGGGCAGGAACCTGTCTCTAATAATAACTGTAAAGCACCAGGTACATTGCTGGCACTATATACATGATTATTCATAATAATAAGACTGCAGGAAGAGAAAACATTCCTTACTCTGCCAGTATCCCTTTGTATTGCCATATGCAAAACAGAGCCGATAAGGTTGTATGGTCGCTGTAAAGTCTCTTTCCTAAGTTTGTATTCTGGACTCAGCATTGTTTTTATTTTTTGTAATATACATTTTTTGTGTAATATTTGATGAATTAGCTGCAATAGCCACAATTGTGCAGTGATCAGTAATGTTTCATTTCATTTATTTTCTTTTATGAAGATGTAGCATTCTTAAAATGGATACCCTGTCCCCTGTTTTTTGGACTTCAGTCTTAAGCTGCTAGAAAACTGATAAGTGAGAAGAGAGATTATTTCACTGTAAATATTTATTTTAAAAGTCAACATTCTTGTCTCAGATGAATGAACTGTTTTGCAATCTAAGATCACATGATCTCAATTTCCCCTATTGTTCTACCAGTACGTCAATAGTTGTAAGAAACCTCTTGGTCTAACTGGATGAACTGTAGTTGATGAACAACTCACTTCTAAAGTGTCAGACCTTCCTTGACTCACATTAATAGTGCATTATGAATACCCTTTCATTTAAAGCAGAGGTGGGGAGGGAACTTTTCTCTCCACTGGGCCTCTTTGACACTGGGCCTCTTTGACACTAGTAAAACCTCCATGGGCCAGGTAAGAATTGGAAATGCTTAAGGGTGTGTGCTCAGAATGGAGGAAGGAAGAGGAGGGTCCAGGTTAGAGATAAAGCTGTTACCTGGGAAGATAACCATATCTGGCAGACTTGCAAATTTTATATTGCAAGCTCCCTACTGGTATCCACTTCGATAATTGTTTCAACCTGAGGGGGTAGCATGGCAGGGGGACTGGTGGGTGGTGGGCAGCATGGCAGGTGGGTTGCCATTGCCTATCTGGAAGGTGGCAGTTGCAGCAACTATCCTAGGGTGGCCTGGCCCTGTTGTGACAGAGACTAGCCACCGAGACACACATGCTGGCTTCTGGATTCCTGTACGTGTGTGTGTGGACACCCAAAAGTCACCTGGGGTGACTTCAGAGTGTCTCTCTGACTGCCTGGTGGATTAACTGCAGATAATAAACCAGCTGTTTTGTGACAAGTTCAGGTCATGGATCCATCTATGTGTGCCCTCATCTCCATTCCCTTCCTTTAAACTCACTTTTCCAGTTCTTGAAGGTAGGGACTGGATCCACAGGACAGATCTAGGAATTAGAAAGGGGCCAAATAAAAACCAGCCATGGACCGGAGGGTCCACATGCCTGATTTGAAAGGTAGTTTAAATCCACTATATCCAAAGAACACTCGCCTTCCTGTACTTCTCACTATGCTGTTGATGGACACCTCCAAACCACAGCTGAAAAATGCCTCTTGCACAAAACATGCATGGTTTACTTTGAAGCCTTTGCAGGCAAAACTTCCATGCACAAGGCTACAAGTTAGGGAATGTAATTAATGTAAAAATCTTCATTTGTTTGGTACTAAAGATAGTTAATTGTTGGGAAGCAAAAAAGGGAGGAGTATTTCTCTGAGTGGGTGGACCAAATATTCTCATAAAATGAGGGAGAAAAGATATTTCTCATAGTTCAGGGAGAGAGAAAAATAACAAAAGGGCTTTGTTTTTAACCTATTACTGTTAGTAGCTAAAGGCACATTCTACAGCTGAACAAGGCCATGAAATTTTGCCTCTTGCCAGTGTAATTTATTCCTTTCCCTAGGCTCTGAGTGGAAGGGCTAATCTGGCTCTTGCCTCAGACTGAGTTTGACTCCCTGTTCTAATATATTTAATATTTTGCAAATCTATAATACTTTCAAAGTAAGAATCTTAAACCACATAATGCCAGCATGGTAGTTAAATGGGCATTTTCATGGAGCTCTGGGTGCTCAGTATCTCTGAAGACCTGGACACTTATTTAGATGTGGATGTGTGGCTGCGTTTTGTTTTATGCACCCAAGTTTGACAGTGTTGTGACTTGATGAAGTCGGACAAGATGAGTATGTGCTTAGTGAGGTAAAGAGCAGTTACTACAGAGTACACTGCGCTTTCCCCATTGCTGCCAAGGCACTACTGGGTAGTGTTTGGAGGCCTGAGCCCTTCTTTCCTTCTCTGTCCCCAAGTCGACCAAGATCTCCTACCTGATCTTGGCAAAAGGAACCATAACCTGGAGAAAAGTTGCTTTGGGACCGGTTTTAGCCTAGAGACCATATGTTTGACACCTTCTATTAAAGATGTCAGTTTAACAATTTACACTTCTATTTGGTTTTTTGTACCCATTATTGTTTGAACATCTAAGACTAACGCAACTGAAAATGCACACTTTGGGTATAGCTAGATTAACTATAGTAGGGAAATAACAAATCAGTCATCTTCCTTCTGCTGTTTGTGTGGGTGAATGCAAAATCAAAAATAGTGCTCGAGAGACTAAGGCTGCTTTCACACAAGATGCTAATTGTGGGATTGTAATTTGCTCCTGCAAGTTAACTGCATGTGTGAGTGCAGTATTCCGTGTTCATCCTGTGAATTATGCCTTGAGTGCTCATGCATTACCAGGCTCTGAAATCCTACTCTTACAGTGACAGATGTTGTGCAAAATTGGGAATGTGGGAATATCTATTGGTATTACAATGGCAGGCATGGAAACCAGAAAACCAACAGGATGGATCCTTGGTTCGTTCCCAGCTAGTTAGTGTCAGCCAGTTTGTTAATTTCAATCCACTGCTGACTTGTGGATTTCTGCTTCACTCTGAGGTCAGTCAGTCAGTAGGTGCAGGACAGAAGGGGAAGGAGAAAAATTGTGCAAAATGGTAGATCCCGCAGTTAGTGAAAATGAGCAAAGAGCAAAATTGCAGGATATATGTCTTGTGAGAAGGGTGCCCAGAAAATAAATTGCGTGACTTGAAGATCATGGGAATAAGAAAATTGCGAGAGAGACCGTTTTGTGTGAAAGCAGTCAAAGAAGCAGATGTGAACCCTGCAACTACTTTTAACTTATTTTATGAAGTTCAGGGCCGGCCTTACCGCGGGGCCGCCACCCAGGGCCCCGCGGTTCAGGGGTGTGTGTAGAAATTAATTTTTTTTTTTAAAAAAAGTTGGGGGTGGGACTTGGGTCGGCGTGGTGCTGCACTGGCAGGCAGAAGCGGCACCGCAGGGCCCCTCCCCCAAGTCACCCTTGAACAGACCACCCACCCACGGCTGCGGCCCCACGTATCTCCTCCTCCGTCCTTGCAGCCTGCCTGGCCCCTCCTTCTCTCTCCCGGAAGTTGCATAAAAGCAACTTCTGGGAGGGAGAGAGGACCCATGGACACACAGCGTGCTGAACAGCAGGCTTGTTTGCTTACCTGCTGCTGGCTTGCTGTGCAGAGAAGAGGTTGGAGGAGGCGGCACGAGGAGTGACGGGCTGGCGGTAGCATGGGGAGCAGAGCAGGTGGCGAGGGCAGCAGGTCCCGCGCCAGGATGAGGATCTCCTGTATGGTGGCTGGGGGATGGGACCAGAGCGGAGGGGGCAGGGCTCTGTGTGTGTGTGTGTGTGTGTGTGTGTGTGTGTGTGTGTGTGTGTGTGTG
>QEPC01010046.1:314863-349717 GCA_003113815.1 Sphenodon punctatus | reverse complement strand
AAAATAATAATAATAAAAAAACAACCAAAAAACGGGGTGGGGGGATTTTTTTTAAAAAAAAAACAACACCGCGGGACTGGCCGTCCCTCCTGGCCTGGGCCATCGGGTATCTTCCCGGTGGGTTGCATGGCCAATCCGCCCCTGGGTACAGAGACCAGAAGTGAAGGGAAGTAGAGAAAGAATGGAGGCTCAGAGATTCCTATTAACTTTAAGCTTCACGCTAAGTGTGGAAACTTTGGGTGTTACCAAATGAGAAGATAGCCCATTGGAGTTGGTGTTCGGTCCATTTAGCCCCCCACTCACAGGTTTAACATGTAGAGCCAAATAAACAAGTGGCCTCTGCGTGTAGTACTTGCGCGGGCATCCCTCACTCACAGGGTTAATCCTAAAAACCTAATACACAAGCAGGTGTTCTTCCTCAGTGCGCTCCACCCTTCAACCCACCCCTTCCCACCCCATTATTTATTTATTCATTTAAATTTCTACCCAGTCCGTCCCCTAAGACTCAGGATGGCGTACGTCATTAAAAACACAAATTACTTGACTCACAGCTGCGGTGAACCGTGGGAACGAGAAGCTGCCTCAGCTGTTTGTTTCTCCCGGGATATCACTCCAGGAAGCATTCCAGCCCCTGCTACTTCCACCCACCCATGGAGCTACGTACCTGGGTATACACCTGCCAGCACTTGGTGGCTGGAAGTAATCTTTTACAGTGCATAGATTGATGAGTTTATTAAGCAAATCACATCCTTTATTGAGCTCCTATAGTGAAAATTGAAAACAAAAGTAAAAATTCAAAGAGAAAGCAGTCTGCCCAAGAAATTGGTCTTGGCATGTTCTTGTCACGCGGCCCCGCCCCTGGTGCTGCAGGGCCTGGGATCGCGGCGGCGGGAACAGGCCCCAGCTTCCCGGGAGTCGGTGGGTCCGCCAGACCTGGATGCCGCAGCGGGGGTGGAGACAGCCCCCCGGGCTCGGTGCCCCCGGCGGTTCCGACTGGCCGGCAGGAACAGAGCGGGGTGGCCTCTGATGCCGTGGATGTGGCCCTGCCCCCCGTGCGACGCTCCGCGCGGCTTGCAACACAGCAAGGGGGCAGGGCCTCAGCTTCATAACACCGGTGCTGGTAGGGTTCCAGCGCTGGTGAACAGAGCAAAGACCAGCTCATGAGAGCTAAGTGCTTGAGATTTGACCTTGCGTTCTGAAAGTGTGAAGAGTGAAGCGTATGTTGTACCCTTTCCCTTGGCCTTCCCTGAGGACTGTGGAACCATTGTGAGTGATTGAGTGAGTGCGAGGGTGAGTGCTTGGGAGTGTGCAAGAGTAAACCCTTCCCCCCCCTTCCCGGGGAATCCTTCCCCCTCCTCCGTGAGCAAGCCCTACCTTCCCTCCTTCTCTAGCCTGGTCCCCTTCCTGAATTCCCCGCACACTATCTCCCACGGCCGCCCCCTTTCCTACCTCCTGTGTGGGTTGACTGTGGATGAGGCAAGCAGTGTGGGGCCTTGTCCAGTCTTCCCCCTCTGCGCCCTATGATGATAGGGGCCTGATCTCTGAGAGACCTTAAGGCCCTAACTCTTATCCTGATGGGCATTTTCCTTAGCAAGTGCAAGCGGGGGTGGGGGGGACTGGGGCACGAGGTGTGGGGAGTGCATGGACAGGTGTTTGTTACCCCCGCCCCCTTCCTGACAGATTCATCAGCATTCCCCCTTCCCCCAGGGGTAAGGGTATGGAGTTAGTGGACAAGATGGCGGATCCGCTCCTTGGCCTTAGAAGTCAAGGAGCGGATCCGCCATCTTGTCCACTAACCCCTTTGGCCCCCCTGGCAGCCCCCCCAGTGCCTGCGGCAGTAGCTGCCCCGCGGGAACCAAAGAGACCCCGTATAGAGAAATTTACGTGGGACCGTAAGGCCTTCCAGGGGTTCCTTGCCCTGTGCAGACTTAGGTTCACCCTCCAACCCACCACTTATGCCACTGATGTCCTGAAGGTGGCGTTCATGATAGGTAACCTAGGAGGGATGACCCTTGAGTGGGCCACTACTTTGTTAAAGGGAGATAGCACCCTGTTGACTAATTATGGGGACTTTGTGAAAGAAATTACCTTCCTCTTTGATCACCTCCATCGTGTCAAGGAGGCTGAGACCGCAGTCATGACGTTGAAATAAGCCAAGGGAGGATTTCTTGAATATATCACCCAGTTTCAACGGTTGGCTTTAAAATTACAGTGGCCCAATGACGTGTTAAAGGTTGTGTTTAGGAAAGGATCGAGCAAAGAGCTCAAGGACCAACTTGCCTTCACTGCCTTGCCTGATACGTGGGAGAAACACGGTACATTGGCACTACAAATCGACAATTGCCTTTTGAAAAGGAGACAGGAAAGGAGACGAGAAGGGTGCCAACAACCACAACCCTTTCTCCCTCGGCCTTCCCTCTCCCTGCCACTGCCCCCAGAGACCAGGAGGCCTGGGGACCATGAACCCATGCAGCTGGAAGCCTCACAAAGCCCAGTGACCACCGAGGAACAAGAGCGGAGGAGGACATGAGTGTGCTTTTACTGTGGGGACTCGTCACACTTTATCAATGACTGTCCCGCCCTCCCGCCTGAATGAAAGAGACCGGGAAATTGCAAGGGCCGGTAGGGACAGGGGCCGTCCCGGCCATAAATTGCATCCCCTCACTCCTAGGAACCCCTCAGTCCTGCCTGCGGGTGCCGTTGACCATAACCCTTGCACCTCAACGCTCCCAGGTAGTGTGGGGTACCTCAGGGAATTTTATCGATGAGACCTTGGTCCAAATGTGGGCCATTTCGGCGAGGCAGAAAGAACAACCCGAGGCCGTGCATTCAATCGATGGGTCCCCTCTGATCTCCTTGACCCCTTGTCAAACAGACGTGTCCCCTGCGGTGTGCCATCAGGACACATCAAGAGACATTGACATTCAATATCGTCTGTTCCCCCTACTTTGTAGTTGTACTGGGACTCCCTTGGCTAGGGACTCACGATCCACACATCTGCTGGGCCACCAAACAGGTATCCTTTGTGTCGGCATACTGTAGACGGACTTGCCAACAAGGACAACCCTGCATTGTTGGACTGACACAACCAAGCACCACAGCGGAGCCAATTCCTCCTTGGCTGCTGATGCAGTATGCCTCGTTTGTCAATGTGTTCAGCAAGAAACAAGCTACCACATTGCCGCCACACCGGTCGTATGACTGCCCCATCGATTTGATCCCAGGAACAGAACCACCATTCGGCCGCATTTATGCTTTAGCAGCCCCCGAGTTAAAGACTTTAAGGCAATATCTGGATGAAAGCCTGCAGAACGGGTTCATCCGTCACTCCTGCTCTCCCGCCAGGGCCTCCATCTTTTTCGTGCAAAAAAGGATAGAGGGCTCCGGCCTTGTATTGACTATCGTGGTCTCAACAAGATCACTATAAAGAACCAATACCCCCTTCCCTTGATACCCGGATTGTTGAACAGTTTACAGGGTGCCTGTATTTACACTAAGCTGGATCTACGGGGGGCCTATAATTTGGTGCGAATGCGGGAGGGTGATGACGGTATGGCCACTTCGAATACTGCGTGATGCCGTTTGGCCTTGCTAACGCCCCTGCGATGTTCCAACATTTTATTAACGACATTTTCCGTGATCTGTTGGACATTTTCGTCATTGCTTACCTTGATGACATCCTGATCTACTCAGCCTCCCTGCAACAACACATAAACTATGCCCAGCAAGTCTTGCAGCGGTTACATGAACATCGCCTATACTGCAAGGGAGAGAAATGCGCCTTTCGCTTAACGACGGTTGACTTTTTGGGATTCGTTATTGATCCGGCGGGGATCTGAATTGAATGCCCAAGAGGTGGACACCTTGCTGCGACGACCCCCGCCAAAGACGGTAAATGCATTACAGTGCTTCTTCGGAAGCACAAATTATTACCGGCAGTATATTCCTAGTTATGCTGAGCTCACACTACCTTTGACCCACCTCCTAAAGAAGGACCATACATATATCTGGGGTTCAGAGCAGCAGCGCAGCTTCGCCCATCTCAAACGCGCCTTCACGTCCGCGCCGCTCGGAATCGGATGCGTCCAGCGAAGCCTTAGGAGCTGTGCTGTTACAGAATACTCTTGATACTAAACAGTTGCTCCTGTGTGCATATTATTCCTGCCAATTGACCCCAGCAGAACGCAACTATACCATCTTTGACCGGGAGCTCCTGGCAATCAAGGCCGCGTTTACGACATGGTGGCACTACTTCGAAGGAGCTACACATCCCATTACCGTAATCATGGATCACGAAAGCCTCACCTTCCTGCAATCCGCTCAGATTACCAATGCCCGACACGCGCGATGGATGCTATTTATTGCAATTTTCTTGTTTGTCATTAATATTGACCTGGCTGCCTGAATATTCTAGCCAATGCACTCTCCCGGTACCATGAAGAACGCACTGCAGAGTACAAACACCGAGGCACAATCCTCGACCCCAAGGTTTTTGCAGCCACGTATATGCAGCTGGATCAACTTCGTGAAGCAAATGGTCAGCAAGCAGACGATACCAATGATGCCTCATATACCATAGAGAATGGCCTAAGGAAAAAAAAAGGATGCATCGTCGTGCCATTCACGTGCTGGTCCCACATCCTCTGGGCACATCACGATGCTCCCCTTACTGGCCATCCAGGACCATGACGCACCCGCCAGATGATCCTTAGGACCTTCTGGTGGCCCTCGCTCACCAAAGACATACAGCAGTACGTGAACGCTTGTGCCATATGTGCGTAGACCAAAACCCCTCGACAAGCCCCCTTGGGGCTTCTTCAACTCTCTGAACCCACGCAAGGTCCATGGCAACGGGTGGGACTTGATTTTATAGTGGAACTTCCCCCCCCCCCCCCCCCTGGGGATACAACACCATTTTTGTTGTTGTGGACAATTTCACGAAAATGGCCCACTTTATAGCTTGCAAGGGTTTCCCTTCTGCACATTGGATGGCACTCCTCTTTATTTGCCATGTGGTAAAACTGCATGGGTGACCGCTGGAGATCGTCTCCGAGAGAGGAACCCAATTTGTTTCTCACTTTTGGAAAGACTTCTTTTCCGCCCTGCATGTAACCCTCAAACCTACGACGGCCTACCACCCCCAAGCTAACAAGCAGGTAGAACGCGTCAACCAAAATCTTGAACAATATCTCAGCTGTTATTTAAGCCATCTACAAGAAGATTGGTATATGTGGCTGCCGCTGGCCTAATTCGCCTATAACAATGCACCCAATGTCTCCTTAGGGAACTTGCCCTTTTATGTGTCCTGCGGCTTCCACCCACAAATTGGGGTACCCGACTTTCTGTCCGTGCAAGTTCCTGCAGCCGGCCCTTTGGTACATCAAATCCGAGAGGCCCAAGACCTGGCGAGGCATATTCTAGCTTATGCCCGGCAACAATACACCACCGTCTTTGCAGCCCGGAGACTATGTGTGAATCAGCTGTTGCCACTATCCCTCCGCCCGACCATCCCCTAAACTGGATTACAGATACATTGGACCTTTTCCCTATTCTTCGGCAAGTCAACAAGGTCATGTTCACTGTCCAGTTGCCCCCCCCCCCGTTTGTATTCACCCCACTTTTCATGTGTCCCTGTTGAAGAAGGCCATACCCCATGCAGATTTGCAACGTACCACGTCCCTGGGCTCTGCATATGTCTCCCCTTTGGGGACAGAGTACGAGGTCAGAGTTATTTTGGATTCATGGCTCTGGTACGACTGCCTCCAGTACCTCATCGACTGGGCAGACTATGACCCTACAGAATGATCCTGGGAACCCGTGGCAGGTATCTTGGTGCCTGGCTTGGTGCGCCTCTTCCAATTGTGCCACCCCGCCAAGCCAGGCCCCGCCTGGGCTTCTTGGGGGCATACTGTCATGCGGCCCCAGCCCTGGCGCTGCAGGGGGGGCGCGGGGCCTGGGATTGCGGCGGTGGGAACAGGCCCCAGCTTCCCAGGAGTTGGTGGGCCCGCCGGACCCGGACGCTGCAGCGGGGGTGGGGACAGCCCCTCCGGGCTCAGCGCCCCCAGTGGTTCCGGCTGGCGGGAACAGAGCGGGGCAGCCTCTGACGCTGCGGATATGGCCCTGCCCCCGTGTGATGCTGCGCACGGCTTGCCGCGCGGCAAGGGGGTGGGGCCTCAGCTTCATAACACCGGTGCTGGTAGGGTTCCAGCGCTGGTGAACAGAGCGAAGACCGGCCCATAAGAGCTAAGTGCTTGAGATTTGACCTTACGTTTGAAAGTGTGAAGAGTGAAGCGTGCGTTGTACCCTTTCCCCCCACCTTCCCTGAGGACTGTGGAACCATTGTGAGTGATTGAGTGAGTGCGAGGGTGAGTGCTTGGGAGTGTGCGAGAGTAAACCCTTTCCCCCCCTTCCCGGGGAATCCCTCCCCCTCCTTTACAAGCAAGCCCTATCTTCCCTCCTTCTCTAGCCTGGGCCCCTACACTATCCCCCACGGCCATCCCCTTCCCTACCTCCTGTGTGGGTTGGCTGTGGACGAGGCAAGTGGTGTGGGGCCTTGTCCAGTCTTCCCCCTCTGCGCCCTATGATGATAGGGGCAGAGACCTTGCAGCCTGAACTCTATCCTGACGGGCATTTTCCTTAGCAAGCGCAAGCAGAGCGTGGGACTGGGGCATGAGGTGTGGGGAGTGTGTGGACAGGTATGTGTTACCCCCCACCCCCTTTCCTGACAGTTCTCTAGTTTCTCCCTGTGCTCATAGCACAGTTCATGGCTCACTGACAGACAGGAGCACACCATTTTATTGGTGTCTCACCTGCTGTGTGGTTGGAAATCCCTCCTGGTTTGCATAAAACCCCAAGGCAAACATGTACCTCTTGCACCCCTACTCCAGCACCTTCCCCGTTACCATTCAGTGGGGGTGGTAAAAAAGACCACTTGTTAGGGTACTCTGCACATTTCTGTTATCCAAACCATGTATAGAGTAAGGAGCTCTCCATCAGTGGGTTCACATTCCCTGTACCCCAAGTCCCTTGTTTCTCCCAAGAGATTCAGCTCCCTCTCTCTGTCATCAGGGCAGCGATTGAAGAAAAACAGCAGGGAGGGTCCAGCCTTGGTTAGCGATTTCTTTACTTCTGGCAGTGCAGCCCATCAAGAAAAGTCATGGTCTTGATCTCATCCCACTCTCTTAACTCATTGTGGCCTCCCACTCTTCCATGCTGCTAAACTTTGAACTGTAGCAGGGTTGTATGGTGTCTGCACTCCATCATGCATCATAGAACCCCGCTGTGTGCATGTGCCACCTGATGAGCGCATAGCCAGCCTTGCAGGATGGGTTTGACAGTTCTCTCTCTACATCAGACCTCGCACAAATGTCAGTGAAGGCCAGGGTATCCATCACCCCCAAACCTCTTTGGGCCCTGTACTTCGGGTGGCCACAGCATGCACAGACAGAAGCCGAAGCCATTAGGCTTTCACAATCAAACAACCCACAGCAATAGTTCTCTATGGCGTTCTGACCCCTCATGCTCATTGCAAGTAAAAATAGTTATTTGAAAAGATTAGAAAATACATGAGTAGCCTTTAACCAATGGGCAGCTCTGCTCTTGCATACATTCCAAGCACACTGACCTTCACTCCATTTCATATCCTCCCACCTGCCCATTTCAGTCGAATCCCCCAAGCTGAATTTAATAATGCCATGCTTCAGAGCTGTAACATTTTTAGATGACTTGGTGTGTACACTGATGTTTCTATTACATGCATTAGCAGTGCCAGTGCAGCAACACACACACACCCAGTGTCGGCTTTGCAAAAACTTTTTCAGCCAGTAGTGTCCAGTAGAACTTTTCCAGCTCACGTACAGTATGAAGTTAATCCTAGGTAGGCAGACGTCCACTGTGAACTTTTCAAAACATTTGGTGCTTTTTCATGGATGCTTGTAACGCAGCCATGAATCCTGAGAACGTCAGGGTGCTCGTTAGCACGCTCCAGGCCTTCATGGCCACTGCTGAGTAGAACCTGTGAGCGATCCAGCAGATCCAAACCTTCTGCTGTAATTGGTTCTTGCTTGATCTGTGGCCAGGGCAATGGGGTGCACCACATTGCAGAGGTGGCTCCTGCTTCAGTGCTGTGCACGTTCCTTTCTCTGGTGAGAATGAACTGTACTCGGGAGGATCAAAGCCCTGCAAGGGGAGCTGATGTGTGTTGAGAGGTGCCTGTCGGGAGATGTGGCTTCAGCTACCAATGCTCTGCGCATGGCTGTACCCGCCGAGAGACTTTTGTGGGTTAAGGAGAAAAGCACAGACTAGTGGAAGAACATGCCGTCGTCTTGATAAGCTGCCACGTGGACCCTGTCACCTTGACCTGCAGATAGCCAAGATCCTCAGGCCGTGACTGGAGAAATAGAGCACAATGATGTGGTTGCCCATTCTGGTGAAGAAGCGTATGGCCACCACCATGTGGAAGCTCGCCACTCCAGACTCTTGCCACTCTGTTGCCCAGTAATTTTACGGTGGAACCACCCTACCCTCCACGGTGGGCTCCATCCTTGTTGAGTTGTGTGTGATGAGAGGACTGTCAGAGGGTGGGGGTCCTGAACTGTATGGGGAGATCAAGGTGAGCCATATCGCCATCATCTGCCCACTCCATCAAAAAGATATCCCCCATGGCCCTGCCCCCGCATACTTTCCCCCCTAGTGCCCCCACCCTCCAGCTCATGCTATTTCCTGCCCTTCCGTTCCCTATTTACATTCCCAGGTTAGCCAGTTTGCAGGTTATGAACCCCTTCTTTTTTCCAGTTGGTATTGACAGGCTAGTCAGGTCAGGGAATGGCAATAGCAAGCGCAGAGGCACAAGCGTACTGCTGACTCCTAGCCCCATCCCCTTTCGCCCTCAAGTGCAAGTGCTTCCAGCTCCAGCCCCCTAAAAGCATCTTATCACTATGCTATAATGCTATTCACCACAGCGCTGCCCCTATTCATCCCCCTGCCCTCTTGTGGAAGTGCATAAACCGAGGACTCCCCATGTGGCAGGGAGCAGCCTGCTGGTATGCTGCCTCTAGCCTCAGGATGCGAGAGGCTGGAGTGTGTCAGACAACCAGCTGGGACAGCTGGAGAAGGGTGTGGTGAGGCCAGCCCTGAAGAAGGGGGAAAACTCCTAGAAAGAGACAGTAAGGAGCATGGCAGGGTACTGGCCCTTTAAGGGCTGAAAGCTTGAAGCACTAGCCATGTCGACTGGAACTATATAAGAGGAGACAAGGCTGAAGAGGATGCAGTCTGTGTCTGGCTGTGGCCAGAGACACATCTCTACTTGAGAGCTCTCCCAGCATAGACCTTGACTGTGGTTCTGAAGATGAAGGCTGGTAAGCCAGAGGGATAATCCAGGAGGACTGGAACCAGAATGTCTGGAATAAGCAACTGGAGTTCTGGAGACTGAACTCCTGAGGGCTGTTGTCTGGGGTCCTGAAGCAACCTGCTAAACCTGCAACTGTGAGTAGCCAGTCAGAGGACTGTAGCCTGGCTGGACTGGGACTAGATAGGGCCAGGGTTGCTGGAGGGCTCTTTCCTGGTGTTAGTGAGGCTGATACTACTGCTGTGAGACTTGTGTTAACCTGTGAAAGGCTGAAGCCTGGGAACTTGATAACTATCTATAGAACTATTGAGTTGATCTAATTACCAAGGGGTGTGCAGCTTTTGGAGGGGTCTGGTCCTGCAAGGACTTGCCCTGGGCTGAGCCCATCCTGTTGCATTTCATTTTTGGTGCACCCCCTCCTTCCCAACCCTCCACAATGCTGCCCCGCCATACTGCCCCCACTCCTCCAGACTTTTCCCAGGATAAACACAAAAACTATGGATTGAGAAAAATATAATCACTTTATTAAACAATAAATCATTTAATTTTAATGTAACTTTATATAAACTTTATTGTAATGTGTGTTTTCTTTGTTTTTTTTCCACAAATTCTTGATGTGCCTTTCCCTTTTTTTTGGTGCAGCTGCACTTGCTTGTGTGTGGGGGTAATGGCAGGGTGACATTCTCTTCTTCCTCCTGCTGTGGATTCAGCTGTGGAGGTTGAGGAAAAGTGGGAAGAACTGGTGTGTTGGACTTGCTGGTGGAGGGGGAGGCTTACCTGGACCAGGGCAGGTTGCCCTGTGCAAGCACAGGGTAGAGAGGGCTTGGGTGGTTTCTCTGCAGGGTTGAATGTTGAGGAAACCAGACCGAGCAGTTGGAATCCAGATGAAGCAGTGTAAACTACTGAAAGGGGTTGGCGAACGGCACCTGTCCCTCAGCAACAGTTGTTGTGCTTACCGCAGCTGTATGCTGGAGAAGGGAGGTCTGGTTTAGGAGGGACTGGGACAAACAGATCTCCCATCTCGTTGCTTGCCTTCTCCAGCACACTGTCCAAGCTCTCTCAACTGCTGCCAGAGGTGGGCCTGGTGTCTGTCCTGCTGGTGGTCCAGGCGGACCTTGACAGCAAAGACTGTGTGTTCTGTGGTGGTCTGCCGCAGAAACTGCCCATTCTTCTGGGCCATTCCCCAAATGGCATCCAGGATCTCGTCTGCCTGCCACATGGCCTCCTCAAACAGCTCCCTCACTAAATCCTCCCTGTGCTCCCGATTGTGAACCTGCAGGTCCTGGTTCCGCTGGGCACTTGTGGCTGGGCTTTCCGTCTGCATGCGTTGCAGTGATAGACCTGTAGCAAGCAACAAGGAAAACCATTAGTTCAGACCACCCCACCCACCTTCCCACCCTGGTGTTTCAGCCCCCACCCGCCCTTCTCACCCAGTGTAACAGCCTCCGCCTGCACTAAGGGAAGTGGGAATGAGCACCTGGAATAAGTTGCTGCTGGGGAGGTTGTTGCGGCAGGATCGAAGCAGCACTAGGTTCTCCTCCCATGATCGCTGTAGACAAATGAAGCACTGCCATTAATGCCCTCACCCCATACCTCTATGCCTGCTATTTTGGCTTCCATCCTCCACCCCAAAAGCCCACTGTCCCATCATGGTGCCTATTCCTTCTCCCACCAGACTGTGGGCCCATCATGGTGCCTTCCCCCAACCCGTGGTCCCCCCCATTGTGCCTTCCCGTCCACTTCCTGTGCATGCTGTTCACGTCCAGTGTTGCTGTGTCCTGGGGGATATCCTGCTGCTCTCCTGACCAGCTGTGAACACAGTAAAGGAACAAAAAACCCCTCAAATTAAATAGCAATAAATGGAAACCATCATGCAACTGTCTCCAAATGCAGCTCTCCTAGGTGCATTAATTTACTGTTGTCCTCCACCTCTATGAATGTGTCCTCTGGGTCCTCTGTTCCCTTCACAAGTGCCTCTGGTGGCTCTTTAAACAGAAGCTGGCTCTTCGGATTGAGGGGGGTAGACTGTCAGAATCACATTGCTTATGTCCTTGTTGACTCTCTTGTTGGTTCTGGGGCAGGGATGGGGACAGAGGGATCTCTGCTGGAGGTGATGGCTTCTGTGGGCGGAACAGGAGTGATTGGAGTGTGGAAGCTGTATCCACCCACTTCTGGCCTCTGGTGAAGGTGCAGCCATAGATGTGGGATGCCACAATGGCTCCATTCACACACAGGAACCAGTCGAGGAGATTATATTATGACGATATTTGCCACCTGTGGCTGGAGGCGAAATTGTGTATCCCTGATCCTCCATCTGGAGAGAGATCTCCTGGAACACTGCCTCATTCCGAAAGCACTTGACCAGTTGGTATTGAACCTTCTGCTCCCAGTATAGAGCGATTTAAGGCCCTGGTCTCTTCCTCGCTCGAGGGACTGCACCTCTGCTGAGCGGATTTGTATGCGGAGCATGTCTGGACTGGAACACTGGAGGTAGCAGTGCTGGCAGTTGCCTGTGAACACAGTAAAGGGAAAAAAGCAACATAATTAGATAACAATAAATGAGAGCCCCCCCCCCCCCCTCCCCTGGTGCATTAACTTACCGTATGAGCTGGGACAATGCATATTTGAATTTGGCACGCGTTGGCCTTCTAAAGCGCGAGCGAGAGCGGAAAGAGGTTCAGGAAGCGGTTGCTGCTCAGGATGCTCTTTGCTAGTGTACCTATATGTGTGCAAGGCTGCATGCAACCTAATTGACAGGACTCAGACACGTGGCTGCACATTAGCCCTTATTTGCCCACACAGCGGACTCCACATGCTCCAGGACCACACCGTGAGTGGGGGCTGCATATCCGGGGGCCACATGTCCGGTGTGGGCGAACACCGAATAAATGGTCAGGTGGACATCCACATGGTGTGGTTTAATATGGGCTAACTTCTTGTTTAACACCCTTTGTCTGCGTAGAATTGTTTGGGACGGGGTTTGCAAACGGATTCAGGATTTCAGCCTTTGTGCTTAAACTTTCAGAGGAGAGGTAGGAAACTTTTCCCTGCTGTAGGTCACTTCCGAAATTACTACAAGCTGTGCAGGCCAAATAGGAGTTTGCAGGGTGTGAGTGTGTGCTTCCAGGTTCTGTTCAGGATCGGGGAAGGAAGGTAGGTCTAGTGATCATGGATCTTTGCTGTGGTTGTATTTTCTATCCTTGAGTTCATGCCCTCATTTCTCTTCCCTTCCCCTTGCTCACTCTGGTGTTGGGTGGTTGGGACTGTATCAAAGGACCAATCCAGGATTTGGAAACTGGCCTAATGGAAAAACAACAACAACACATCAGCTGTGGACTGTATTTGGAGCTTTTTAAAGTGTCGATAAAAGCCTCTTGTTCTACCTATCTAGCATCCCCATGCCTTATCCCAATAGTTCCTTAACACATGCTCATTTAACTCCTGTTCCATCCCCATAGACTTATCTCCTGAACAATCTTTCAGAGCAAAATTGTAAAATATACCTCTTGCATTACGGCCGGGCTGTCCTGAGGGTCCAAATGGTCCATGGACAGATAGAGAATGACATGTGGAGTCCCATTATCCCACTGTCTACTACTCAAACAGAACTGCTGAGCCCTTCTTCTGTGTGCAGCCTGGAGCAAATTGCCTCTCTTGCCCCCCTTTGGACAGCCTTGAATTTAAGTTTGCATATGTGTTTGAAAAAGAATTCAACAAATACTTTCAAACGTCACTCCTTCCCCTCCAAAACTTGGAACCTTAAACAAAACTGCTTAACAAATGTCAGAACTTCTGGAAAACAGCATTTGAGATTCAGCATTTTCCTACCTTTAGTTCATCCCTCGCTCTCGTGCAGTCCCACTCTTACCACTCCCCCGCTCCCTCCCCAGTGAAATTTGCTGCTGAATTCTACAGAATAGGTTCTAATTGGAAACCAATTACTTGTTCAGGAAACAGGGTTTGTGCGACATCGAAATCAGTGGGAGTTTTGACTTGAATGGGATCAATATTGGTGTTGCAGCTGGGATAAAAAAAAATTCCTGTCTCCCAATATTGGGCTTGGATAATGATGCTTCCTTATGTAATCAGTAGGGTCCTGTCATAACCATTAGGGCTTTGTTTGGCAATCCAGTGGTATGATATAAATGTATTAACAACTTAGATCTGCTCTTGCATTACTGAAATTAATATTAAAGTACATATTAGTCTGCCTTGATAAAATGTGGCGATTCCCTCCCCTAAAGAATACAGATGAACTTCTGCAATCCATTTTTATCTAGTTTTAGAGATTTTGAGTGGCACCGCTCACAAGTCATAGCCTGAAGCAGCTGAAAATGTGCAAGGAGAAGAAAAACGCAGATTGCAAATTTTAGTGTCTTTCTACAATATTATTCTAGGTTGATGCTGAGCCTTTCTACAAAGAAAACCCTTCAGAACATGCTGTGTTTATAGCTCATTAAAATGAACAGTTTACCAGGAGATGAAGATTAATAAAATCTTCGTAGGTGATTTCAGGCATTTCCCCATCAGATATATGTTGAAAACCCCCAACACACCTATCTGGTCCAAAGGGAAGATGATTCTCCTCTTTAAGAGCATCTTTATAAGCTAGATCAAAATGTAACCTTTATGAATGCTGTTGTTTGAGCTATGGTTTTTTCTCCCTAAAGCTGGATTAGTGGCTGTGTTTGTAGTGTAGGAAGGAAGGAAAGTTTCCCTGTAGTTTGTGGAATTTTTCTCACTGTCTGGTTATTGCTGGATCATGCCATGTTAATGCTGACTTTAGGGACCCTTATAGATTTATTATTTCAATGTGGCTCTGCCACCTGAAAAACAAAATAGGTGTGACTTGGATCAGCAAGTGGTCAGAGGACTACTAAGGAAAGCTGCTAAGTACAAGAGGAATGTGTGTTAGCACGCCTTATGTGTCTGATATTTTTACCTTGAAGAATTGACATAGTTGTGTTGTTTGCAATAGAATACATGTTGTAGACTTGACCTTTCTCTTTTTAAAATTTATGTTTAGTATAATTTTGAAAATGGAACACAGACATTTGATGATCTGCCAGCAAGATTTGGCTACAGACTGCCAGCTGAAGGTCTGAAGGTAAGAAGCAGCGCCTCTGAATAGGCAGCCAAAGTATAAGCTGAAGAAACTATTAAATGTGATCATTTTACTAGTGTGTTTTTGAGAGCTAGATGAATATGCCTAGAAGAATGCATAATGACTCTGTAGCAAAGTTTGACTCTCGGGGGGGCTAAGTGTCTGCAGGATCCACACCCTGAACTGGATCCAAACACTCAGGGTTTGAGCTTAGTCATCTCTTTGCTTTATTTACATTCTGCGAAAACTACCACCAGCATAATATACATACAGTCTGATATCCAGTCCGTCCAGCCAAGGTACATCTCTGGCTGTGCTTGGGGTTCAGCAGCCCCTCTCTATCGCCATGCCCACAGTCTTTCCCCCCCAAGTCCTTAGTCCCAGCCTAGCAAGGGCAAGTGACCAAACAACCCCCTTGTTGGCTTTACAGAGCTTGCCTCTAGCAGCTCCAAGGAGTAGCTTTTCAGCTTCTTCGTGACTTCTCTTGCTCTCCTGGTCTCTCTGTTCTCCTGCACCATGCTTAGTAGAACTTCATGTTGCTATTTCCCCAACGGTCAGCTCAGCAGTCCCTTAGACTCCTGGCTCCTGCTCACCGAGTCCAGCAACTGCTTCTGCTTCTTCAGCCTCTCAGCAGTCTCTGTCCACCAGCCCTCTTCCACCAGCTCTGGCTTGCTTTGTGTAGCTTCTGCCATGCGTTTACCCAGCTGCCCTTCATTAGCAGCCATTTTCGCTCTGGCCTGGGCTCCATCTTGATTCCCTTAAAGAGCCAGCAGCTCTCACAGCATGCTGCTCTTCTACAATGTCCTAGACGGCGTTAAATTATTCAATTAGCACAAAATGTAGGTGTCCTTATTAATCTTGTTTATGTAGAAATACTTTGGCCTCTAGTATAATAGTTTTATAATTGAAATCATTGATTATTTTTTATGTAATCCAGTTTTGAAAGAAACTGAGCTAAAATCCAAAGAGTACTCAAGACCTTGTAGGGTTACTTCCCATGTGTGATAAAACTTCTGATTTAAAACTAAAATATCAATTGCCAGTGTGATAGTTTTTCTATATTTCTAGAAACAGGACTGTAACTTTACAGTAACCCAAAGCACCTGGCAGGAAATTTTATTCAGACTATCCTTGTACATAGACGGTATGGTTCTCGGTAAGTCAGTCTGTTGACAACAATGGATCAGAGTGGCCTTCCTGTTTACTACTTGTGATTCACATTTATTTTAGTGGTAAGCACAACTTCCTTATATTTAAGCATCCATTTTACTGTTTGAGATGCATAATAAAAAGATGTTGACAGTGGAAACGCATTGATTATGTTCTAACAGATTTGGGAGACATGCAAGTGTTGTGATATGATTTTGGCCCAATAAAGATGCCAATTTCCTTGCTACAATGTAACCANAAAGCAGAAGTGCTTCTTCTGACACAAATGTGCCAGAACAGACATTGAATGTCATTGTAACTCATTCTTTGTTGAAATGTAACCAAAAGAATATTGTACACATCTGTAACTATTGAAAGGATGCTATGAGTTTCCTATATGCTTTATTTGCTTGCTATATGCTTTATAGTAATTTTTAGCTTAGGAACTATTAAAAATGCATATTATAAGAAACAGGCTGGCAGGAGGAGAGAGAAATATGCTGACAGGGATATATTCTTGTCATCAACAAAAGGAAAGGCCCCAGTAAGAACAGAACTAGTAAAAACTGTCCGTTCCCAGAACAAGGTTGCAGATAAGAACCAAGCAATGCAGTAAGGGAAAATGGCTTGTTCAGACAGAGAGACGCCTCAGAGAAGGGGTGTGGGGGATCTATGGCCTAAGGTCATGTCTTTCTTCCGGAAGGAGGACAGGCAGGGCCTAATCTGGTGATGCCAAACCCCAAACAGTGACTGAGCAGAAAGAACCCCCACATCTGAATAGCAAAGGGGAGGAACTTCCTTGACGTGGAACTGTTAGCCCCGTGCTCTGGATAACTCATAAGGGAAACAGCATAAAAGGCCAGTCCCTAGACAGAGAAGTTGCCTTTCACGGTACCTGCTTCGCTAGCTCTTTAGAGCGCCGACAGGATCGGTGATTGCGCCCATTTTGGAACTTCTCTTTAGGAAGTTCTGCAACTTGCTCCACAGCTAGGCTCTCTTTCTCTCAAGGTGTGTGGGCCCCCTTCCTGCCCTCCTTCTGAAACCAGACCGTGGACCTCTGATCACGTAAGAATACATGCTTTCTGTGTGTTTTGAGTAATTAAGAGTAGGTGAAGGATTTTATGTTAAGGGTGCAAATGCTTCTTTATAATTGGTATGTTAAATTGTGTTGCTCATTGAATAAAAGATCCATTTGATTGAACAAAGAGTCATTATTAGAAATAGCAGAGGAGTAATTCCCCACCCTATCAACAGTAGTATTTTCACTTGGTCCCGAGAATTAAAAGGGATCTGCTTTATCCGGGATGCAGAAAAGCAGCTGAAGCCTTTAGGAAAGGGCCTGCTTCACCAGGGTGCAGAAAGTCAGTAGAACCCCTTTTATTTTTCTTTCACAAGCATCTCTTCCATGCTACTTCTTTCTTTTTGAATGCTGTAATAATGGACTATAGCTGACTAGGGGAAAGGGTTACCAGGGAATGGGTCAACATTAAGGTTTCTGTGTGGGATTTGAAGGCTGAAAGCATGGACCTGGACTGCAAAAACAGCTTCTGGCAACCCAATCTCAGAAAGAAACAAAATATCTGAAAAAAAACAAGTTCTTTCTATTGTTGATGAGTTCAAGTAGACTCTCTAAACCGTGATGAATTTAGCAGATAGGTTGTTTGTTAAAAGTTAAAGATGTGTTGCACGCTCCATTATAAAGCCTGAATATTCTATCTTTTTTTAAATTGTTATGATTAAAGTTAGGATCCTGCAATTTGTGGTGAAGGATCACTTGGGTAAGAGGTTGATGCGGTCTATATTTCAGCCAAATCGACTGGATAACAGCAGAGATATCGCAGTTAGAAAACTCCACTTTGAAATCTGTTTTTTCAGCCAGTCAGACTGTCTTGATCTGGGCAGGGTAGAGGGTTTTAGTGTTGGCTGGGAGGAGGTGTAAGACTTTTAGAAAATTCAAGGAGGCTGGTGGGGTGTGCCTTTTGGTTTACCTTTTGTAAATCTGGTTAGTAGTTTTAAAATTATGACTTCTTGAAAATTCAATGTTAGCTTATGGAGACTGTCCTGAATGTGGAGTGCTTACGAACATTCTGTGTAATGCAGAGACTGTTTAAAAGCAAACAGTCTTGAATACTAGGGACTACAACTCCCAGTAGGCACTGCTTGCTAGATCCTATCACTGCTGTGGAAAGAGAGGAAACTGCACCTTCCGGGGGCAGTGTGAGTGCTTGGTTAGCCTTGTTTGGAGCTGATCTGGTAGGGAGAAGAGGGAGAGCAAGGCCTGTGGAAGGGAGAGAGCTGGAGGTTTTGAGGGGGGTGAGCGTTGACCCCCTTTGAGTAAGCTCTCTGGACAGGGAAAGCAGTAGCAGAATGCTCTGTAATAGGATCTAGGAGCAACAGAGTGGCCCAGGACAGAAGGGGCTACTGGTTTCTGCCAGTACTTGGGTTGCAGGCCTACAGCTGCACATTTCTCCAGAGCATCAAGGAGTGAAGAAGACAGCTTGTACTGTTCTTTCTTTGATTGCTTGAAGAGGTTATTTATTATGATTGAAGAGGCTTAAAGTCCTGGTCTCTGTCGGGGGCGGATATTGGGGCCGCAAGACTCATGTGAAGCTGGCTGTGTTTAGAGACCCCTATTTGGTATCCTAACTGAACTGGCTACCAGGGAATGCCAGGAGGCGTATCCACATCATCTGAGTGGGGCATGTGAAACAATTGTGCAAGGTTGTAATTGTTAAAGTCAATGCAAGTGTGTGTTAGTCTGTTGTGCAGATATTATTTCTGTAAGATTGGTGTTGCATTTATGTAACTGCTGTTGTTGCAGAGGTTTATCTTTTACTCTGGGGAATGTTATCTAATGCTCCTCTAAAATAAATATTACGAGATTGTCTCCCCTCTGAGCAAGTGGATAACTGTCATTGGGCACCCTGATTTCTCCCATCAATATCCCTGCACCCCTACCCTAGCTTACATACATGCACAGACATAGACGATTCTTAGTCTCTCTCAGCTGCCGCCCCAGCTCAGCCCCTGCTTGTTAATTTCACAGGCAGGCTGGTTATTACTTTGTTTTCCAGCCCACATGATTGGTTACCTTGCAAGTGGTCACAGAGGGAAGAGACGTGGGGGGAGGGTGAGTTGAGGGTCTAGGGGAGGAAGAGGGAGCGTGGGGACACTTGAGGGGCGGGAAGCTGGGATGGTGGGTGGGACGGCTTTAATGCTATCTGCATTTAAATGGAGGGGGAAGGAAGGGGGGGGTATGTAAGGTCTGGGGATTGGGAGGATGGAGCACGTGGGGCAGGTAAAGTTGGGTCCGGGTGGCTGGGGGGAGGGAGGAGCATGGGTGGACACCAGGGGGGCATAGAGAGGCATGGGTGGACAACAGGAGCAGGGACTGAATGTGGATTCCTACAGTCAGGCTCTGCTTCTGTCATCCACCCATGTTCATTTCACCAGTGGGGCAGGTAAGATTGGGTCTGGGTGGGCGGGGGGAGGGAGCACAGGGGGACATGTAAGTTCGGGTCTGGGTGGGTGGGATCAGATCATTCTGATATAATCCCGCACAGCAGGCATCTCGACTTGGGGGCCAGGAACGTAGTGATGGCTAAACAACAGAGCTAGCTAATCCCGCGGTGATGTTTGGAGTGGCTGATATAGCCCCCTAAATCCACCCGGAACCACAGAGCACATGGATTTCAGTGACACCACTTCCTCCTCCAAAAACAAGGGGTGTCCAGGCTGCGGTTCCAATGGGGCGCCCCTTTGGAGGAGCATGACTGGGACCAGAGCGCTGGAGTTTGCCTGGGATGGTCCCAGGTGTGGGAAGAGGGTAGAGGTTTGTCCCAGAGTCAGGGACAGGAGATTGATTCCAATCTGCCTGTAATCTTCCTTCAGCACTTCTCCCTCTGACTTTCCCAACCTCGCTAAGGAATGAGGAGTAAGGGGGTGCTCTGGGCTGATAAAGTAGGCGTTCTGCAGGAGTGGGACAGGGAGATGATGTGGTCCTGTGCAGAGCAGTCCTGTGGAGCAGAGTGGCAAGTGTAGTCCTCTTGGGAGGACTCTAAGAGCGAGCCTCAGCCCAGGGAAGGAAATCCTATTGGGGAGTAGGGAGGGAGGGAGCATATACAAAAGTGAGGACATTATGGGGAGAGAGTAGGGGCAGAGCCCCTGTAAATAGCTTCCACAGTGGAAACCATGCACAGGGGGAGCACTTTACAGGGAGCAGCTTTTTTGGGGGGGAATACAGAATGTGGAACCCAGTACAGGGGGAGGTCTGCAGAGTGGGCAGCGTTGTGCAAGAAAGGGAGCCCTGTCCAAAGGGGAGTAAAGTGGGGGAGTCTTGTACAGACAGAGAGCTGCGGAATAATGGCCATAATTGTGCTGGGGGAGAGCCCTGTACAGAGGAGTACTGAGTGAGGGAGCTTTGTACAGGGGGAGAGTTGCAGGATGGGCAGCATTATGCCAGGTGGAGAGTCCTGTACATGGGCACAGCAGAGTCAGGGAGTCCTGTAAAAGGAGTGAGCTAGCCAGGGGAAGTCCTGTACATGTGTAGGTCCTTATAGAAAGCAGAATGGCCAGTGTTGCACAAGGGAAAGAGTTCTGACAGTGGGGAGCAAAGTGGGAGACTCCTGTACAGGGCATGAGATAGAGAGATCATAGAGAGCAGAGCAAGACACCCTGCATAGCGCTGTCAGTGAGGGAAGTCCTCCAGAAGAGTAAAGCACTCACCTTCTGCAGCTAGGATACAACCAAAAATTTGCCGATAAGTGCCTGGCTAGAGCTAGAAGCAAAGTGCTGAGACAACAACTTCTTCTGTTTTTAACTTTGTCTATCCACTTGTTAAAGTTAAGCTGCTTCTTTGTCCAGCTAAAACCTGCAACCTTTCCTCCTTGTGAACATCTTCTACAGTGTGTTTCCTTTAGAAAAGTAGTTTGCAGCAGCAGAGTTTATTTAACTCAGTGGCCTTTGTCTAGTGGATCAGCTAAAGAATGTGATGAGGGGGCACAAAATAAATGTTAAAAGATATGGAAGGAGGAGATCTAATGGTTGGGACATAAACCAGGCAGAATATATGGGGAGCTGATAAAAATAGGTCTTTTCACCATTTACAAAAATGCTTACTTTGGAAGGGGGGGGGGAATAGATTTTTGGCATTCAGCTCTGACACCAAGACAGCTGATGCTGAGAGGAGCCAAAGGGTGTAGTTCTTTTTAGTTTACAGCAATCTTTGGCAGAGACTGTTTTAAAACACTGAATAAAGATTTCATTATGACTACTGCTAATAATTTCTATAGCACTACTAGGTGAGTGCAGCACTTTACGGTCACAGTTTTTTGGAGAGAGGTCACTGCCCAGTGGGCTTACAATTTAAGATGAACACAGTGAGAGACACACACACATTCCCATTTTACAGAAGGGGAACTGAGGCTGAAACTTGCCCACAGCCACCCAGTGAGTTCATGGCTAGGGCAGGCTTCAAATCCTGGCTTCCCAGGACAAGTCCAGCACCTTATCCGCTAAACCACACTGGCTCTTTAGGCTGAGAGGTTGTAACTTGCCCAAGGCCACGCAGTGAGTTTATGGCTAGGAGCAGGATTTGAACTCTGACTTTTCAGGTCCAAGTCCAGCAGCTTATCCACACCACCACACTGGTTCTCCAGTCACACCAACTCTTGGTGAGTTGGTGTGACTGGAATAATTAGGCAGTTAATTGTCCATTCTGATCTCAAGGTGCAGCAATCAGTAGGACACAGTAGCAAAAAATAAAATGAAATAAGACCAAATGAGAGACAGATAAAATAGAAACATGGAAAACTTTATTGAAGGATTCACACCATGGAGTAGTTTGACTCAGATTTTAGTGTGGCGTGGCCATGCATTACAAATGCTAACTTTATTCTAAGAAGTTTTTGGACGTTTGCAATGTTTTAACCGAGCCAAAGTTGTTGTATTCTTAGTAAAGCAGGGAGCTACCAGTAAAAGTCCAGCGTCACCTTACTTGCTATTTGAAGGAAGTAACAACCTTCTAACGAAGCAGCTCTTCCACCTTCACCTCCCCTAAGCCCTGCTCCCATAGTGGTTATGTTGCTCAGCATTCTACTGTGCTAGCAGGACAAATTTTCTCCATTGCACTGTATTTAACAAAAAACTTGGATATTCCATTATCAAAAAACCTTCAGTTTACAAGAAGAGTTCAGGCTCTTGCAAATTCAGTCATACACCAAAAAGCATGGAAATCGCAAGTTAAGGCTCCCGCCTTAACATCCGTGCCATATTAGCAGTAAAGACATTGTACAGACATTGCCATGCACCCACACTTTGCCTTCGTCTTTTAGCCCCAGTCCTCTTCCTTTGCAGGTTGGGGGCAACACTGAAGCTGGAGACAGGAGGGCGTGAGCTGGCCCCTCAGTCCCTCCTTTCCCTCTGTCCTTTCACTTCGGTTGGGGAGAATGGGACAGCTGACTGACGGCTCACAACCATCCCTCTTACCCACTAGTCCCCACTGCCCTCCCAGAGCACAGTGAAGCTGGGTAGAATTGTATACAAATGTTTAATTAAAAATAAGTTGGGTATGCATTGAAATTAATAAAATGAAATGGTCATTGGAAGGAATGGAGGTAACAGCAGTGCCAACTTCTAAGTAAATACTATTGTCATTCCAACATCCAGTTAAGTGACTGTGATGGAATACAACACAGCTGCATCTTTGGGAGTACATGGGGAAGGCAAGAGGGTGTGAAATGATGAGGAAGGCACCAGACACAGTAAGTGGATGGAATGACAGGAGGAATTAGAAATAGTTACAGTAACAAGGTTCTGAGTGAAATAACGGATTCAGAAGACTGATGGGATACCAGGGGGAGCATTCCTATAATTTAACCCACTTACCATAGCTGAATCCCTATCCTTTAACTCCCAATAGCCTCCCTTCCTGTTGTTCCACTTCCTCCCCTGTTGGCTTTTCTGTCATTCCACACACCCTTATTCTGTTCCATATGACACACAGAGATAAACATTATATTTCCCAGGACTTTTGAGTTCTTTGTGAAAGGAGTGGGGGTTAAAGGGGTGACTTGGACTCAGGACTCCTGAGTTGTCTGTTACAAGGTTGAGAGCAGGGGACAGGAGAACAGGCTGGGAACCAGGACTATTGGGTTGGCTGTGAAGGGAGTGCAGCCTACTGGATTAGAGTGGGGTGGAAAGACTGGAAGTCAGGAGTCCTGAGTTCTCTGTTAAAGAGTTGGGACCAAGTAGATGAGAGGGAGTGGGAGCCAAGACTCCTAAGTTTTCTCTTTCTTAAAGAGGAAACTGAAACGGAGAGGGTGAGGGGCCAGCTCACGTCCTCTCGTCCCCAGGTTCAGTGTTGCCCCCAACCTGCAGAGGAAGAGGATTGGGGCTGAAAGACGAAGGCAAAGTGTGGGTGCATGGAGCCTAAGTTGTAAGTGAGCACATTATGTGAGACTGTACAATGTCTTTACTGCTAACATGGCACGGAAGTTAAGGCGGGAGCCTGAACTTGCAATTTCTGTGCTTTTAGAGCATGATTGAATTTGCAAGAGCCTTAACTCTTATAAACAGGAGATTTTTGATAATAGAATAGGAATACAGCTGCAGAATGTATTACAGAATGTAATAAAGGAGCAGTGAAGCTAAAGAATGGAATTTGGAACAAGAATGCAAAAGGTTAAAGCTCTGATCTTTTACAGTGGATATCAAATGCAGCCATGGTGGCTGCATCCAGCCCACAGATTTCATGTGTAGCCACCACAACTTTTGTTACAAAAAACCTTTTTTGAAAAAGTAAAACATGTAGCTTCCGTGGTGGTATTAATGGGACTTATTTTATTTTAATTCAAAACATGTATTATTTTATTTACATGACACCCCAAAGTAGCCACTGTCAAAATATTTTAACTGTCAAAACTGTGGCCTCTGGCTCCTGTTGAGGAAACCATCTAGGGATGTTGATTCCACGACCACCTATCGCCCTGCCTCTAATCCCAGCAGCTTCAGGCACGTCTTGACACTATTGGATTTCTGGATCTGTGTCATCCTGACTTCCATCCTGGTTAAAATACTAAGACTGTGCTTGTGGCCTTGGTTGATGATCTATGTCTAGAGATCAACAGTGGAAATTGTTCCCTGTTGATCGTGTTGGATCTTTCAGTGGCCTTTGACACAGTTGTCCATGTGGTGTTACTGGCACAATTGTAGGACCTGGCAGGGGTGCACAGGACTGCTCTTAAGTGGTTCTGTTCATTCCTGTTCAGGATGTCCCAGCGGGCAGTGATGGCTGATTGCTCATTGTCCTCTAAGGACCTTCCTTGTGGTATTCTGCAGGGTTCCATCTTGTTTCCCCTCCTCTTCGGTATGTATCTGAGGC
Organism: Sphenodon punctatus; assembly: GCA_003113815.1. Lineage (NCBI taxonomy): Eukaryota > Metazoa > Chordata > Lepidosauria > Sphenodontia > Sphenodontidae > Sphenodon > Sphenodon punctatus. The sequence continues at coordinate 325,738 of QEPC01010046.1, read as the reverse complement.
TGCTGGTCAAGATTGTATGGAGGTTTGGAGTGAGATGCTATCGATCTGCTGGTGATACCCAGCTCTACTTCTCTTTTTTACCCGACCTAGGTCCTGCAGTCTTTGTGCTTACTGTGAAGCATCATGGCCCTCAGCCCTACCGTAAGTCCTGACTAGACCTGCACCACTCACAGATTTTGCTCAGTCTGTTGGCTGTTCTCCTTCACTGGTGGGGGAAGGTCTTCTCTGTCCTTGCACTAAATATTTCTCTCCCTCATATGCCTCCAGCACCAGTCTTGCAAGTATTACTCATTGGGGAATTAGCTCCCAGTGTGGAATTGTCCTACCATGGTTCTCTACCCCATGGTGTTTGGGCCTCCACCTGAGCAAAGTTCACACTGTCTGTAGTATTCCCATTTCTGGAGGGATGGTATCAAGGGGCTGGGTATCCTCCTTGCCCTAGTCCTTCTCCCCATCTGGGCATTAGGTGATGCTAACCCAGCTTCTTCTGCGGGTGTAGGGGGCAGTACCCTGATCCCATAGTATGTCACCGGTGCCCTGGCGTCTCCTTTGGGCGTGTGGTCCACACCCTGGTCCCATGATATGTCACTGGGCATTCTCCTCAGCTGCTCTGGAGTCCTGCCTAGATCCTCCTTGCCTCAGGCCCTCTTCCCCAGGCAACTGGCTCTATTGATGGTTCTAGGTCTGCCTTTACCCACTCTTCTGGAACTGAAATGACTACTGTCCCCTGCTCTCCCCCTCAGGACCTACTTGCTCTCCGTGGCATCCTGCCATGCTGGGCTCACACCCTTAGGTAAACTCTCAGTTTGTGCAGATGGAACTCACTGTCATTATTGGGCTTCCTTTAGACTCCACCCTGAGCCTTGTTGGTACTCTGAGCCCCCTAGTCTCAGCAGGCTACCAGCTCTTCTATCCTGGCCAGTCCCTCACCCTGACTCAGGGGTTGCCCCCACCTCAAGTAGGGCTACCCAGGCAGCCCGTTCCCTCCTCAGCAGCCCCTGGGGTATTTAAGACCCTTCTGGGCCTAAGGCCTTCTGGGTCGTCTTGTACCCCTTGCCATCTCCCTCAGGCAGTGTCAGGGTTCCCACCTACCTCCCAAGCCAGGGATGGTTCCAGACAGCTATGGAGCTCCTTCCCCTGCTTGCAGTTTGTCCCCAAGATCATAGTGACTAAGTCTAGGCTAGCTCTGCCTTTGTAGCCCCAGCCAGCTTATGTGACTCACCCACTTTCAGTTACATGAACTCCCTGCTTCCTGGGCTAACGCTTTCTCAGGCCAACAAGTGGTGAAGCACTCTTGCTTGCTGGGCCTGCTCCTGCAAACACTTTGCCCAGTGCTTCATCACACTCATCAAGTGCCTGGCTGCTGTTGGGGACTGGATGTGTGAGCTGATTGAAGCTGAACCTAGTCAAGACTGAAGTAATGATGTTTGGTTGGCTCTTTGATTTGGGGGGGGAAGGGGGGATTGGTACTCCTGTCCCTGATGGGGGGTCCAGTCTCCTCTGGTTAACCAGGTTCATAGCTCCCTGATGCCTTGTTCCACCTGGAGCATCAGGCTATGGCGGTGGCCAGTAGTGCTTTTCACCAGTTACATCTGCTGAGAAGGCTGTGGTCCTCTCTTTCCAGTTTGGATCTAGCCACTGTTATCCATGTCTTTATTATGCCAAGGATCGACTACTGCAGTACACTCCATGGGGCTGCCCTTGAAGACTGTTCAGAAGCTGTAGCTAGTGCAGAATACGGTGGCCCAGCTCCTTTCAGGAGTGAGTCACTGTGAGCACATTATACCTGTGCTTTGGTGTCTGTGTTGACTTCCAGTAATTTTCCAGGCACATTCAAGGTGATGGTTTTGACCTTTAAAGCCCTAAATGGCCTGGGCCTCACATGTCTGTAAGACCCCCTCCTCCTCCATCACCATCCTTGTGGTCATCTGGGGAGCTCCCTCTTGCAAGTACCATCAGCCCATCAGGCTCATATGACAGGGGCACGCAAAGAGTTGTCTTCATTTGCAGCCCCGGTATTGTGAAACTGCCTCTCCCTGGAAGTTCATCAAAGCCTGAGTGTTTTCTGGAGGCAATGTAAGACTTTTTTTTTTTTGTGCCAAGCATTTGGTAAGCGGGATAGGGAGTGGAGGTGGGGATTAGGGAATTTTAATGTATTTTATATGTAACTTGCCTTGGGGACAGGGTGGGATATAAATTTACATAAATAAATGATTTTGCTGTGGGTGCACATGTGGCCACAGCAGAAAACTCATGTGAAGATCATTGATTTAGCGTGCCTTCAAAGTGCAGACATTTTATAATCTGAATATATGCATTATACATGTAAATATGCACACACTACAATACAGGCTTTTGTGCATCTCCCTCTGGCATGTCCTGAGCAGAAAGGAGAATTGGTCTTTCTGTGAGCCACTTTCAAGTATGTGTCTTACAACAGTAAAACAACCTAGTGCTACAGACTGTAGGCTACAAAGTTCTCAGCCACTGGTCAAACGTGCAGAAGGAGTGACTATAAGAGGAAAGCCGGGTCTAGAGAACCTGATATTATGTTCTGGATCTTTACTAGATGACACATACATTTTAGAATCCAGCCTTCAACAAATAGCTTTCCATGGTTCGGTAGCCTAATCATAGATCTTTTGACTCTCTTTTTATGTAACCTGTACCAGCAACCTAAATTGGTGTTGGATGATTTCCTTATAAAGGTACAAAGCCCCACACCAAAATCCAAAATGATACCGAGACACACAATGAAATGCCTACATTATGGTTCTGAACAGCAAAGTGCTTTGCCTGCACAAACCCAATTGAAGTGAATGTCGTTTTTGTCAGAGTAGCACTTTGGGGATTAGAGCCTACAAATGAGGTTGGCTCTCTCTGGATAAGTTCCCACCTTTGCCAGGTTCCATGTCAATGGGAGTTCTTCCAGGTGCCAGGTGAACAGCAGATGACTCAATTTATAAATCTGTTCAAAAGCCATCTAGAAGGCAAAGCTTTCCTGTTGCACATGAGACCGTGTTGTGTTTAAAAAATTGTTTTAACTACAATCGCAGCTGTGTAAAGCTTAAAACACATGCTATTGAACAGAAAAGAAGCTTATCCCACATAGTCCTGATCATGGTACATAAAAATTTATTTATTTATTACTATGCCTCCACAATTATGGCAATCAAAATGGTATGAGGTTTTAATGGACTAATAGTTCTGACCCCTTTCAGGATTTGTCCAGAAGAAGCAGTTACCCCAGAGTTATTGCCACTTGCCCCATGGTAACTACCAGAACATTCATAGAATCATAGGTTGTTTTTAAACGAGATGCTACCCCGCGTGGCCACCCAGGAGCCGAACATCTGACCGCCCGTCTGAAGGTGGTGCAGGAATGGGCACTTTTGCGAGCTTCATGACCACTCATGGAGCGTTGCAGAAAAATCTGGTGTGCTCTATGCGGGGCAAGCCAAATAGCTCTGTGGCAACGGGTGGCCATGGAGCCCCTTCCCTTTATGAACTGGGCCACGCCAGCAGACCAGTCCCCTGCTCATAGGCACTGTGGGTGGGGGACATTGCCGTTACAAGTCACGAGAACTGCCTGGGACCGCTGGGGAGCCTGGCTTTCCCAGTGCTCACGCCAGGGATGTGTCAATTGCAAAGGCCAGCCTGGTGTGCTTCACCCTCCCCCATGGTCCGTGGCAGGTAGCCATGCTGGGAGTTGCCTGTTAGAATTGCTTCCCACGCACTCCACCTGAGTGGGTTCTCTGTGGCAGTGCCACTCATTGGCCATGTCCCCCCATCCCCTTGCTCTTTTAAAAACACACATAGAATTTTAGGGTTGGAAAAGGAGCCCAAATGTCTTCTAATCCAACCCGCTGTTCTGTGGCAGGACTTCCCTGACTACAGCATCGTGGACAGATGCTTGTACAGCCAGGTTTTGAACACCTCCAAGGAAGGAGATCCTACAACCTCGCAGGGCAGTTTATTCCATTGTCCAATGCTAGAAAGTGCAATAGAGCATTCACACTATGCTCTGCAGTTTGCATGTCTGAATTGGATAAAAGGGGGGTAAACAAGCCTTTTAAAATTGGATAAATGGCTTTTGAATTCCTTGTGAACACTCTGGCATATTGGTAATCCTTTTTTAGCTTCATCTGAACATAGCCCAATGGTGAATATTATTTTTGTCACCATGTCTTTTTAAAGAGTATCTTCTTGTTCATCTTTTAACAGACCGACACTAGCATATTGAAACGAGGCTCCATGTTACTCACAGCTGTAGATGTTTCAATGCAGCCTGTGATCATCCAAGACCATTTATCATAGAGGTTATAGTTTTGGGTTTGTGTTGTGTTTTTACTATGGTGCCTTATAAGACAAAATAAAAAGCAAACCCCTTCTAAGAAAATAGGCTGTGGTATACCGCTAGAGATTTTGTGCTGGCTAAAATATTACACATCTGTATGAATAATCTAATAGTTATGTATAGTATGCACACGTTGCTTGAGTACGCCACACTGATGCAGTTAGATTTTTCTTTAATGACAAGTTGCACCTGTAGTTCTCATGTACAAACAAAACCTGAGCTCTCTGTATGCTAAGCTTTTGATTTATAATGAGCAGTCCCACAGAACTTGTTTTGGTATATTTTATACAAATTACCGTGCACAAATCCCATTGCTCAAGTATGAAATAAAAATGTTCGATGGCAAGAGGAAGTGGTGGTAAATGCAAATAGCTTGTTTAAATGTAACCTAAATTTTGAGATGGGCTCAGTGTACTGACTGGACACTATCTCCACAACCTAGGAGGATAATTACATCAAGCTGTATCTCTCAGTGCTTCAAGGTTTGGCTTCAAGTTCTGATGTGTGCTGATGGGGACAAGGTGAATAAATGTTCAGNGGTAGCCCCACGTAGAGCGCGTTACAGTAGTCAAGCCTAGAAGTGATGAAGGCATGGGTCAGAGCCCGAAACATACGGCCGAAGCTTACGCACCAGTGTAATTGGCGGAAGGCACTCCTTGCCACAGCCTCCACCTGAGCATCCAAGCTGAGTTGCGAGTCAAGGAGCACACCCAGACTCCGTACCTGGGGAACCAGCAGAGGGCAGACCCCATCAATGATGGGGGCTGTTACCCCTGCTGCCTTACCCACTAGTATCACCTCCATCTTGTCGGGATTCAGCTTCAGTCGGTTTACCCTCGTTCAATCTGCCACAGCCACAAGGCACCCATTAAACACCAAGACTGCTGGGCCAGGGTCTGATGAAAAAGAGAGGTAGAGCTGGGTGTCATCCGCATATTGATGACACCGCATGCCAAACCTCCTGACCACCTCGCCCAGTGGCTGCATATACACGTTGAACAGGAGAGGGGACAAAACAGAACCCTGCGGGACTCCACACATGAGGTCTCAGTGTGATGAAAAATAATCACTGAGCACCACTCACTTAGTCCTTCCGGCCAGCAAGGAGCAGAACCAATCAAGAACCGTACCGCCCACCCCTGCATGGTCCCGCAGGCGCCTCACCAAAATCTCATGATCAACGGTATCAAACGCCGCTGACAGATCTGATAGAATCAACAGGGCTGAGCGGCCCTGGTCTAATTCTCGGCAAAGATCAACAACCAACGCCACAAGCGCAGTCTCGGTGCCATATCCTGGGTGAAACCCCGACTGTGAGGGATCAAAAAACCCAGACGTGATCCAGATGCTCCTGCAACTGCCGGGCCACCACCTGCTCAATAACCTTCCCTAAAGAGAGAAGGTTAGAGACCGGCCAATAACTGGTAAGGGAGTCAACGTCAAGTGATGGTTTCTTGAGCAGGGGTCGCACCACTGCCTCTTAAAGGCAGCCCGGTACCCTGCCCTCCCTAAGGGAGGCATTGACCACCCCTGCCAGCAACGGCCCCATTGTCTCCCAGCAGGCCTTAACCAGCCAGGACGGGCCAGGGTCCAGTTCACAACAGGTGGCCCTGACAGCCCCAAAAACATCCTCCACATCGAAAGGGATCACCAACTGAAACTGATCCCACAAACAAGGACAAGGTGGGGACTCCATAACCTCCAGTTGCCCCACTGCAGAAAATGCACCATCAAAGCCATGGTGAATCCGAGCAATTTTGTCCACAAAATAATCCACAAACAAGTCACAGCAGGCACTAGATGACTCCACTACAAGGTGGAGGGAGGCCAGACTGACCGGCCCCAGCACCACCTGGAACAGCTTCGCTGGATGGGATTTAGCGGATGCTTATAAGGGCAGCAAAGGACTTTTTTTTTGCTGTCCACATAGCAATGACATAGACTCGTAAACTTGCTCTGTACTGCAACCTGTTGGCTTCAGTGCGTAAACGATGCCACCATCGCTCCAACCAATTTTCCTCCTGCTTCAGCACCCGCAGCCCCTCCCAAAAACCAGGGAGGTCTGCGGTGCTGCTGCCTGGGAGACGGACGCCTCGGAGTCATCTGATCAATGGTCTCCATCAGCAAGACGTTCCACAGCTCGATGAGGCCATCGATGGGACAGCCGTCCAGATCAGAGGGTATATTTATTATTATTATTATTATTATTTTATTTTATTATATTTATTATAAGCTTTTATATAGTGCCAGTGATGTACCTGGCGCTTTACAGAGAATAAAATAGACATGGTTCCTGCCCGAGAGCTATATCCCCCAAAGCCTCCCAGAGGCTTCGGTTCTATCTCTCTACGGGAGCGGACCATTTGAATAGGTTCCACACCCCTCTGGGGGCAAACGTGCGCTAGGAGAGAGGCCTGCAGGAGGTAATCGTCTGTCCATGACAAGGGCACAGGTGATATCTCCCCCCACCAATGAACCCCCCGCCTCAAGGCCGGTGCAAAACACAAGGTCTAAGGTATGTCTGGTATTCCAGCAGACCAATCTGCTGTTCTATAGGCTCTGTGGGTGGTGGACACGGCCTTTTGCAACTCTTAGAAACTGGCTGCAAAAGCTGAGGAGCCCGGGTTCCCCAGAGTTCACGCTGGGACACGTCATTTTCAAAGGCCAGCCCAGACTTTCCCCCTCCCCCATGGTCCATGGCAGGGGGACTGCGAGATGGCTGCTGCGGTAGCCATGCTGGGAGCTGCCCATTAGACTCCCTCTCCATGTACTGCACGCAGCAGCCATGGACCCCCCCCAGCCTTGCTTGTTTAAAAACATCCTGTATTTATGAAAGCAATTACTTGGGAGGGAGCTGTTAAGAAAAAGACATTACATGTAAGTACAGTGAGGGGAAATCGTATGCATTATTCTTTGCCTGTGTGGCATGGACCCTGTGTTGTCCGAAAGCTTGTATAGCCTCACCAACAGAAGTTGGTTCTATAAAAGATAACATCTGAACTACTTCATCTCGATGTGTAAAAACAGGCAGTCTCAGAGTTATTACTCTAATATAAATTAAGCATTACAATGTAATTACATAAGAAAAGGGAATATTTGCTCTGGGAGTTGGTGCATGTCACTTTGGAAGAACTTTGAAGAACCTAATCTTGGCACTGTCTACAGTAATGTGAATTTCTGGTGGCCAGTGCTATTGCAGATCTCCAGACAGTGTAATATTGTGTCTGTCTCGTCAACTCTGCAGAGATCAGATTGCTGGCAGAGTTTCACTGCTTTAAAATCACTTTTCATAACAAATTTTCTTTAGATTTAAAAATAAAGATTTAAAAAAAAAATAAAAAAAAGATCTTGTTTTTTATGTTTCTGTTCACAAGTGAAACTAGATTAATCTTTTTTGCTTCGATGTATATTTTTGCTCACTAGTTTGCCAGCTGGAGCAAAGCTACAATATTTGGATTATAGTACATGAAAATAGTGACTCATTAATAAATGTTACCTTAAAACAATCTCTGGAGAAATACTGTTGAGAATTATATTTTAGTATGAAATTTTTCCAAATGGATTACAATAATTTAGTCTAGCTAATGATAGATAATTGCTGAGAAGTATTACAGTACTATATTTTAGCAGGGTTTGGCCCTAGAGCCCAAGTGCAGCCTATGGCAGGTGTCTATGTGGCCCCTTCCAGTTCCAGGATCTGGCCCTTGGATCTAGTTCCCACTCCCAAGCACTGAAAAATTGAGCCTGGCCTGGGGCAATGGAGCAGAGCTGAGGGTATGCACCCAAAGATACAGGAGAGAGCCTTGGTACAGATCTTTGATTTTCTTGAGTACAGCCATTAACTTATCCCCAACTTCTTTGTGGTTCTCAGAACTTGTACTAACTTTGAGTGGCACCTGGGAGGAAAAAGGTTCCCCATCCCTGCTTTTTAGCATTGGCAACAACCGGATGATCACTTTTAGGAAGGAGCAGAGAGTGGCAGCTCTCAGTTTTGTGTGAGTTACACAAGAAATTAATCAGATGTGATTCATGCAAAGTGCATGGGACTAAATTTCTGGGCCTTGCATATAGTTAGGAACATAGGAGTCTCAAGCCCTTGTCCTATGTAAACATTTTGTGCACCAGACTGACTGATCCTGAAAATGTGGTGGCATTGCAGAGCTGATGATGGTTCACTGGGACTGTGGCTCTTCTGAGCAGCTACCTAGAGCCGCTGGTGGTTGTTTCAGATTTAGCGTCTGTGTAAAAATGTCTCTCAACCTGTGTTTTAATGTCTGTGTAAACACCTAATCCTAGTTTAAAATATCCAGGTTAAGGTTGAACCTGGGTTTATTTCATCCTTGTTTCCAATTATTTATTTAACCCGAGATCAATTAAGCCTGGGTTAACGTCCGTGTAAACCATAAATCCAAATTGAGCATAGAGATTAGTGCATCATCTCTGCCCAGGAACGTCTCTCTGGTTGTTGCCACTTTCTGGGGCTTTGGCCAGGAAATCAGTGTTTTGATTTCTCTTCCCCCAAACCTGGTGCATAGATTAGCTGTGGGATCGTCCAAAGATATCTCTAAAGAGGAATAAAAATTGTAGCGGAAGAAGGTGATGGAATTCAGCAGCTCAGCACCATGGGATTTCTCAGTCACCTGGGTTAGCCTAAACCTGTACTAACCTGTATTAACTGTAACCCCTCCACCTGCCCCCTTGACCCAATCCCCTCCCGCCTCCTGACCTCTATTGCTCCCACTGTCGCCCCCCACTTCTACATGCCATCAATCTCTCCCTTTCCACAGGCTCCTTCCCCTCCTGCCTTCAAGCATGCCACTGTCTTCCCCATCCTCAAAAAGCCCTCCATNTAATCAGAGACTTTTTAAATTGACTTTATTAAAATCAAAAACCAATACACTAAAAGCAACTTAAGATCTTATAAAACAAAATCGGTCTTACAACCCACTTCTTACAAAGTATAGAAGTATAAAAGTAGAAAGAAATCCAAAATGTTTAGTAAGAGCGAGTATATGGCCGTGACAGAAATATACACAATCTCTTAGCAAAAAGGGGAACCTCGATCTGGCTGTCCAGAGTCAACCAGTGAAGAAGAACCCTGAGTACTGCCTGTGATTGTCTTTTATAGAACAACACCCCCATATTCTCCCATAGGACTTCAAAACAAACTTTTCAAGAAAAGATTCCCTTTGTCCATGATACATCAGTTTCCCATCCTAGCATCTCTTCTTGTGGTTAGCAGAGTATGTCCCAGACCCAGCTTTCTGTGAAGGGGTGATCACATAGCACTGCTAACTGCAAAGGACAGTGTTCGTGTTCTTCCTTCAAGGCCTGTTTGTGCCCATACCTTTTTCTCTGTACTTTATCCACACTTTACTTCTAGGCTGACTTATCTCATCTTTTGTTGCACCATATTATTAATAGGCACGTGCTTTAGGGGGATACTTTTCTATGTAAAGTCCAAGACAATATTTCAGTAGGAGAAACAGACACCTGCTTGTTCTGTGTTTTTGTTCAAGTAAAAGAAGAAACAGTCATGCTGCTTTTTCTAAGGAAGCTCTAAATAAATGGCTTACACTGACTCTTGTGACTAATGGCCAGGAAGTTCACAGAAGGAGCGTTGTAAGAATCTGGTCTTGCGCCTATAAGATAACTGAACTGGAGCAACAGCAACACTGGCCTACAAAGAACAAATGTTGGGAGCCTTTCCTGCTCTCATTGCTATTTGTAGTGAAATTCCCACTGATGTATCAGACCCTGTATTATATAGGGAAAGCCATCACGCAGCAACACAATACAAGAGGAGAGAAAGGGAGAAGCTGCCCTCTTTCCCTTGTATGGCTTGTATGAGGTCTGACTGAATTGTAGCCCCTGTGCCTTGAGCCTCTTACTAATTGCTTTCAGAGATGGCCCTAGGCATGTGCGACATGTGCCTTTGCACATAGCCCCGTGGCAGCTGGAGCCTCGCGCCTGGGGGGCCATTTCTTCTCCCGGCCATGGACAGTGCCTCAGCCTGCCCGAGCCAAGATCTCTCGGTGGCGGCAGCAGGAGGGGGGAGGGAGAAACTACCACCGCCCACCCACTCACTTTCTCCCACTTGTCCCGATGCTGCTGCTGCCTCTACTACTCGCGCATGCTGTGTGACTGTTTCAAAGGTTGTGTATCGCCGCTGCATGCTGAGACTACGTTTTCCAGCATTTAATTTTTTTTTTTACAAATTTAAAAAAATGTATAGCCCACTTATCCTGCCACAGGCAGCTCTGGGTGGTGAACAACATTTCAAACATTTCCGGGACACGTCAACGCCTCTCCAAAGATCCTTAGGCCTGGCCCTTAGCAGGACCGTGGGGGCAGCGCATTTCATTGTTTTAAAAGGGATTGGGGGGGTGTTTGTATGAGGGAGGGGGACAAGGGGACTGGGTTAGGGTGAGAATTGCTGACCCCTTCCGTGTGAGGGAGGGGTGAAGCCCTTTGAGAGGTTGGGATGGTCCTCCAGTGACAGAGGAGGATGGGGGGTG
>QEPC01010046.1:218641-291544 GCA_003113815.1 Sphenodon punctatus | reverse complement strand
GCCCCGCCCCCTCCCTGATTCCCCACCGGGATCCCCAGCACGTCTGTTTGCCGTGCCTGGGTGATCCCGGCGGGGAATCTCTGGGTTATTTTCGGGACGGGGCGAAGGCGCCACGTCACGTCTGAAAACACCCAGTGTGTTAATACCCCTACGGAGGCTCTTTCTTCCCATGTTTTCACCATGACATTATGTTCACTGAAGGATTGGAAGTTGTTGGGCACTGGGTTACTGGCTGCATGTACATGTTACCTTTGGTTTGATCTAGCATATCAAGTAGTACTAGGGTGTAAGTACTTCTTGCTCAACAGATAATGTTGGGGCAAGTGCTTACCCAACCCATGTTAGAGGTTTTACATTAACATAAAAAAGAAGGGTTGAGCCAATGGCTAACTGGAAAGTATAACATGAAGAGGGTTTCTAGAGGAAATGTTGCGCTCCAGTGTTTTCTCTCCCCTTCAAAGCTCGGCCAGATTTACAGTGTGAGGTATGCGTTATGTTATGCTGCTTTCCTGTCACTCTCAAAACTCTTGGTGAGGAAAAGGTGACTGAGGTAGTGGCCAATATGGATACCATGAGAGCATGGGGAAGGTGCTGGCAATGCCAAAGTATTCGGTCGCCACAATGTCCTTCTCCTCTATAGATAACTAAAGAACAGCAGTTTCAGTAGATTCCATGACATCTGTAGATAAGGGGGCCTTGTCTCTAGCTTACTGCACATTCTGGTATTCACCCAAACTAGTGGTGCTCTGTGAATTGAATGAATTGGTGAAAACTCCAATTAACTTGCTTGTGGGAAGGATTTCATCCATAATTTCCCTTATAAATCTTTTTTAGATTTATAAATAGTTCTTTTATAAATCTTTATAACATACAGCAGGAGTTGGGAACCTTTTCATCATGCAAGCCACTTTGAAAATTAGTACAAATTCCACGGGCCAAACAGGACTTAGGGTGGGGAGATCATCATCATCCATCATCATCATCCCCCCTTGCAGTTGAGGATGATTGTATTCCATGCATTGCCTTATTTGTGGGTCTGAAGATGGCTGACAAGGCCAATCCAAGACTGACCGATTCTATTACAGTTTAGACATGTGATGCCAGGTGAGGTGGACAATTCTGGGTTCTGATTTTGGTCCACGACATGCTGCTTTTGCCACTTCCGCTTTTCTGCCTCCCCTCCCCCCCCCCCCCCCGGTGAGACTTCAATGTACTGAGACCCTTCCAGTAGACTCAGTTTGAGACGGTCCTGATGGGGAGNCCCCCCCCCCCCCCCCGGTGAGATTTCAATGTACTGAGACCCTTGTAGTAGACTCAGTTTGAGACGGTCCTGATGGGGAGTACTTAGGAGGGGGGAAAGAAAGGAAAGAGTCCAGATTGTAGATCTGTACCATGGATCCACTGTGTTTCCTTGAGTGCGTACCCTAATTCTGTTCCTATCCCCTGAACTCACTCTTTCAGTGGTTGAGAATAGGGACTGGGTCCACAGGGACAAATCCAGGAATTGGAAAGGGGCCAAATAAAAAACAGCTGTGAGCCAGATTTGTACCACAGGCTAGAGGTTCCTTATATGGTATTTTGGCCTTTGTCTTCTGATAGATTTGTGTGCAACTGTGCATCACTGCAACCCTTTTGACATTTACTGTTGCTCACACAAGTGAAACTTAATAGCCAACATTCATAAGACCAGTGATGTTCCCCCTCTGCTCTGTTCTACTCTGTAGAGGCCGTTCTTGCTTTGTGTGCCAGTGATTCTGTTGATTACTTTATTGCAGTGGAAAGGCTTTAAAAGTGTAATAGTTAATGTTACTATAGTGCTCCCCAAACTTGGTATGCTTAGGGTGTACTGCAGATTCTGAGAAGTAGCATTAACATAGTTACATTATAACTGGAAAGCTTAACGTTAAACATTGAACAATGTATTATTTTTGATATTGTTAATTCTAGAGCTACAATAGGGCACCCTGTTGAATCTAGGGTGCCCAACGCACCCCGGGTGCATTCAGGCACCAACTGGTACCTGAACATGACCCAACGGGTTACCTGACTCCCCAGGCTGATTCATCTCACTACTGGGCTGCTGTTCCTCCAAATCCAGTCGCTGCTTGCTGCTCCCTGCTCCTCCCTGGCCCGTACGCTGCTCAGCGGAGCTGAAGACGTCTGGTTTAATTTCTGACTTCCTGATATGGGTCCCCCGGGAGCAGAAGACACACTAGGGGGGTGCACATAGGTAGGAAGAGGCCTCCTCGCTTCCTCCCGCTTAGAAAAATCCAAGCAGGGAAATGCCCAGCTCAGCAGAGCAGTGTGTGGGCTGGGGAGGAGCAGGGAGCAGTGACAGGACCAGAGAAGCAGCAGGCCAGCAGTGAGGCTATTCAGCCGGGGGAGTTGCAGGTGCTGGGACACACCAGAAATACCTGCCTTTTGGGGCTCCAGGCACCCAATGGAGGGCCGGGTACCCCATCATGTGCCTAAAAGTGTGAGTATTACCGTGGGTGTCAAATGTGCTACCTGCTGCATCTGTACACTGACCCAGAACTTTGATATTAAGACTCGCACATAAAGAAACACAATGTCGAACAGTGTAAAATTCAGTGATACGCCACACTTGAGGTCAGGATCAAGATCCAAGTTCTTGGCTTTCTTTGAAACATGAAAATATATAGATTTGTGGGAGGGGGTTTCTAGTGTTTTTGTCTTGCTGTGTATATACAAATAAAGCTAATAGTATGCTGTGAATTTGTTTCAGGTTTTTTTAATAAATTCAAAACCAGAGAACGCCTGTGAGCCCATAGCGCCACCACCTCTGAAGGACAATTCCTCCAGCGCTTTCCTTGTGTTAATCAGAAGACTTGATTGCAACTTCGATGTAAAGGTAGGTATCTTTCATTTTAAAGACTTGGAAAATTTAGAGCTGCTGATAATGTTAGAATGATCGCATATTAACATCAGAGTGGAGTCATGCTGACCTGATAACCAAGGAAATCTCACAGAACTTGCACTGGTTTAATTTAATCATTTAAATTAAACTGTACAACCCCATTGTGTGCTTACTTCGCTTGAGTGACTTAGCTTTAGCGAAATCCTGTTCCCAAGCTAAATCGAAGTAAGATTGTCCACACAGGAGTTTAGCAAAATCAAATTAAACTCACACCTTTAAACTGATTTCTTCAAGTCCATAAAACCATTGCCTGCAGGCAACTGTGGTCATCTGTGAGTCTTACTTGTGGCTTTTCACTCAAAGTAGGATGGAATTTAATATTCTACATTTGTTCAGGAACCAGCTCAGAAAAAGATTGCTGAAACTAAACTGAAATGCTCTCCATCTCTGTGAGTTTAAAGGTAGAAATTCAACTAATTTGTTTAAGTGGACATTTGATTTTGAGACTTAGCATGTTATTGAAGTCAAAAGGGGGCAACAAAGGATGTGATAGCCGTTTAGATCCACCTTGTTCAACAAAATGAGACCTGCGATTTGCCACTGGTTTCTTCTGGAGGAAGCAACAGAGTGGAAGGTGAAGGGTAAATGGGTCAGGCATTTTCCTCACATTGTCATATATTCAGGAGTAGGGTTGTCCGATTGGCTGTGTGACTTCTGTTCATACAGCAGTTTCACTCTTGCTGGCAGGGGCTGTGAATTGCCAGCCTAGGTGTATTCTTATTGTTGTCACCTATCCTGTTTCTGCTCTCAGCTCAATTTCCTGAAAGGACTTTGTGTCTACTACCAAAATCCTACTCTTTTGTGAGGGAAGAAGGTGGATATAATCCTCTCCTTTCCCACCTTCACCAAGAACCCAGCTACAGGCCTTCAAGGGATTTGCTGCTGATGTTTTGCTAACTGCTGGTGACTCCTGGCTAAAATTTTAGATGGAACTGGTTAAGTCAGAGCCTGGGAGATGATTAGGGAGGAGTTTAGCTACATGTATCAATGCCCACACATACACATCTCTCACACCGCTTGCCCCTTTCACTCCCTCCCTGCCTCCCTGAATGTCATAGGGCAGCTCCTCCAGTTCCTCCCCCTTGGTGTGAAATCCCTCCTGCTTCTGTGCTTCATGTGGCACCACCAGAGCTGATCTACAGCAAACCAACACCATATGCCAGCTGCCAGTACAGGAATCTGTGTTGTGGGGAGTCGATATGTAGGCACCTGCTCAGTGGCACCTGGGGCTACTCCAAATTAGCCCCATGCATTATGAAGCAGCAGGGTTCTCACTCCCTGCGCAGATGCTGTGGTGCTGTTACTGCTTAGCAACAGCTGGTCAATAGGGGCTAATGGTTCAACAGTTTCTGGTGGGCCTGTGCCCCAGTCACCCTTATTGATAGGCTGCCAGTGTTTGAAACTCAAGGGGACATGGTCTGGCAGCATGCGGTGAGGTCAGGTCCACGCTGCCTAGTGCTTGCTACAGTATGAAGTGCTAGCTGATAATATATGCTCTTTTTTCTGAGGAACATTAAGAGGTATCCAAGAACATACTCTTCCTCTGTCTCCACCTGGAGTGATCCTGCCTTGATGCTAAAGGATGATTCTCCAGGTGGATGTGTCATCAGCCCCAGCATTTTTCCTCCCCTTGCACAGTTCCTAGGAGTTATAAGATTTAGTCCTTCCTACCTTAATTCTCTTCACTTTGGGCTCTTATTGGTTTTAAAATATTTGCTATTAATTTTTTATGTTATTGGCATAACAAAAGTAAACAGCTGCAGTAAAAGCAAACTAAGTTTTAGTTGAGCAAGTTCTGTTGCATGGTTAAATTTTACATCTCCCATTGAAATTACTCAAGCAAATCTGGGTGGCATTTGAATCCATGCGAATTTTGTTACTATCTCTAATTTAGTCATACGACTCTTGCATACATATCTAAGGCAGAATTTGACCCATTGAATACTGATGTTATTGGTAGAGTTGTTCCCTAGTCCTTGAGTAGGCTTTTTTTTTAATGCAGAAAGGTGTATTTTGCATTAAAATTGGACACTTTGCAACACAAGTTGTATTTGCTCCTTGGTTATAGTTATTTCATGCCACTTGTATTCACAAAGAGGAACTAACCTTAATTCAGAAATATATTTCTGTGGCATACAGATACTCTGTGCTAAGCCTTACAGTCAGTAAGGAGGGGCACAATATTTAATAAAAGGTTATCAGGAGATTTGAGGATTTAGAAGAAGCAACTACAGATTAATAAACTGAACATTTTACCAGTTATTGTTGCTGAAATATATAATCGCTCTACAACTGGGATGTAATGTTGGGACATGTCAATGAATCCATAGCACTTCATTTTTATTTATTTATTTATTTTATTTTATTTTTGAAAAAGCGATTATTTTTTGCAGGCAGATGGTAGAAATATTTGTGTTTCCTTTTCTCTACTAAATCCATGTCCTCTCAACCCCTTTTATCCTCTTTAGTCTCTTGCCACCAGTAAGCACTGAAACCTTTAGGGGTCATCATGTTAGTTTTAACTATAGCTCTTAATGCCAGGGTTGCTAAACTTTTTCATAACACAGACCACACCTGAATAGAGTAATTTTCTTGTGTCCCCACTTTCCTTTACCAGAGTTACTTTCCCTTTGATTGCTAGGGTGTGATATTCTTGTTGCAACAGCAGCATTTTCCTAGATGTCGAAAATACTACTAGCTGTCTACTAAACTAACATGAAGCTTTTATGTGAAGTTTCTTTTTGGGGAGTGGTGTTGTCAGAAGCGATGGTGGAGGAGATGACTAAAAGGAAACATTTGTGAAATGAATATCATTGTAGAAGTAAAATGTAAGCATTAAAAGCACAGCAGTCTGAGCTAATCGACACCATTTCCCAAACTCTCCACACTCAAACGTACTTCTTTAAACCAGCTCCTGTATGTTTGCCCTCTTTCCTTCCATTTGGCAACACACTTAAAACCAGCAATGGAGCAATCCATCCCAAGACTGCCATTGCATGGTTGCTAATGTTTTGTTCAAACACAACAGCTGTGGGGTAGCCAGTCTATGGGTGAAAACAGACTTGACGCTAACTCCACTTTAATGCTGTTTTATCATTTCTTATGCATGTTGCAGGGCTGTATTTGTGCCCTATGCAGCCCTGCAACATGCATAAGAAATGTTAAAACGGTGTTAAAGTGGAGTTAGCGTCATGTCTGTTTTCACAATATGGAGGATTAGTCCCCAGGAGAGGAGGTTGTGGTGGCAGGGTCCCCAGGATGTGTTGCCAACTATGGGTGTTTTTAAATGAGACATGTCCGCACATGGCTCCCCACTGACCATGATCGTGTGAAGGTGGTGCATGGGGGAGCATGCTCCTGTGAACCACACTGTGGCCACGCATGGCGCACTGCTAAAAAATCAGGAGTGCTTCATGTGGAGCCAGCCACATGTGCGGAGGCTGCCTCTGTGGCTGGGGTAGCCATGAAGGAAGCTCCTCACGAATGTCATGTGTAGACGCCCCACAGCTGTGCCACTCAGTGGCCACGGACCCCCGCCCGCCTACCTTGCTCATCTAAAAATACCCTAAGATGCTCCAGGGGAGTATCGCTCCACCAGGGCTCTGGTGGGGCTCTTGATTCCCTCTCCACTGCACTTCACTCCACTCCACTCTGTTTACAGTGGAGCAGGGATCAAGATCACCACCACACCCCGTTATTCCCTACAAGAACCTCTCAAACTCAAATGAAGTAAAGCGGGATTTGTTGGGAATCTCACTGGACTCTAGAGACCCCAAAAACTCAGCAAGACCACTGCTTAACCCTGCCAGAGATCCTCAGGAGCAATCTAGTGGCAAACAGGTGGCAGACGTGTAACAGATCCTGTACAAAAATGTAACAACCATCTGCATGTCATGCACCTGAACCCGGTGGCTAGCATTAAGTCTGACACCTTCATTCTTAGTTTCCTAAGGAAAAACATAGTAACATCGACCAGCAAACTGCATTGTAGTACAGTAACATTTAACACCATTCTTTTCCCTTAAATGAAGTGGTAGCATAATTACTGGGTGTTTTTCCTTCTCGTGGGTCAGATCCCCAATGGTTGAGTCCACGTGAATCTCACTGACTTCAGTTGTGAGCTGCACCTCCCAGGATTTGGCCTACGTTTGCGAAAAGCTAAACCTACTTGTGAAACTTATAAAGCATCTGTATAATCTTTACAGCAGTGTTTGAAACTGACCCCACTTTAATGCAACATCCTTGAAAGTCAGTCAGTGTGGTCAGTTTTGAAACTAAATAGTTTTCACTTATAATGCTTGCTGTGCTATTTACTGTTCAGTTAGCTTTGTTCATTTTCAGGAGCTCTTCAAACAAATGCAAAGATTATCCTCCTCTTCACATTTCTCTCATAGCACCCTAATTGTAGTGTTATAGGAAGCGCCATTATGTCAGTTTCAGTAGTTTAAAAACATCTTTGATATGATATATTTCTTGGGGTCCTATTGTTCTGTTGACTTCTGCTGTATTTCATGACCATCAGCATCATTATAGATAACAGTGGTTGGTAGCGTATGTTATTATTCCGGATGCATCACTTTAAACTTTGCCTTCTACCATCTGTTCTGCCCTGCAGTTATGGAGTTGGCAGTGTTGTTCACAATATTATAAAATGAGATAAATGATCTAAACAAGGTGAATACTCCCAACTCATTGTAGTACAGATCTGTTCTGATGCTTGCATTTTAGACATGAATCAGGGAGATCCTGACCTTAATGTAGGGAAGTATTCTTGGGTGACAAAGAGGAGTTCCCTCCTAGAATGCTGTAACAGTTTACTTTGCTGTTGATTTGTCCTCTCCGTTGGTGTCGGAGTCACTCACATTGGGTATCTTCACAAGGAGAGCCGGTCCCACCTCTGCCCCACCTCCCCCCCAGACGGGCTGTCCGTTTAAAGGTGGCCTGCCAGGGGTGCAGGTGGAGCACAGGGGGACAGGCTGTCCCTGATCTGGGATAGCTCTGCTGGCAGTCCTCTGGAACATCCCGGAGCACCGCCTGCAGAGTGGGCTAACCAACGCTAATGATCTGCCCGCAACGCTCTGGTGTGTGCCCAGCAGTCGCTGGGTCTGCTTAAAATGGGCCCAGGAACAGCTGCAAGCTGGTAGATGTGGGGATGTACCCCCGGACTTGCTGCAGGGTTGTGTGCCTCTGTGTCCATGTGAAAATACCCATTGTAGCAAATTTTATTCTTTAGTCAGTATGTTTTCTGCAGCACCTTCTTATTTTGTTTTAAAGCCACTTTCAACTTGCAATCACGAAATGGATCGGTGGAAATATCTGAGGATTACATCATGACATTTTTAAAGCAAGAGTTACATGGATGCTTTGCAGTAGATTAGCTGGACTTATTCCAGTTTTGCATTAGCTGGGACCAGTAGATGTCTCTGATGCCTTGCTTTAGAACAACTTGTGGCATTTTGATCCTGGCAGTTAATCTTGTGTAGTAATTAAGTGTCTTTAGACTTTACTGAATGTCTTAAGTATTTTATTGGCAAGAATTACTAGCATTAAGTCCCAGCTTCCAACCTGTGCTCTTCCTATTGCAGCTGTTTTAGTTACTATGGTAGCCTTCTTAGAATCTCACCAATAAGATGTGTTGTTAAGAGTTCTACTGGTCCTTAGGTTATGGAAGTGTTGGAGTCAAAGGTTTATTTGCTGACCCTCTTATTGAATTCCCATTTACACTTGACTGCCCATGGAATGTTTGGATAGAGTTATTACTGTTTTCAGTATTGTTGTTGTTTTTCCCAAAAACTAGGCTGCAATTTTGTTACAAGAATGCATCATTACTTAGCTGTGGCTGTGATTATTTTTCATTGGTAACACGTCCTATGCAATCAATGATCATATTGCTTGCTCTTTGACATTATTATTATTATTATTATTATTTTATTATTATAAACATTTATATAGCGCCAGTAGTGTAAGTGATCATGAATTTTGTTGCATTAATTTAATTCTGCATACTTTTACTGTTTGTAACAATATCTGCGTAGGAATAGGCCGTGCTTCATTTGTAAAAAAAACCATAAAATTAAAAATGAATTGCCAGGGCCCCTATCCCAGAAGCTGTGCCTCCCATCCCAGAGCTTGTCAGAGCAGGGAAATGAACACTAGTCTTTGGTAGAGCTGCAACTGGGAACCCGCAAAAATGGGTAACCAGGCAAATCTGCAGTGCCTGACTCATCCCTGTTATGTTCGGGTACCTGTTACCGGGGGTAGGGGAAAGGGTTCCACGCACACGTACACGCAAACGGCCTTGGGGTATCGAGGTCAGCACGGGAGCGACCGGTGGTAGGATGCCCGTCAGGATAGTGTGTGGGCTCTTACCTCTAATTAAAGAGAACGAGCCCCTATCATCATCAGGCGCTGCTGACCAAGAACCCAAGGCTGCCCCACACTCGCAGGCAACACGCAGTATAACACAAAAGGACCAGGGAGTGAGGGGTTCCACCCCAGGGGGTGCGGGGCCCCAGGAGGGGGGAAGGGAGAACGGACACGGGTCACTCACCGCCAAAGATAAGGGCACCACACAAGTTTCTGGAAGGGCTCTCTCTCGGGTACTCACTCTGCACGCACTCAGGAAATCACAAGGTTCACGTAGGAAGGAATACACACGCTCGGGCAATGGTCGGGGTTACAAGCATTCAAGGCTCTGTCACGCTCACTCTCGGTCACGCTCAGTCAAGGGCCGGTTTCTACAATCACCAGCGCCGCTTCTCAGGCGGCGCTGGTTCTTATTCCCTAAGCCCCGCCCCCGTGCGTGCCCGCAGCCGCTCTGAGCGGCGCCGCGGGGGCGGGGGAATCCCCACAGAATAATTGCTTGTGGGGGGCGTGGTTATCTGCCGCACCTGGAGCCCTGGCGGCGGCGCTAGCTGTGAGGGTGTTTCCTGCGGGGCCGGAGCAGGCCCCGCCTGGCTGGTCTTTGGCGGGGGCGTGGCCACAGACCCAGGCCCTTCCTCCAGTGCTTGTGGGGGCGTTGGAGGGACGTCTTCTCGCCGGCGTTCTGCCGGTGGCGTGCACTCGATGCGCGGCTCTCCCCTAGCCGCCTGCGCCGTCGAGGGAAGGGCTCTTGGCTCCGGTGAGCTGCTGGGCTGGGCTGGGTTTCGTGGGGGTGCTTTGGGGGTCCCGGCATGGGCCCGGGCGCCGCTGACAGTACCAAGCGGTGTCCAAATGCAACCCGACACGTTATCTGCATGCTCCCAAGCTCACTTGTCCAGCTGCTTCTCCAACTCCTGACTGCTGCTACTCCCCGACCGCTGCTCAGCTGAGCTGGGGTCTCCCTGCTCGGCTTTTTCTGAGTGGGTGGGAGAGAAGGGTTCTTCTGGTGCATGGCCTGCATGCACCCCCGCTATGGGTCATGATCCATAACGGTGTGCATGTGCGTTGTGTGGTGCACTGGAAGAGGTCTCCTCGCTCCCCCACCCAGCTCAGAAAAAGCGAAGCAGGAATACCCTGGCTCAGCGGAGCAGTGGGAGCGGCGGCTGGAGCTTGGAGGAGCAGCCAGGCGGTGAATCAGCCTGGGGAACCGTGGGTGCAGGCAGGAGCCAGGATCAGTTTCTTGGGGCTTCCCAGGGCATCCATGCATCCAATGCATGGCTGGTCAAGCTTGCTTCCAAACTTGCACAGATTTCATCATTTGACACTCCTCCCCAACACCTCCAGATGGACTGGAGCAACACAGCTTTCCACAACCCCAGGATGGGCCAGGGCAGTCTTCATTATCCCTGCCTTGCTGCAGCACAGCTCTCCCTAACTGGGGACTTGGCTCCCTCCTCATTGTGGCTAGGGCAGCATCTTCCCCTGATCAAGGCCAGTGCAGGTAGGGCTCTGTCATCGTTCTCCATCTTTCTTCTGAGACTAGAGCATCATAGTTTTCTCCAATCCCAGGACAGTGCAGAGTGGCTTCCTCTGAAACCAAGGACCTGACCCTCCTGTTCCTGCCATGGTGAGGGCCACTTGTCTTCCTCCAAGCTCCCTGCTCAAAGCTCACCCATGTGGTCCGGCATGTTTGAGTGGCAGCAGTTGGACAGTAACTTGAGCGCTCTCTCCCACATATCCAGTGGCAGTAGCAATGGAAATGGAGGCTGGCTTCTCTTGCTCCTGAAGGAGCAGTATGGACATTTATTTATTTATAATAAAATTTGTATGCCGCCCCCTCCTGCTAAAAGCATCTCGGNAGGTAGATGTGGGGATGTACCCCCGGACTTGCTGCAGGGTTGTGTGCCTCTGTGTCCATGTGAAAATACCCATTGTAGCAAATTTTATTCTTTAGTCAGTATGTTTTCTGCAGCACCTTCTTATTTTGTTTTAAAGCCACTTTCAACTTGCAATCACGAAATGGATCGGTGGAAATATCTGAGGATTACATCATGACATTTTTAAAGCAAGAGTTACATGGATGCTTTGCAGTAGATTAGCTGGACTTATTCCAGTTTTGCATTAGCTGGGACCAGTAGATGTCTCTGATGCCTTGCTTTAGAACAACTTGTGGCATTTTGATCCTGGCAGTTAATCTTGTGTAGTAATTAAGTGTCTTTAGACTTTACTGAATGTCTTAAGTATTTTATTGGCAAGAATTACTAGCATTAAGTCCCAGCTTCCAACCTGTGCTCTTCCTATTGCAGCTGTTTTAGTTACTATGGTAGCCTTCTTAGAATCTCACCAATAAGATGTGTTGTTAAGAGTTCTACTGGTCCTTAGGTTATGGAAGTGTTGGAGTCAAAGGTTTATTTGCTGACCCTCTTATTGAATTCCCATTTACACTTGACTGCCCATGGAATGTTTGGATAGAGTTATTACTGTTTTCAGTATTGTTGTTGTTTTTCCCAAAAACTAGGCTGCAATTTTGTTACAAGAATGCATCATTACTTAGCTGTGGCTGTGATTATTTTTCATTGGTAACACGTCCTATGCAATCAATGATCATATTGCTTGCTCTTTGACATTATTATTATTATTATTATTATTTTATTATTATAAACATTTATATAGCGCCAGTAGTGTAAGTGATCATGAATTTTGTTGCATTAATTTAATTCTGCATACTTTTACTGTTTGTAACAATATCTGCGTAGGAATAGGCCGTGCTTCATTTGTAAAAAAAACCATAAAATAAAAAATGAATTGCCAGGGCCCCTATCCCAGAAGCTGTGCCTCCCATCCCAGAGCTTGTCAGAGCAGGGAAATGAACACTAGTCTTTGGTAGAGCTGCAACTGGGAACCCGCAAAAATGGGTAACCAGGCAAATCTGCAGTGCCTGACTCATCCCTGTTATGTTCGGGTACCTGTTACCGGGGGTAGGGGAAAGGGTTCCACGCACACGTACACGCAAACGGCCTTGGGGTATCGAGGTCAGCACGGGAGCGACCGGTGGTAGGATGCCCGTCAGGATAGTGTGTGGGCTCTTACCTCTAATTAAAGAGAACGAGCCCCTATCATCATCAGGCGCTGCTGACCAAGAACCCAAGGCTGCCCCACACTCGCAGGCAACACGCAGTATAACACAAAAGGACCAGGGAGTGAGGGGTTCCACCCCAGGGGGTGCGGGGCCCCAGGAGGGGGGAAGGGAGAACGGACACGGGTCACTCACCGCCAAAGATAAGGGCACCACACAAGTTTCTGGAAGGGCTCTCTCTCGGGTACTCACTCTGCACGCACTCAGGAAATCACAAGGTTCACGTAGGAAGGAATACACACGCTCGGGCAATGGTCGGGGTTACAAGCATTCAAGGCTCTGTCACGCTCACTCTCGGTCACGCTCAGTCAAGGGCCGGTTTCTACAATCACCAGCGCCGCTTCTCAGGCGGCGCTGGTTCTTATTCCCTAAGCCCCGCCCCCGTGCGTGCCCGCAGCCGCTCTGAGCGGCGCCGCGGGGGCGGGGGAATCCCCACAGAATAATTGCTTGTGGGGGGCGTGGTTATCTGCCGCACCTGGAGCCCTGGCGGTGGCGCTAGCTGTGAGGGTGTTTCCTGCGGGGCCGGAGCAGGCCCCGCCTGGCTGGTCTTTGGCGGGGGCGTGGCCACAGACCCAGGCCCTTCCTCCAGTGCTTGTGGGGGCGTTGGAGGGACGTCTTCTCGCCGGCGTTCTGCCGGTGGCGTGCACTCGATGCGCGGCTCTCCCCATGCCGCCTGCGCCGTCGAGGGAAGGGCTCTTGGCTCCGGTGAGCTGCTGGGCTGGGCTGGGTTTCGTGGGGGTGCTTTGGGGGTCCCGGCATGGGCCCGGGCGCCGCTGACAGTACCCCCCCCTCGAGGTCGCCGGAACCCATACCGGGGGGGTCCAGGCTTCAAGGGATGCCGAAGGTGAAAGGCCTGAAGCAACCGAGGGGCGGACACATTGGAGGCGGGTTCCCAGGAACGGTCCTCAGGGCCGTAGCCCACCCAGTCTACGAGGTAGTGGAGCCGGCCCCGCCGTAACTTGGCATCAAGGATCGCTCGGACTTCGTATTCCGGACCGGCGACCGACCATTCCGTTGGGCCCGGCGGGGCGCTCTCAGCCCGGAGTTGGGCAGGGTCGGCCTTCTTTAACATGGAGACATGAAACGTAGGGTGCAACCGTACATGTGGCGGGAACTGTACCTTGTACGTCACTTCATTTACCTGGTGGGTGACTGGAAAGGGGCCAATATAGCGAGCGTCTAATTTTGCAGAAGGCCGTGCGGACGGGTAATGCCGTCGATCAACCCAGACCAGATCGCCTGGGCATAGAGGGGTTCCTTCTCGTCGATGCTTGTCACCCTGTGCCTTGTACCGCTGTCGGGCTTCCTGTAGCGTGTGACGGGCGATCGTTTGGGCCTTGTGAATCTGCTGTACGAGGGCGCCCGCGGCCGGTACCTCCATGTTGGGGGTGTCAAGTGTTCCCAACTGGGGGTGGAATCCATACGTTACAAAAAAAGGCGATGTACCGAGGGAAGCATTGGGGGCATTGTTGTAGGCGAATTCGGCCAGGGGGAGCCACGTATACCAATCGTCCTGAAGGTAATTGGTGTAGCAGCGAAGATATTGTTCCATGTTTTGGTTTACGCGCTCCACCTGGCCGTTGGCTTGAGGATGGTAGGCAGTGGTGGGTTTCAAGGCCACCTGGAGTGACTGAAATAATGCCTTCCAGAACCGCGCCGTGAATTGTGTCCCTCGATCGCTGAATATTTCCCGCGGCCAACCGTGAAGTTTGAAAATGTGATGGATGCATAGCAACGCGGTGCGTTTGGCCGAGGGCAACCCCTTGCAGGCGACGAAGTGGGCGAGTTTTGAGAAGTGATCGACGACAACCAGAACCGTGGTGTGGTGCCGTGAGGGTGGTAAGTCTACCACGAAATCGAGTCCAATGCGTTGCCAGGGCCCCGCTGGTAACGGGAGAACTTGCAGAAGTCCCGCCGGTGCACAGCGTGGAATTTTGGTCCGTGCACACGTAGCACAACCGGCAACATACTGTTGTACGTCGTGGTGTAGAGTGGGCCACCAAAAGGAGCGAAGAATCATTTGCTGGGTGCGTTCTATTCCCGGGTGCCCTGCGGTGGGGGCTTCATGGTGGGCCCAAAGGACTTGGGCTCTACATGACGGGGGTACTATGATACGTCCTTGGTAGCGTTGAAACCCGTCAGGGGGGGTCTCCGCCGTGGAATCAAGTTCTCGTCGTGTGGCTTCTCGGAGGGCTTCTGCAGACAGGTACGTTGCGCAAAAGGTTTTGGGTTCTAAGATGGGCTCTGGAGAAGGCGGACTACTGGGTTGATCCTCCAAATAGCGGGACAGGGCGTCTGCCAAAACTTGTAATTTACCGGGTCGATATCGGATGCGAAAGTCGAAGCGGGCGAAGAAAAGCGCCCAGCGCGCGTGCCGGGCATTCGTGATATGGGCGCTTTGAAGAAATGTCAGATTCTTGTGGTCTGTGTGGACTAGAATAGGGTGCTGTGCCCCTTCCAAGTAGTGTCGCCAAGTGGCGAAGGCCGCCTTGATGGCAAGGAGTTCCCGATCGAGGATAGAATAATTCCTCTCGGCCGGAGTTAACTGGCGCGAATAATATGCGCAGGGGAGGAGTGTGTCGGGGTTCATTGCTGGCTGGAGGAGGACAGCCCCAATCGCCCTCCCCGAGGCGTCTGCCTCCACGCAGAAGGGCTTCTCAAAATCCGGGTGTTGTAGGATTGGGGCGGTCGTGAAGGCTTGCTTCAAGAAATCGAAGCTCCGTTGCTGTTCCGTCCCCCACTGATAAGGTTGGTTCTTTTTTAGTAATTGCGTGAGAGCGGCGGTGATCTCGGCATAGTTGGGAATGTACTGTCGATAATAATTAGCGCTTCCTAGAAAACGTTGGAGTGGTTTTACCGCCTTGGGAGGGGGCCAGTCTCGAAGGGCTTCTACCTTGGAGGTCTCCATCATTACTCCCGAAGGGCTGATAACGAACCCTAGGAAGCTGACTGTTTTCAAATGGAACGAGCATTTTTCCTGCTTACAGTACAACTTGTTGCGTCGCAAGCATCGTAGGACCTCTCGGACGTGCCCCACGTGCTCTTCTAGGGTCACGGAATAGATGAGGATATTGTCAAGATATGCGATGACATAGATATCTAGAATGTCGCGAAAAACATCATTAATAAAATGCTGGAAGGCGGCCGGGGCATTGGCGAGGCCGAAGGGCATCACACAGTACTCGAATAATCCGTATCGGGTTCGGAAGGCGGTTTTCCACTCATCTCCTGACCGCATCCGGACCAGGTTATACGCTCCCCGGAGATCCAATTTCGTGAAGAGTCGGGCGCCTTGGAGGCGGTTCAGCAATTCGGGTATCAGCGGGAGTGGGTACCGGTTTTTTGTAGTGATCTGGTTTAATCCGCGGTAGTCGATGCACGGCCGCAAGCCTCCGTCCTTTTTGGCTACAAAAAAAATAGGAGCCCCCGCAGGGGAGCTTGAATGACGAATAAATCCCTGCCGGAGGTTCTCGTCGAGGTAAGTGCGGAGTGCCTGAAGTTCAGGAGCGGCCAGGGCATAAATGCGTCCAAAAGGGGGTTCCGCCCCTGGAAGAAGATCAATAGGGCAATCATAGGGCCGATGCGGGGGAAGTTCCGTGGCCTGCGTTTTACTAAAGACGTCAACGTAGTCCTGATATTCTGGGGGTAAAGCGTCTTCCTGTGGTGGATGCCCTACCGCCGTGGTGGCTCCCAGGGTTGTTTGGGGTTGAGGGAGTACACAGGCAGCAGTGCACTGTGGAGAGGGGAAACGTACACGTTTCGTGGACCACACGATATGGGGGTCATGGGTCTGTAACCACGGTGCCCCCAGGACCAGCTGAAAGAGCGGGGTACACACTACGTCGAAGGGAAGTTGTTCGTAATGGTCCCCAATCGCGCACCCCAGGGGGTGCGTGCACAACGTTATAGGCCCGGATACTAAGGGGGACCCATCAATGGAATGGACTGCCTCGGGTGGAACTTTAGCCCGGGTCGGAATTGACCACCGGGCAACCAAGGGGCTATGAATGAAGTTGCCTGATGCCCCCGAATCCACGAGGGCCCACACAACGATGGACACTTGGGGAGTAAGGGTGAGGGTGACAGGCACTTGAAGGTGTGGGCTCAAGTGCCGAGAGGGGGCTGGGGCTTTGAGTATCCTTACGACCGAGGCGACCCCAGTCCGCCCCGATCTCGCCCATTTCCCGCTCCGCGGCGGTGGGGGGGCAGGGCTGGGCATTCCCCAATAAAATGAGAAGCCTCCCCGCAGTAGAAGCAGGAACGAGAGGCCCGACGCCGCTCTCGCTCCTCCTTCGACAGGGGGCCTCGGGACGCCCCAAGCTGCATGGGCTCCGGCTCTGGGAGTTTTGGGGGTCCAGGGGGTAAGAGGGGTCGAACCCACCCGGGGCGCACCTCTTGTCGTTTCTCCCGTTTACGTTCCAGTAACCGGGCTTCGATCTGTAGGGCGAGGTTGGCCAGTGCTTCCCATGTATTCGGGGTTTCTACTAGGGCCAGCTGATCTTTTATCTCTTCCCCCAAACCCCTTTTAAACATCACCTTCAATACCCCGTTGGGCCACTGGAGTTCCAGAGCAAGCTGCTGAAACTGCGTCAAATACTCTAACACGCCCCCCTTGGCCTGTCGCAGGGTCATAATTAAGGCCTCGGCGTCTTGGGTTCGATGGGGGTGGTCGAACAAGAATGTTAGTTCTTTCAAAAACTCAGAATAGTTATCTAACAAGGGGCTATCCCCTTTCAGGAGGGTTGTCGCCCACTCCAAGGCAGTACCCCCTAGGTTACCAATAATAAAGGCCACCTTTCGTTCATCCGTGGCATAGGTGGATGGCTGTACCTTGAAGGTAAGCCGGCACAAGGCCAAAAACCCTTGAAAGGCTTGCCTGTCCCCTTGAAATTTCTCCACCTTGGGCCCTTTAGGTTCACGGGGTATTAGAGGGGTCGCTGCTACCACGGGGGGTTGTGGGGGCGGAGGCATTACTAATCCCACTCCTGGCCCTGCGGCGGCCCCTTGTAACTGGGTTACTGCCGCGGCCATACCTCCCTGTTGGGCCTGGAGATCTTTTACCTCCATGGCCAAGGATTGGACTGCATGGGTTAACTGTGAGATTTCTTTTGAAATATCCATGCTCCTTTAAGCCGTGTAAAGGCCGGCTAAGGGCTAGTGAGTTGTTACCGGGGGTAGGGGAAAGGGTTCCACGCACACGTACACGCAAACGGCCCTGGGGTATCGAGGTCAGCACGGGAGCGACCGGTGGTAGGATGCCCGTCAGGATAGTGTGTGGGCTCTTACCTCTAATTAAAGAGAACGAGCCCCTATCATCATCAGGCGCTGCTGACCAAGAACCCAAGGCTGCCCCACACTCGCAGGCAACACGCAGTATAACACAAAAGGACCAGGGAGTGAGGGGTTCCACCCCAGGGGGTGCGGGGCCCCAGGAGGGGGGAAGGGAGAACGGACACGGGTCACTCACCGCCAAAGATAAGGGCACCACACAAGTTTCTGGAAGGGCTCTCTCTCGGGTACTCACTCTGCACGCACTCAGGAAATCACAAGGTTCACGTAGGAAGGAATACACACGCTCGGGCAATGGTCGGGGTTACAAGCATTCAAGGCTCTGTCACGCTCACTCTCGGTCACGCTCAGTCAAGGGCCGGTTTCTACAATCACCAGCGCCGCTTCTCAGGCGGCGCTGGTTCTTATTCCCTAAGCCCCGCCCCCGTGCGTGCCCGCAGCCGCTCTGAGCGGCGCCGCGGGGGCGGGGGAATCCCCACAGAATAATTGCTTGTGGGGGGCGTGGTTATCTGCCGCACCTGGAGCCCTGGCGGCAGCGCTAGCTGTGAGGGTGTTTCCTGCGGGGCCGGAGCAGGCCCCGCCTGGCTGGTCTTTGGCGGGGGCGTGGCCACAGACCCAGGCCCTTTCTCCAGTGCTTGTGGGGGAGCTGGAGGGACGTCTTCTCGCCAGCGTTCTGCCGGTGGCGTGCACTGGATGCGCGGCTCTCCCCATGCCGCCTGCGCCGTCGAGGGAAGGGCTCTTGGCTCCGGTGAGCTGCTGGGCTGGGCTGGGTTTCGTGGGGGTGCTTTGGGGGTCCCGGCATGGGCCCGGGCGCCGCTGACAGTACCAAGCGGTGTCCAAATGCAACTCGACACGTTATCTGCATGCTCCCAAGCTCACTTGTCCAGCTGCTTCTCCAACTCCTGACTGCTGCTGCTCCCCGACCGCTGCTCAGCTGAGCTGGGGTCTCCCTGCTCGGCTTTTTCTGAGTGGGTGGGAGAGAAGGGTTCTTCTGGTGCATGGCCTGCATGCACCCCCGCTATGGGTCATGATCCATAACGGTGTGCATGTGCGTTGTGTGGTGCACTGGAAGAGGTCTCCTCGCTCCCCCACCCAGCTCAGAAAAAGCGAAGCAGGAATACCCTGGCTCAGCGGAGCAGTGGGAGCGGCGGCTGGAGCTTGGAGGAGCAGCCAGGCGGTGAATCAGCCTGGGGAACCGTGGGTGCAGGCAGGAGCCAGGATCAGTTTCTTGGGGCTTCCCAGAGCATCCATGCATCCAATGCATGGCTGGTCAAGCTTGCTTCCAAACTTGCACAGATTTCATCATTTGACACTCCTCCCCAACACCTCCAGATGGACTGGAGCAACACAGCTTTCCACAACCCCAGGATGGGCCAGGGCAGTCTTCATTATCCCTGCCTTGCTGCAGCACAGCTCTCCCTAACTGGGGACTTGGCTCCCTCCTCATTGTGGCTAGGGCAGCATCTTCCCCTGATCAAGGCCAGTGCAGGTAGGGCTCTGTCATCGTTCTCCATCTTTCTTCTGAGACTAGAGCATCATAGTTTTCTCCAATCCCAGGACAGTGCAGAGTGGCTTCCTCTGAAACCAAGGACCTGACCCTCCTGTTCCTGCCATGGTGAGGGCCACTTGTCTTCCTCCAAGCTCCCTGCTCAAAGCTCACCCATGTGGTCCGGCATGTTTGAGTGGCAGCAGTTGGACAGTAACTTGAGCGCTCTCTCCCACATATCCAGTGGCAGTAGCAATGGAAATGGAGGCTGGCTTCTCTTGCTCCTGAAGGAGCAGTATGGACATTTATTTATTTATAATAAAATTTGTATGCCGCCCCCTCCTGCTAAAAGCATCTCGGAGCGGCTAACAACATATTAAAACAATTTAAAACAGCAATAATATGATATAAAACACTATTAAAACACAATATGAAAACAACATACCCACCCACCCCCTCTCCCTCAGGAAAAGCACGCCGGAACAGCCAGGTCTTACATTGTCTATGGAAAGAGGGGAGGTCGGTAATCAGGTGGACCTCCAACGGGAGGGAGTGCCACAATCGCTGTGCGGCCACAGAGAACGCCCTCCACAAGGTCGACACCTGAGAAATCCGGGGGACCTCAAGGAGGGCGCCCCTGGCCAACCGCAAGGGCTGATCCCCAACCCGGAGGGTGAGGTGGTCCCGCAGGTAGGTGAGGCCCAGGCCATTCAGGGCTTTAAAGGTCAACACCAACACCTTGAATTGGACCCGGAAGACTATAGGCAGCCAGTGCAGAGAGCGAAGCACTGGTGTAATGTGCTCGCGGCGGTCCATCCCCGTTAGGAGACGAGCTGCCGCATTCTGCACCAACTGCAGCCTCCGAACCAGCACCAAGGGTAGCCCCACGGAGAGTGGGTTACAGTAGACGTGCCTCCAAGCAACGAATCTCTAACAAATTTCAGGATTTTTTAGACAAAAGATATCTCTAATAAAACTAGGCGCCAAGAATGAATGTGTTTTTCCACCTATGGTATTTTGTTTGGCCCAAGCCATGCATTTAAACATCCCATCCTATCTTCTCAGTCGAATCTTGCAGCGTGGTTCTTTTCATGTTTCCTCCTAGACATGGAACCTCATTCTTTCGAATCTCTCCTTAAAGTCCCTCCCATTTCCCAAAGTGTTTTTAACATCCCCACCCCCTGAATGAAATATTAGTAGAATCAATGCCAAAAACTTGAAAGCAACTCAGCAAAGTAACGTGATGTGTGTTATGCAGTTGCTTTCTCTTACGTCGCTCCCTTCCCCCACCTTTATTTGTACATTGCAAATTCCTTGGGGCAGAAGTCGTCTTTATGCTTTTATCAGTGAAGTACAGCATTGGTGCTACAGTAATAATAAACAATACTTACATGTACATAATATAGTCTTGTTTTAAATTGTTCCAATTTTTCAAAATGTATGGCTGCTTGGGATCAGGGTTTGCTTTTCTCATAATTCAGATTTTCATAGGTGCAGACTAAAATTGCCTGTAAAAAATACAGTGAAAAAAATCTTTCACCCAGCGTGACATTTTTCAGCACCTGCATCATCCAAGGTTGCACCTTAGAATTTCACAGCTGAGTGCAGTAATGGAAAAAAGCTGCATTACTCATTCATCTCATCTTTCTAAGCATCTGTGCTGCAGTAGGGAAGTGAGCCATAGCAACAGAAATGGCAGCTTTTTCTGTATAGAATCCAGCAGCATGGTCTGTGCATCTCCTAAATGATTTGGCTGTCTATAGCATGAAGACCTGCAAAAATGCAATTGACAGTTTCCTCTAGGACAGATAATGGTTGTGTCCCAGGCTGTGGTGCCAAAATGTACAGTGTGGTTAACAGAACCTGACAACATTTGAAAACTCAAAAAGAAGATGATTTATTCATTGGGTGCACAGTGCATGGAGAACTGAAATCTGCATAGTTCAAATATGTACGCTCTGTGAGGACTGCTAGTCTCCCATTCTGTTCCTTCCTTTCTCTTATTTTCCTCTCATTTTATGTTTTCATCTCTCTCCAGAGTTTCTCTTTCCTTCGCTCTTTCTCTTTCCTTCTGTCTTTCATTTTCGCTGGCTTTTTCTTTCAACCTTTTTTCTACCTTTTTTTCTTTAGGTGTAAACAGACAGACAGGCTCCAGGGGTGGCAGTGCCAGCCTGCTTTACCCTCTTGTTTGGCCTGTCTGTCTGAAGCAGCCCACCAGATGTGGAAGCAGACCTGCTCCAGGGCAGTCTCGGTTGTGGTGCTCTGGAACATCCCAGAACATCCCAGGTGCCAGCCTGGAGTTGAGCTGCTGTCTGTCTGCTTGGCGGACCCATGCTGCAGCTCCACTCCCAGCCAGCTGTTGCCACAGCAACACCATAGAGTTGTAGGTGCCAGCCTAGAGCATCGGGTGATCCACCCACAACTCTATGGTAGGAAGGGGGCACTGCGTGGGCAGACTGTGGCCATGGGAACCTGCTGAATCCCTCTAAAGCGGACCCAGACAGGACTGGGAGCGGGCGGACACTGGGGTGCACCCTGGAGCAGCTCTGGGGCTGGGCTGCCTTGGCATCCCTCCAAAAACACCCTTTGTGTTTGCTTCCCTCCTGCACAATTCTGACTTCCCTCCCCTTTTTTAAGTGTAGGAAGCAGTGAGACAGTGTTGGAGTGGGAGCCCCGCCGATACATTTCTGAGGGTATTT
The DNA here is from genome assembly GCA_003113815.1 of Sphenodon punctatus. NCBI lineage: Eukaryota > Metazoa > Chordata > Lepidosauria > Sphenodontia > Sphenodontidae > Sphenodon > Sphenodon punctatus. The sequence goes on along the minus strand of QEPC01010046.1, from coordinate 269,636 downwards.
TCAGACGTGACGAGATCACAGTGAATACCCATCTGTGGTCACTGTGCCCTGCACGTCTGTTCGGCGGCCGCCAGATGTTCGCCACACTGAATACCCACATGGGGTCAATTTCAACCACACTTCCCGGGCTCCTGGCGGGAAAATCCACAGAAGCGTGGTGAAAGTGATTCCAGGCGGGCATCAATAAAAAGTAACGTCTGGCCGGCTATCACAGCCCGGAATCCCCGGCGGGATTCCGGACCATGGTGAACTCGGCCAGACGCTGTGGCGGCATTGGCCTCGCCACCCGCCCGTCTCCCCGGAGGGTGGGTGGCGTGGAGGGGGCGGGGCCGGGTGGCCGAATGTTGCGCCGCACGGCCCCGTCCCCTCCCTGATTCCCCGCCAGGATTCCCGGCACATCTGTTTGCCGTGCCTGGGTGATCCCGGCGGGGAATCTCTGGGTTATTTTCGGGACGGGGCGAAGCCGCCCCGTCACGTCTGAAAACACCCTGAGCCTCCGTTCACTGCCATTGCTAGCTCCTCTCCCTTCTCAAGGAGGAGCCAGCAGCACTGCAAGGCAAGCAGCAGCAGCCATGGAAGCTTGGGAGTAGATCCTTGAAGGCTGAACTGAGCGTTTGGGAGCTTTCCCGGCCCAAGTCCCTTGGCCTCTCCCATATTCCCTCATCCCTTCTCTGATGTGTCCCTGCCCCAGTGCTTTGCATTTTCTGGAAAGTTTTGAATTGGAAAATTTTCCGAAAGTTTTTTCCAATGCCCTAAATCAATTGGGATTTGATTTAACATGTTTATTTGACTTGTACCTAGTAAGCAAAAGTAAAAAGTACACTGTGTTAATTTTATGTGCTGGATAAATATCTCAAAAGTTTTTACAATAGCTAAAAGTTGAACTGAAATAAGTGAGGGAAAGAATTCAAAAAAGCTTACTTAATGTAGTTTAAATGTTCAAACAAATTCAAAACTTCACTTAGAAATAATTTTTATTGGAATCAGGTATTGATATCCATTAATTATGTTACTAATTTTATGGAACAATGCATTTTTAGAACCAGAACATTTTCTGGAAACGTTTTCTGGAAACTTTTCCAATAAGGTAAATTTTCGGTGGAAAACCTTCCACCCCACATCACTGCCCTGTCCCCATGGAATTCTGTGCCATAACATTGGGACCACACTCAGAAGATCCCAGATGCATTGGGGCTAGGTTCAGTTGTTCCCAGTGCCACCAGACTTGCTGGGCTCAGGCTAAGCTCAGGCTATTTTTAGCATAAGCAGGGCTCTACTTGGTAGTGTACTTGGAACTCTCTCTCCACTGCATGCATCTCTGAGGCCCTGCACACTCCTTGCCCCAGCCGCTCACAGATCTGAGGGCCAAAAGCAGGAATCTGAAGCCCTGCCTGTTGAAGCCAGGCAAAACTTGACAGACGTGTGGTTACCTTACGGTTAAAAAAGAGTTACTGGTGTGGGCTACAGTGGGCAAGATTCCACTGACAGATTCATTTGCACAGCGTAGATCTAGAGCAATGCTGTTCACTTCTCTGACTCTTTCTGGATTCAGATGAATATAGTTGAGAGCAAAAATTGTCTATTTATGCTAAAGAAATATCCAACAATCCCTGTGCTGTTTGTATATAAAAGAAACAATAGGCAGCTTGTGGTCAGACAACACTTGAGCATGTGGAATGTCTGTTAAATTGTGTTTGGTATTCAGAGATTAGGCTGAAACAGCTATCGATTGTGAAACAGTTGCTATTGCTTGTGGTCCCTGCATGTAAAGGCTGCATTTCTGATGTTTATTTGAAAGCAACATAGTTCTTAGGAGAATAAAAATTGCATTGAAACTGCCTATATGGGGAGTGTGCTTCCTTAATACCTATTTTTTTTTTTTTTTTTAAATGTGAATTTAAAGGGTAGCTCTGAGAACAAACGGCTACAGTATTACACTGCTCATTAATTGGGGAAGTGACTAAGTAATTTTTATTGGTTAGGCACATGACATGATAAAAATAGTATTAAAAAATCTTAGGCTATTCTTGGCATGATCTTAGGGATGATGTGGTCTTTTTCTCCACCTAGCTTTTTTCAAGTGTGCTGAATTTATCAGCCCAGTGAGAGTGTGGTTATTAATAATAATAATAAATAATAATTATTATTTTATTATAACACCAGCAGTGTACATGGCACTTTACAACTGTTGAAAATAGACAGGGCCCATGCCCTGGGGGGACTTATATCTTGGGGAGAAAGTAGTTCAGAAATAAGGAAATAATTTTATTAGGCATCAGCTTCCGCTATAGCCTTTCGAAATAAAACACATACCATAAAACAACCAATCGTATGGACCTCTGGGTTTACAGAGCATGAAATAAAAGAATAATTATCTCCAGTCGTTCTAAGGACAAATACCCCAAATGCCCCCCTCTATTTCAATATTCTTTATAACCCACAGCCCATGCAACAATTGCGGTTATAACTCCCTTGATCCAAAATACATATTACACAATAAAAATCCAGCAGGGCAACCCGGCCAAATCTAATACCCAATTGCCCTTACAACAATGGTAAAACTTACTACGTCTCAGCTTTTATCTCCGTCTGTCTTTTGGACGCCAGCCAGGTAAAGGTTGCCAAGGCCATTACATCCTCTGGACTTTGTATGGAAAGAAACTCTTTGTACCCTTGACCTGGCTCTAACTGTAGTATCTTGCCAATCAGTGACTGAATCCAAACTGCCCTAAGCTCGTTATAGTAAGAGCAAGATAGTAAAAAATGCTCAACTGTTTCAACACCACCTTGGGGGCAAGTACATACATGCCTGGAATAAATAACCCCCCTGTGCCTTCCTTCCACCACAGCCGTCCGGACCTGCTGGAAATGGAGGAGCGTATAACTTCTTCAAAGGTTGCGATTCATTAAACCATCCACATATGACTCCAGCCCCCATACGGGCTTTACCAACTTAAGCCAAGGGGCAACCCTCCAGGCCCCTAAGGCAGCTAAATCTTCTTGCCGGTCAATATCCTCCAGCCTGGTCTGTACTTCTCCTTTTATCCCTACTAATGTTCTGCCAACAGTATGCCCAAAGGAGAAGCCATGGCTCTGAAACAGGAATCCCAGATACCTGAGCCATGGATAACTTCTGGGACCCATATAAAGCAGTTCCTCCTGGAGGCACTGTTGAGGGAGAGAATCCTCCTGAAGGGACAACAACCTCAGCCAATAACGAATAAAAGAGAGTTTGGCATACAGTTTGATGGAAAACATGCCAGTCTCTGCCCTTAGAACTGGGCCTGGAACATCCTTTCCCACTTGAAGCATATGGCGTAGAAGCCTGTTCTCTCTAAGGGTTCAATTGTTGGATGAGGAATAATATCCAAACCAAAGACCACTGAAGGGAGTACCTTTATTCTATAGGCACACAAAAACATTGAGGTTGAGACACCCCGAGATATTCTAGCTGCCCTACCTATAGCGTTAGCAATTTGAGATGCTCTCACTGCCCGCCTCTGTATATGATTTGACCAAGTACCCCTGGATGAAAAAGTTACCCCAAGGTAAGTGAATGATTGAGCCACCTCGAGTGGTTTTCGGCCAACCTCCCACCTAACTGAGGCGTTACGATTGCCCAGCATCATGATCTTAGACTTCTGGGGGTTGACCGCCAGCCCATTCGATGCGCAATATTCATCCTACTTGGCAATCAGGCGCTTCAGCCCAATAGCGGTCTGTGAGATAAGGACTATATCGTCCGCAAATTGCAGCATATTGAGATGGTAATTACCAACTTTGGGGGCATGAGTACTATCCGACCCTATAAAATGTACAAGGTCTGCAAGGTAAACATTAAACAGCAAGGGGGCCAGCACACACACCTGCCTGACCCCTCTTTTTATAGGAATGTCCTTGCTCAGTTGGTTGCCTGGGCCTGTTTTTACTCTTGCTTGGTTATTGGAATACAGTTGGATTAAGAGTAGCAAAAGCTTAGTATCTATTCCCAATGCAGATAACTTTTCCCAGAGTCTAAGGTGGGGAGTAGTTCAGATAATAACTTTTAGAGCTGAAACGGGTAGCAGAATAAATGTTGGCAGAGTTCTCTCCCCTCCCCCCTGCCCTATTTTCAGGTAGCCCATAGCCTGCCTGAACAACATTTGCTGTGGCGTTTGAATAACCAGGTTATACCATTTTGATTATTTTGTTTATTTTTGGTTTTGTTTCCAGTAGTCTGTTCAGTGTGTTTTCATTTTCATTTGTGCTTTTGTCTCTTCTGATTTTTTGTGGTCTCTATGAAACTGCTGTACATTGTACGTCCAATCTGAAAATGCCCTTTAGGGAATGAAATATACAAATGAAACGCACAGTCTGACCAGCCAGAACCAAACGAAACGGACAAAGATGAAAATCCAGTACTGGATGAATGATGAGCACGCAAGTGTTTTGTTTATTTTGGTTCAGATTCTATGGGTTTGCTTGTTTTGGTGATTACTCCCTTTTTCTCTAATATCTTTTATTGGATCAACTTCTGCATTGGTCCCCAACCTGCAGCTCATGAGCAACATGCTGCTAGTGATACCCTTTTCACGTTGATTGTGACAGCTCAGTAAACTATTGCAATATATTGAGAGGGAGGGTCGGAGGAGATGGGGAGAGTGAGAGCGAGCGAACACTTGCCTTGAAACCAGCAAGGAAAAGATTATAGTGCATCCAGTGCTTGTCCCACACCCCGAAAGGAAGCCACTGACACCATTAGATGGGATAAACTAGGCCGCACCAAAACTTTATTAAAACTTAGTCGGGTAGGAAGGGGGCTATGCCCCTCCAAGACCTGCAAACCTTAACTCTTAACTCACTTAATTATAATAATCTTAAGCGGTCTGATGTTCCTCAGTACCACAACTAAGCTAACTATAGCTGCTGCAATGCCACACCTGTCCGGCTGCCCCCAGTCGGATCAGGAGGCCCTTGCCTACTGTGACCCAAAGAAGGAAGCGAGGGGCTGCTCCCCCGTGCCCTGGACCGCCTCTGTCCTAAGGCCCCCGGGGTTGCCCCCCTCATCCTGGTTCCGAAGTGACGCTGGCTGGACAAGCTCTAGCCTTCACTCAGACCCCACTTCTTAAGGAGATGACTTGGCAGCAGACTATCCCTATTTCTAACCTAACTACCTCGCAGGACCCCTGCCACTAGAGACTGTCAGCTTCTGCTTGGCTAGTCTTGCCCCCGACTTCACAAGTAACTGACTCAACTGTTGCTTCATCTGACAGGTGCACACCGTCCACCCTGTACAACTCCGGCCTATTGAATTTAATTTCAATCACTTGACCCCCCAGTTCCATTACCAGTTTCCCAATCTCCTTGTTCACCTTTCTCCTAGCTCTGTCAACCTTACTCAGGCGCACAGCTTCTCTCCATCTAATTCGCTCAAGCATCTCAGACCATACAAACACCATTTCTGGGAGAATTCTTCTTGCTGCCTACAAGTCCCTCTTAATGCTGGTGACCAGGTGCAGACCTGTGTCAGCCGGCAGGTTGTTTTCTCCCAAGTGGATTACCAGTATGTCTGGTTGCAGTTGTCTTGCCAATGAGTGGATTAATGGCAGGAACTGGGCCCATCTCATGCCGCTCCGGCCTTTCCACGACACCTTCGCCAGATGGCCCAGTCCCAGCTGGGTCCCCCAATACGAACGTCCTGCTCGTTTCCCGGCCCAGTACACAATGCTGTGGCCCACTATCACAACTCGCCGCTGCCGGACAGGCAGCTCACCTCCTATAAAGAACACAAACAAGTAAATTAACCCACGCTTTGCCCGTAAAATCGACCGGTCCTTGTCCAAGGGCCTCCCCTTTTATAACTGGACCTTTCTGATATATGAGCGATAGGCTCCGGACATCCAACGACCTATAGTCTTTACTTGCTGCTCAGACAACCCAGCAGCCGCTGCACCAATCCTAACGGAGTGGGAGCCAAAGTTTTGTGTTGGTAAATCAAGACTTTTCATCGCCTTGTTCATTACTGCTGAAAATTAGTACCTCGTAAGCTTAGTACCATTTTCATGTATGAACAACTGCCCTTTGGGCGCATTGCCATATAGTCTTCTAGCGCCTTCACCGGGCAAAGGCCTACCTCTTCTATCCTTGCCAGCTTTATTGGCTGACCCTGCTAGCGCTGATCTGTTTTGGACCCTCGCACCACAACAATCAGCCCTTCAGCCCCTACCTGAACATCCTTTACACTCAACGCCGTCTCCCCTCGGTTACGAGCTGAAGCCACTGCTAATTCGCCTACTGAGTTTATATACTCTAATTTTATTGTTTGGCTTGTATAGCTTGCTGATTTACTTTATGTGCGCAATGATGGTTTTTTATTGTGTTTTGCTAATTTGTTAAGGGCTTTGCCCAAACAAATAATAAACAATTCATTCATTCATACAATTCGCCTACCTGAAAAGCACCAAAGAAGGCTAATTTAAATACACTTTGAAATAACTGGACCTCGAACACTGAAAAGCACACCTCCTGAAGTTGTTGGCACAAGCCCCGCAGAATTGCTGGTGTGATGGGCTGTCTGCTGTCGCCATCCTTTGGTGCCTCCTGTTGCCATCCCTCCAACATTTTTCTCACAAAGAAACCCCCATTTGGTGACTGGAAACCGGCGAGCTTATAATAAAATGCTAACGCTGCCAGCTTCCCAGAAATTGTGTCTGGCGCCAGTCCTTTCCATCTTAAACCTATAGCAAACTGCAGGGTCTGGACTTCAGTAATTGGGAACTAGGAACCCCACCCCTTCTCTTTTCTAAATTCCTGAAATTCTGCCAATGCCTGAAGGTAGGCCGCTCTTGTTCGTGGAGCAAGTGATCCCTGCGCTGCCTGGAACATTGTCACAGTCCAATGCTCCATATCCCTTTGGGCAGCTCCTCCGGCTCCTTCATGGCTCCCAGTGCCAATTGCCTGAACCGCTCCATCTGTTGGCGAGAGAGTGCGTCGGCTATGCCATTGTTAATACCCGGCACGTGCCTGGCTGTGAACAATATGTTATTCTCCAGGCACTGCCTTACGAACGCTCTCACCAAACCCATCACCCTTTTGGAGTGGGATGACAATGAGTTCACTACATGCACCACAGCGAGGTTATCGCACCAGAACAAAATAGTTTTGTTCGCGAACTCGCTCTCCCATAAGTGTACTGCCACCACTATGGGGAACAATTCTAGAAAAGTGAGGTCTCGTGTCCATCCCTCCCGGGCCCACTTTTCTGGCCAAGGGGCTGCACACCACCTCCCCGCCCAGTAAACCCCGAATCCCAGGGCCCCGGTGGAGTCACATTGGACTTGTAGCTCGGCCTCCATCAGCCACCTGCGCCGCCAGATGCTAACTCCATTAAAATTCTGCAGGAAGTGGAGCCATGTTCTTAATCGTCCCTCATGTCAGCAGAGATCCTAATGTGGCAGTGTCTAGGTAGGTTCGACCCCACCTTTTCGTAAAGCCTACCTAGGAAAGCCCGTCCTGGCACCACTACCCGGCATGCAAAATTAAGGCTTCCAGGCAGGGCCTGAAGCTGCCTAACTGTTGCTTTGGGGTGCCCCAGTATGGCCTCAATATCCTTAGTAAGGGCGACTAGCTTGTCGACCGGCAAGAGCGACACTTGCTGTTCGGTATCTAATTCGACCCCCAAGAATGTTAAAACCGTTGTTGGGCCCACTGTCTTCTCAGGCGCCAGGGGAACCCCCAGCTCCCCTGCTATTACCTGAAAATCCTTGAGGGCCCTCTTACATTCTCCTGTCCCACTTTTCCCCAAGAACAAAAAATCGTCAATATAATGCAGAATGTACCAGGATCCCGTTCTTTTGCGCGCCAGCCATTCCAGCAGGGAGCTGAACCGCTCACAGGCCGAGCATGATATGGAACACCCCATGGGCATTGCCTTATCGTAATAGTACTGGCCTCCGAACTGGAACCCGAGTAACCTGAAGCTGTCGGGGTGGACTGGGAGCAAGCGAAATGCGGACTTAATGTCGCATTTTGCCAGCAGCGCTCCTTCGCCACATTCCTTAGCCATTTCTATCGCCGCATCGAATGATGCGTATCGAACAGAGCATAGCTCTGGAGGAATGGCGTTGTTCACCGATCTACCCCTGGGGTGGGAGAGGTGATGGATGAGACGGAACTCTCCTTCCTGCTTCTTGGGCACAGTGCCCAACGGCGACACATGAAAATCAGGGAAGGGTAAGGGCCCGAAGGGGCCTGCAATACGGCCCTCTCCGAGCTCTTTCTGGAGCTTGGTGGCCACCAAATCCTCTCTCCCATCCACTGACTGCAAATTTTTTACCCAACTCCTTGTCGCTTTGAATTTAGCAGGGATGACAAAGCCATCCCTGAACTCGGAAACCACGTAGTCCACTTCATCAACCATCGGGCAGCCCGTCAGCACCTGCTGGAGCACCCTATGATTGACCAGTGTTGGGGCCTTTTCCTCCCCCCTGGGGCAGATTGCCCCCAGTCCCCTGCTTCCCCTGCTGTTTCCCGCGAGAGGTGCCTTGCACTCTATTACTTTGGACCCCCGGGTGTCCTCCCCCACAGTGGGAGCAAGCATGCCGAAAACGGCACATGGAGCGGGCGCAACCCACAGACCCGTTGAAGTCCCAACAGGTCCCTCCCTTCTGACTGATACGGCGCCCTCCCTCGCGAAAGGAGTCGTTCATCGGGACTACCCCTCCTCTCGCCAGGGTGTGACCACTGTCGGTCCTGTGTGTCCCTATCACATTGGACATACACTCCAGCCATAGGTCTGGTGTGTATACGTCCCACCTGATTCCCGGGGTAATTGCTGTCCTTTTTCTGAACCCCTCATCATAACAGAGCCACGCACCCAGGTTCCCGGTGTCGTATGCTCTGCGCATGATGTCCAGATATTTAATTAGTTCAGCCGCTCGGTCGGGAACCGCCTGAACCATAACACCCATCATTACTGAGAAGGTGGCTGACCAATTGGCCCAATTCCTGTCCACCTTCGGGTGCTTGAATCTTTCCTTCTCCTTCTCCTTCTCGCTAGAATTAGGGTCCGGTACCGGTTCCGTATATAAAAGCGAGAATACGTCTACGTACTCCCTCCTCCAAATTCTGTCCCTGGTATGTTGGGCCAAATGCGCCCCGACTGGTGCTCCTAAAGCTGCCCAGGTGCCTGGTTCCCGGTGGCTTGGCGTGGTCTGGTCAGCTTTCCCTTGGCATGAGGTGCACGCCCCCTCTCCTATTCTAGTTGTTGTCCCGCTCAGGTTCCCCTGTGCTGCCGCCCCGAGGTCGTTCCGGCTAGCCTCCCCTGCCCCTCCTGCACTCTGGTCTGGCCACGGCACCCATGACCCGACCCACCCAAACCGCCCTGCTGCCTGAACCCCTGCCTGGGAAGGCTGCTCCCTGGTCCCCGTGCCTTGTTTCTTTTCGCACTGGCACGGTTGGCACTGCCAGCACCTACCTTGGCGCTCGTGGCTAGTGCCTGCGCCCTCATTCACCGGCGTGTCCTCCTGTGCTCTCACTGGCCGGTCCCTCTGAATCGACGCCCTTGGCTCCGCAGGAGCTGCCTCAACCGCCAGGTTCGCCGCCTGTCGCTCCTGTTGCCCCGCCGCAGACTGTCGCCCTTCTGCTAATTCTGCCACTCTTTCCTCAAGTGCTGTGAAGCGTCCCATGAACGCATTCAATGTCTCGAGGACTGCAGCCAGTTGGTCGCCACGAGCCCGCTGGGCCGGTGGCTTATCCCCTTCATGCCTGGAAGGAGACAAATGGCACCTTCCCCCTCGCCTGGGCGGGGAGGAAAGCCTTGCCGGGAGTTGCCCGACTTGCCCTGGGGGGGCCCGGCCCCCAGTGCCCTCGTGAGGCGAATCGCTCAAGGAGGGTTGACCGCCAGGGGCTGCCGCCTCTGGGCCCCTTTCTTCCCTAAACCGGGCGGGGGGTTGCACTGTCCTCGTGCTAGCCCTCGTCCCCTCCCTGTGCCCCTCCCTCCGGGCTGCACCAGTTACCCCCTGAGACCCAGGGTTATTCATCCCGCTCTCTGGCGTCCCCATTTTCTGTCCTCCTGGGGACCCCGGGACCATGTGACCATGTGCTACTCCTGCTGCCTCTTCAACCTGCTGCATAGCTGTTTCTGGAACCCCCCTCTCAACCTGCGCTTCCCTCGGGACCTGGCCCTGATCCCCACCTGCTATACTGGTCAGGGCGTGCTCGCAGCCAGTCATCCGGGCCTGTAAGGCCTCCAGGACCTCCTCTACCCTTTTTGTCAGGGCCTTTTTTGCAGGGCCCTTGCCCTTCTTGCCTCCGTCTCCTTTGGCCATCCCTTCTCTCCTCAGCTCTTGGCCCTGGTCCTCTTTGGGAATCTACTGCCCTTCGCAGTTCTCCCTTCCCCCCCTACCCTAGGGGAGGCTCGGTTCAAGTAGAGGTAGGCAAACTCTCCTGCTGCCCCCCTAGCTGCCCGCGTGTCGCTGGGGTAGGTGTTCTACTTAAATCCCCTTCTTTTCTTGATCCCTGCTTTCTCTGCTCTGCCGCACCACACCCTTTCCAATTGCCGGCTGGGGCTGGGGCCGGCTCCCCTCCCCCCCACTCCTTCCTGGTCCACCTAATGTGTGTGCTCCTGGGGCTTGGCCTCGTTACCGGCAGTCTCAGCTACCGCCGGTCACGCCCACCCCCCACGCGCTTCTCACTCTTCGAGTGCAGCGAGCTCCACGCTGCACTCTCGATGCTACCTAGGCGCGGAATGGTGGGATCCGCGCCTGGGCCAAGATGGCGGCCACGAAATCTCGTCTCTCGCGAGACTTCGCATTGGGCCGCTCTTCTGTGGCCGTGCGCCCCCACCCCTAAGCCTTCCTTGCAGAGAAGGGGGGAGGGACAAAAACTGCTGACCCTCTACCCATGCTGGGGAGGGCCGCGCGGCGACGGGGCTTCTAAGGCTTCCAGCAGAGGGAGGTGTGGGGCTGGGAGAAGGCCTGAACTGCCTCTGGAGGGAAAAAGTGGCGTTTTTAACCAGCTTGAGTAGGGCTTATTAAGGAGACAGACACTCCTTAAAAACAACAAATAAAAACAACAGAACATATTTATTTTTAGTTTCTACTTTATTTTTTATTTTCGTCTTGCTTACAACCTTAGAACATAACTTTCAAAATAAAGTTGTAGATTGCCATAAGTCTTGAACGTTGAGAGTAGCTCAGGACCACTGTGAACACCTTCTATTAGAGAGAGCATGCAGGCCCAAAAGCTACATTCTCACCAATAGAACGATTTGCCAAAGACATTTCTTGCATACTACTTGCATGTCAAACTAATGTTTGTTCTAGGATGAATCAGAAAATCACTGTTTTTATATGCATTTTGTCAGTGTTCCACATAAAGATAGCAATCTTGTCTGTTCCTTTCCCCAGCGTAGGCAATTGTGTTATGATTAATTATTGGAAAGGTTTTGCAAATTTCTGGAAATGAGAATCCTTGTCCTTTTTACCATTGTCTCAAAGTGTTGTGTGCTTTTAGGAGTTGAAGGAGCCAGTATTTTGTACCATAAGGGTTTGGGCCCTGAGTGTTTTTGTTTCTTTGCTTGAAACTGCAGGGGATGCCAAATAGAAAGATTTTGCAGCCTCCCTGCAGACACAAATCTTGTCAGAAGCTTTTCCTGCCATGAACAGTATAGATTACTAGGCAAGTCTACGGTTTCAGAAAGCAGTGGCAGTATGCTGAGTAGAAATTGCCAGTCTTTTTTGAGACTCATTAATTTAATAAAATTGTACAGCTGAAGCACTGAAAGAGTCCACTTCACTGATTTGAGTGGTTTCGTACTTAAAAGGTTGTAGTTTGCTGAGATGTCTTAGTACATTTCTAATTAAAGTACCAGAAAAGGAAGTTCCAGAATGACAATGAGATTGCTGAACTCCAGAGTGGATTTTTCATTTTAGGTTTGTATTCCTATTTATTAATGGTGTTAGCTAAAACTGTTTCATATTTTTCATGTGTGATGAGCAGGGATCCTGGTTTTCCATTTAACACAGAAAACCAAAGAAAAACACAGAATTCTCATTTTATCAGAGAAAATCACAGAATTCCAGGTTTTTCTGGGAAATTTCTGCCTCCAAAAACTCACTGGTGGCAGCAGAAATTTAAAGGAGACAGAAGCTCTGTGGAGGTTCCAGTGTGCGTCTGTGTCTGAAAGAATAAATTTGGCGTGAGAACACAGCCGCGTCTGACTTTTGGCGAGGCAGAGTATGTTGGTGTCCATGCCAGGACTGGTAGGTAGGAGGGTGTTGGAGCAGCCCCCACCCCCCATGGGCTCCATGCTGGATGGCTGGTGTGGGATATTGTTTTATTTTATTGTTTGTGTGGCAGAGGCAACCGGTGCATCAAATTGTCACAAAAAAAGAATAATTTGTAATAAACACGTTCTAATTTTAATGGCATAAAAACACAGATTTTGGTGTTTTTAATCAGAGAATTTTGGGGATGGGGGCGTTTCAGAGAATTTCCGGGGGGTTTTCACAGAGAAAATTAGGAAACTTATACCCAAACTGTTGTAGATTAGATTAGCTCCATTGGGAGTAAATGACTTACAACTGAGGATCTGCCCCATTCTGAGGATCTGCCCCATTCTGTGTCTCTGGGTATTTTTAATGTATATGCCAGGATGAAGGCCTGTCACTATGACTGCTTATAAAATTGATATATGTATTTGCAACTCACCTGTGGATATCATGAATGCTCAGCATCTAAAGATCGCCTTCAAATTCATGTATTTCAGCTTCCTAACCATTTTGGTGCCCCTTCTCCAACAAAACAAGTAGCAAAGGAATATTTTCATAGCTGTCTTTGTCAATGTGAGTGTCTCCTTGTAGGGGTTGGTTTCCTCAACTTTACCTGCCTGGTGGTGGCAAATAATGAAATTACTCTTCTACCTCATGCAGTGTTGTGTTTCTTTGTTTCAGAGGCACCATAACCCCACCCCACACACACACACACACACACAGCTGCCACAACCCATGCACCTGCCCCCAACACATCCACCTGCTCTTCCCATAGACCTCTCCCCAAAATCCATTCAGCCCCACAGTTCCACCTGACACCCGTCCCCCATACAGCCAAGCAAACCCCCTGCTATTCCCCCATACAACCCAGCAACCCCGCCACCTTCCCTCACATCTCCTCTCAACTTCGGGATCTCTCCTCCATTATGTGCTGCTTCTTCCCAATGCAGGGCTTATTCACACAACACCTTGGGGGGGGGGGGGGAGTTAAAATAATAATAATAATAATAATAATAATAATAATAATAATAAAAAATTTATTGTCATAACCACTGGTTGTGACAAAAAGATAGAAACATAAAACCCAGCTCTAATCAATATACAGTTTTAAAATCCACAAAACAAAAACCACAATATAAAAGTATATTAACATTTTTTTTAAAATCTGATATAATATACAATAGCATAAATAGTATTATCAAACATTTTGAGTATCTCTGATCATAAGTACTCGCCTTCGGAGTGCTAGGGTATGAGCCAAATTTGCTGCCCTCAAAATAAGTGGGTCATTATCACTATCCAATAAATTAAACAATCCTGTACTGGATATCCCAGTGTTCTTTCCCCTTTAGTACAGGGTTCAATAATTTAATTCTTAACTCTTGAGAGTGTAAACAGGAGAACAGATAGTGGGGAAGGTTCTCAACTTGACTCAAACCACAGGAACATAATCTGAGCTCGTAGGGAATAGAATTGTACCTTCCTTCAGTAACTTTTGTGGGCATCAGCTGAAAGCGCAAGAGTGTCAACGCTTTGCGAGTGGTATAATTAATTACTGACAACTGTAAGATATTTTTCCAGCCCAAATACACTCTTAAGCTTACAATATCAAGGTGCCAGTTTAAGCTGGGATAAAGCCCCTAAGTCTACTTGGGCATATATATCTCTTAACCTAGTTTTGAACATCAAGCTCACTCTGTCTTTTGAAAATCCCACAAAGTAGGAAAGTGAAAATCCAGCTTTCCTCAACATTTTAGATAAGTCTCTTTCCCACGTGTTCCCATAACTTGATTTCTCCAGCCAGCACAGTTTAGGAAATCGATTTAATCTCAACCAATATGAAAACATGGCTTGACAAACCTTCATCTCTATAGGGAAAATACCTGTCTCAGTCCTAATCATACAACTTGGAGTGATGCTAGTATCAAGGGTAAGAACTTGTTCTGAAATAATTCAAGCCCTGACATCAGGGACTGTCCCCAGATCTCTGCCCCATTTGGGCTTGTGGGCATAGCTTACATTCAAGTATCTTTAAAGCTGGTTTGATCAACCTTCTCCCGCCTGTTCTCCAGAATTTAATCGAACCATTGACCACTTGTGTCATTTTTATTTTAATCATCTGTGAATGTTTGGACCAACTACCAGAGGTGGAAAAAACAAGCCCTAAATACCTGTAGGTATTAACTTGTTCTAGAAACAGAATCCAACTTCCATGATAATTTTTGTTGTCTATTAGCAAAAACTAGAACCTTAGTCTTCTCATAGTTCACTATAAAATGGTTATCTCTACAGAATACACCAGTGGTTTATGAAATCTCCTCATACCTAACTCAGCATTTGAAAGCAGGACCATATCATCCACATAAAGCAATGTGTACAGATGCCTCCCCAAAATTGAAAGGGGGAAAAATATCTCCCTGTAATTCTGACACTATTCAATTAATAAAAAAATAAACAGAAAACTTTAGTTTAGTTTATTACATTTTTATGCCGCCTCCTCCTTCTTCCACAGCTTGGAGCAGCTTACAATAAAAATAATAAGTAATATAAAATTAAATATAAAACAACATAAAAACATTAAAGCCTGCCAAAGACAATAAAAGAACCCCACCCCCTAATCCCCACCCTCCCCATCACCCGTCTCCCTCACCAAGGCCCGGTGGAACAGTCAGGAATTACACTGTCTACGGAAAGAGGAGAGGTCTATGGACAGGCAGACCTCTGGCGGGAGAGAGTTCCACAGCCACGGTGCGGCCACTGAGAACACCCTCCTCATAGTCGACACCCACGAAACCTGGGGGACCTCAAGGAGGGTGCTCCCCGCTGACAGCAGAGGTCGATCCAAGACCTGGAGGGTGAGGCAATCTTGCAGATAGGTGGGGCCCAGGCCGTTTAGGGCTTTAAAGGTCAAAACCAACACCTTGAATTGGGCCCGGTAGACTACTGGCAGCCAGTGCAGAGAGTGGAGCACTGGTATAATGTGCTCGCAATGACTCACCCCCCCCTTAGGAGGCGAGCTGCTGCATTCTGCACCAGCTGTAGTCTCCAGACCATCACCAAAGGTAGCCCCACATAGAGTGCGTTACAGTACACATCCTTTGTCACAACCTGTGGTTACCACAATAAATTATTATTATTATTATTATTATTATTTATTATTTTACTTCCCCACACAACACCTGGTCCATGTCTGTCTAGTCCAGTAACAATGCACTCACAATTTCTGATTTCCCTGGCCCCTCCCACTTGCTTGTGATATTCCTGCATGCAGCATTTCAAAAATAGCATGGGGCACAGAGTGTGGGTGGCCTCTCTGGTCACTTGGAGTCAGGAAGTGATGTATAAGACAATTGAAGCTTGCTATGGGTTAATCAAATCACACACCACTATTGCTACTTGATAAGTCAGCAAATCCTTTGTATCAAGTTGCAGGGAACATGGGATTAGCTAGGAGCAGAAGAAATGGTAAGGATTTCGCACAACACTCAGAACGTGGGTTTGTGCCACTGCCTGCTCTAAACGCTTTGTGCAAATGAGCCCCCCCCCCCCCCCACACACACCCCAAATTGAAAAGGCTATTTAAAAAACCTTCCCGGCTGCCTTTTCAACAAGTTCCCTTAGCACCAGTATCCAGGTCTTAAAGAGGCTGCATCACAGCCTGGGCCCTATAACATGTACAAACTTTGCACTTTCCTCTCTTCTCTGCTTGCCTCTGCTTCTTCCTGCTTGCACTTCAGCCCTTTTAAGGCCTAAGCTTAGTGTTTTCCCTGTGTAAAATCGTAGTGTCTATGACACCATATACACAGGAAATATTCATCCAGTTTACACCAGATCGAGCAAACTGCTTGTTAAAATTCAAGCTGTTTATACAATCTGGTTAAAAAGAGTTTAAAAATTCCTGACTCAGAAACAGTGGAGGTGCTGTACCACTTCTGTGTCCCATTCTCAGATCCAGCTGTGGTGCAGCTCCTCCCTGAGGGGTAGCTGGGAATGGAAGGCGGGTGACAGGAGTGGGGATCCAAAGCTGAAATGGGGTGGGGGTTTACCCCGCTTAAGGGAGGATGCGTGTGCAGGGCTCGCTTAAGAGTGAGGTGCGCTAGAATAGGGAGGTGGGAATTAGGCCCTGGTGACTCTGCTCCCTCCCCTGCAGTGATCCCCACACCCACAACACCTCCCTAGTGTAGCCTTTTCCTCAGGGATGGGGAACCTTTTAAAAGGATGGGAGTCACATTGAAAATTAGTATAAACTCCAAGGACCGCATAGAGGTTGGGGTTGGGGTGCATAAGGGGTGCACTACAGAGGAGAGCCCAAATCATGGGTCCATATAATGGATATGTCCCCTATCCTTGCATGTATACCATTATCTCTGCTCCATTAGCCTGATCTCAGTCTTTCTGTGATTGGGGTGTTGGAACAGGAATTGTGGGCCAGATCCAAGAGCTGGAAAGGTGACATGTGGACACAGACTGCATTTGGTACAAGGGCCTGAGTTCCCTGCCCCTCCTCTATCTCCTTGCCGTCTCCTGCTCCCCCTCCCCCCCGATTGTATCTAAGCAGGAGGGGTGCCCGGACAGAACTGGCTGTTCAGGGATTATCGGTCCCTTATGGTAACACTGGCCCTGAGCAGAGACCTATATTTTTGATACTGATGGTCCTGGATTCTTTCCAGTAGCAGTGGCAGTAGTTTTTGCACATATCTGAGGCTGTCCCAGGTGGTGAATTACAGAGAGTATGAATCAATACCATAGTGAGAGGGAGACCTGACCCCCCCTCCCCCCTTACTAACCTCCTTGACTTCTGCCTTTGAATGACTGCTCTGAATAGCGACTCTGCCCTGAACTCTGGTCTACTAAAATGGGTTAAGGAGGATTTATTCAAAAACCCATGGTCTCGGCATATGGAAAATCAATTATATAGAATGTGATTGTAAGGCTCAGAATGCAGCCTGTCCAGTGATACTTCAGAGGGCCAGGGATATCAATAGGCAGCTTGAGACGGAAAAGATCAATAAATCCCCCCATATCTTACATGGACTCCGAAACTGGGATAAATGGCAGACGACATTGTAAAATATCACCAAGAGGCAAACATCTAATTCTCTGTGCCCGAGTTAACACTCTGGAAGGAAGAGTGTTGTAAGGGCGTATAAATTACATTTGTGGATCGGTTGTGCCCATTCGATAACTTGGCTAGAGAGACTGTTGAGCATATTATCCTTCACTGTCATCTTTACGACAAGCCGAGGGAGAAATTTTTGGCCCCGTTATTTGATAAATTCCCTAGGAGAGTGGACTCTTTTCTTTTGGGTCTTGCTGTAAATAGCGCCATCCCACAGTTTTCCATGAACACTGCTCAGTTTTTGGTTCAAGTTTACTGCATTCGTAAACGTTTTCTTGAGTTCAAATTTCCATATGCAGATGCATGATATGTGATGGTTTAAGTTTGAGTATTGGGGTTTACCTATAGAGGTATAAATCCCTGTCTGGTTTATGTTTATTTTATTGAATCCTATATGGACTCTTATTCGCTCTTTCGGTTTTTATTGACTTGACATTTTATGGTGTATTGTTTATTGTTTGCTTTGTATTGCCTATTATTGTTGGCTATGACCACTGGTCACGCCTAATAAATTCGATTTGATTTGACTATAGAACAGTCAGGAAGAGGAGCCAATCGCCTACTGCCCTCCCTCCCCCGGCCTCTCTCTGGGTAAAGGATCTCATGAAAGCATGGGGGAGATAAAGGTGGGAGGTGGAGCCTCTCCTGCTTCCTTCTAGTCACCTCTGGCAACATCAAGGAGTACTTTGTTGCTTCGCCGTCTTCATCTCCAGTATGTCTAAACAATCAGGGTTTAAAAGCTGTCTCTCCTGCCCTGCAACCCTCTCGATCTTGGATGGACATGAAAGGTGCATAGCCTGTCTGGGAGAGGCCCGTGACACAAAGATGTTCAAAGTCTATCCAGCGCTCTCCTCATGGGCACGAAAAGATAGGATGATACTCCTTCATGATATTCCAAGGCATGTCCTACAAGGAGGGGAAGAAGATCCTCTAAGGCTTGACTGTGGCCTCAAGACCACACCTCCTGAAGCATCTGCTAACTCCGCCTCTCCTACTACACCCACGCAACAACTGCACAGCGAGTCCTGGCATTGACCACGGCAGTGCTGACAGCCCAGGCACCGTGCCTGCTTCAGACATCATCCTTACTTCCACAGCTGGACTGAGCAGTTCTCTAAGTGCTCCACCCACTGAGGCCCACAGCACCTTGCAGCCTCCCCAAGAAGTACCCAATGAAGATACTCGTGACCCCCAGGCCCTTGAGCCTAGGAAAAAGAAAAGAAAGAGGAGGAAGAGACCTAGATCCCCGTTCTCTTCTTCAGACTCCCCTGAAAGGGAACTGTCTGTACCGAGAAATCAACCAGCTAGGTCTGTGATTACTCTGATGATGACCCACATCCTTTCCAGCAGCCATCAAGCCATCAGTCTCTCTCTCCATGGCCCTGCCTAAGCCCTTCACCCCATACCACGGCTTGCCTTAGCTCCACTCCCACTCCAGATACCATTGTAGGAGCAGCCACCCAGATGTGTATAATGCTTACTGTTCTCTAACGTATCCAGCTCTCCTCAAGACCAGTACAACTGAAGAGAATACCCAACATACAGGTGCTACATGCCTTCCCACTGTGAATGCAGGTACCTCAGGGATTGCTGCTATTCCAGATCTAGAAGTCCTTCCTGGCACTGCTCACCCTGGTACCGCAGCCCCCCAGCACCATGATTCAAGGCACTGTGATTCCAGACCCTGAAACACTAGGGAGTGCTTGCATCACACCAAACTCATAATTTCCATGGGGTAGCTCCACGTCCCCATCATTCTAATGAAGGGGACTAGGTACAACAAACCCCAACCCTCCAGGGGTAGTTGGAGCAATCAGATGGAGGTACTATTCAGTGCAGGCATCGTATTCATATTGTCAGAGAGCCTACACATCCTTCTTCCACCAACAGCTATTCCCATAGCAACCCTATGCTCAAACCCGTAAACGCTTCACAAAATGCATTCTAACCTAATGGGCCATCAAAGAGGTTCTTCCCTCTTTACCACCACAAGGTTTCTACTCTAGATACTGTCTAGTGTCCAAAAGGAATGCGGGCTTCCATGCCATCTCGGACCTGAGGTGCCTAAATAAAATCATTCGAAAGATTACATTTAAGATGGTTTCCCTAGCCACCATCCTCCCAGCACTCTAGAAGGGTTTGTGGCTGGCTTCCCTCAACCTCAAAGACACCTACTTTTACACATCCATATGCCCATCTCACCTTAAATTTCTCAGTTTTATTGTAGATGGACACCATTATCAATACAATGTGCTCCCATTCGGCCTCACTTCTGCCCCATATCTCCCAGGAGACAGGTTTCACATATCTCCCACATATCTCCCGAGACAGGTTTCAGGACATCCGTAAAACCATAAAAGGCCTGCTGCCCAGCTCAAGTCATCATCCCTCTTGTATGTGTAGCCCCCTCTGAAAGATCAAACTGCTTTCTTTAAGTGACTGTGGACTACATCTCCCAGAATTCCAATTTTGGAGTGAAAACATGACTCTTGCCCCTACAGGAGAGAGGGTGGAAGGGGAAAAGCAGATATATGGGCCTTAGCCATGGGCTGTGTACTACTAAAAGATTGTTCTAAGTTCACCACTACAAGAAAGTTCTACCCCAAGACCACTAGATAGTGGGATTTGGGTTGGCCATCCCTGAGAGGGGATTGTTGGCTGTTTCGTTTTTCTCATTAAAGCCAGTGTTTGTGTTTATAATACACCACCTTGTGCTAGGTCGAAGCTAGGACACCACATAACATTAGGCACCACACCCAGTGCTCTTGCAAGTGGACACTGGGGCAGACACCCGGGTTAGCCAGGTGTGGGTTACACATGTCTAAAGGAGTGATCCCTACAGTGCTGGCTCAAAAACGTTTTCGTCCCTCATGTCAATTCCATGTCTCTGAGGGTGGTCATACTGCCGCCCAATGTCCTATGTTGTCTCGATTGGTGGATGAAACTGCAGCACGTTATGAAGAGAATGCCCTTTGAGACTCTGCAACCCACCATTACCATCACTACAGATGCCTTTCTACACAGTTGGGAGAGCTCACCTATGTGCCATCACAGCTCATGATACGTGGTCAGAAAAGAATAGCCTCTATAACAATGTCCTAGAGATGTGGGTGATTTATCTGCTGAGCCCTCAAAACTTGATGATTTGGTGTTTTATCTGCTGAGCCCACTCGAATTAATAACTCATTTGGTGGTGCAAATAGTAACTGACAGTACCACAGCAATGTGGTACTTGAACCGCCAGAGAGGAGCTAGGTCCTCCATACTCTCTACAGAAGCAGAACTCCTCTAGAACTGGTGCATAAGTCACAATATCACACCTTTAGCCAGTCACATGGCCGAAGAGTCCAGCCATATTGCTGATCAACTGAGTAGATTAGGGACAGACTGTCATGATGGTCACTGCTTTCATCAGTTGCAGAGCTAATTTTCAAGGTGTGGGTTTTACCCAGTGATCACTTTCTTCACCACAGCAAACATTGCAAAAGCACCACTATTCTGCAGCAGGGCAGGACACAATCTGGCATCCCTGGGAGACGCTTTCATAATCACATGGACTGGGAGCCTCATGTATGCCTTCTCTCCGCTTCTCATTCCCCACAAAGTGATTTACAAAGTGAGGAGAGACAACATGAACCTGATCCTCAAAGCACCTTCCCCGTTCTTGATTCTCTGCAACATGGCTACATTTTGCCACCCCTACCACTTCACTGGGACCTCCTCTCATGACTCAACAGGCAACTCCTCCATCACGACATCGAGTCACTTTACCTCTGCGCCTGGCGGATACTATGGAAGATTACTACTATCTTTATTTTTATTTCTTTAATATAGCACCCCCCCCGCCATGGCACTTGGATCGCTTTACATATAAACACAACTTTTTAAATCCTCACAACAACCCTGTGAGGTAGGATTAGACTGAGAAAATAATGTGACTGGCCCAAGGTCACACAGTGAGTTTTTGGTTAAGGCGAGACTTGAACCGGGGTCCTCCACTACCTCCTAGTCCAAGTACTGCACACGTAGCCATTACACCACACTGGCTCTCTACCGCTCCCCTAGCTCTCCCCTAGGGTTTCTGCCATAATAGAAAATGCTAGAAAACCTTTCATCAGAAAATTGTACTCTGCTCAGTGGTTAAGATTTTGAAAATGTTGTGAAGAAAAGACACCAGACATCTCTTCACTATCCATCAATGATATCCTTCCATATATTTTGCACCTCAAGGACTGTCACTTGTCCATATCTTTTGTGAAAGTCCATCTGGCTGCAGTTTCATCTGCCTTGCAACCTATTGATGGGAAGCCACTTTTCTCCCATCCTTTGGTGAAAACATTCCGAAAGGGTCTCCCCCTCCTCAATATGTATCCTCGCATTTCGACTCCAATGCCTCAGTGGAGCGTAAACCCTGTCCTCACTATTCTCCTAGGTCCTTCTTGTGAACCCATAGCCACATGTTCACTCCAACATCTCTTTCTAAGTACTTTAATACTTGTAGCCCTCACTTCAGCTAGAAGGGTTAGTGAATTGGCAGCTCTAAGAGCTTCACCCCCTTACATCATATTTCACAAGTGCGAAGTGGACCTCAGAACTGGCCCACAAATATGTTACATTTTCACCAACAAAGAACCCCCTTGAGGCCTGAATGCACATTCAACTCAAGTGACAACTGCTTCCATGGCCAGTTTCAGAAGTGTCCCACTCTTCAATATTTGTAAAGCTGCCATGTGGTCCTCAATTCATACGTTTGCCAAACACTACTCTCTGGACTGGCCTCCAGATCAGACTCTTCCATTTGGCAGAGCAGTATTCTTATAATTGTTTCAATAGTCGCTCTCCTCATTCCTCCTCCTATTTGATGGGACTGCTTTATATTATACTCACCCATGTGTGAGAGTTGCGGAGCAACTTGAAGAAGAAATTACTGTTACTTACCAGTAACTGAGTTCTCCAAGACAGCTCCGTATACTTGGACCCACCCATCCATCCCTCAACTTGGAGATTGACTTTCTTTTATCTCTGGATTGGGCTTGGAAGGAACTGAGGTAGCTCCCCTGCCCCTCCCACAAGCTCATGTACCTGCATAGAGGCTGGGGCCAGAAGCAATTGCCTTGCATTCCAGATTGTTCTATAAAGTCTGTCTAGAGACTGCTGATGCAATAAACCTTCTGATGGCCGCCTGTGGAGCAAGGATGGATTCATGTGTCCGAGTATGTAGTGTTCTCTTGAAGAACTCAGTTATTGGTAACTATTATTTTTGCATTCCTCCTTGCTCTTGCTGAGAATTTTCTTTGAAACCTGAACAAACATCTCTTGTTTCCCAGGGAACACTAGTTTTATTGATCAGAAAACTGCTGAAAGTGGGCTAGAAGCAGGGGCGCATGAGCATTGCACATCTTCAGAATTAGGTCACAGACTACTGAGGGAGAAATTTTCTAGTATGGGGAAGGGGGATGCTGGAGATGATCCCTCTAGTGTTCTGTTTTTCATGCAGGTGATTAGTTAACTTGAAACAGTCTAGAAAGATTAATTATTGTACCCTTAGACTGCCCAGGCAGATTGTACATTCTTCATTGATTTTTGCTGATGCAAAAATAATTTTCCTCTCACCGATTCTGAAGAAACTGCAACACTGGAGGATATCTAAATTTATGAGCAACACTTCTCCTTTACCTTTCAACTTGTGGCCTGGATTCTCATTTGCACTCTGAATAGTGGAAAAGGTCCTTTAGTACAAATGAGAACTGAGCTTGTTTACACCTGTACAGGTAGGCAAAAGATACTAGCAAATCAGAATTAGTAGCATTTTACAAAGGTTTCAAAAACTGCACAAAGCCCAAGGCATTGGAAATTCAGTCTCGATGTCATAGATTTTGAAAGGTAGTTTCCTCTAGGCAAATGAACAGAGTATGACCTTGACTACACACAAAAGTTGTAGTAACCTAGCTAAATTGTTTTATTATTGTAGAATTAGGAAGTGTCTCGTCTCACTGTGAAATTTTGGTAGGAAGGATTGCTTTGGTGAAGGGCAGAATTTGTCCAGATTTCGTGCAAATTGAATGAAAAACAAAGTTACAGATGTTTAAATTTTGGAGGCAGAATGACATTTTCTCCCCTATCTGACTTTTTGCTCACAGAGACTTAGGGTGTTTATAAAGGAGACAAATAGCCCACTGGAGTTTGTGTTTAGTTCATGCAGCCCCCACGCACATGCTTTAGCATGTACAGCTAATAAATGGGCAGCCCCCTGCCTGCATTTCATGTGCTGTTGGTAGCTGCCACAAGTGGCACCACTCAACATTTTCCCTCTCTTCAACCCTGGCTCTGATGGAAAGGGTGGGGTCACAGCCAGAGAAGGCTTCTTCTTTGGCTATGACCATCCTTTCCGTTGCACTCTTCTCTTGCAGCAGTGCTTGGGTGGCTGCAAGAGAAGAGGTCCTTCCTGCACTCCTGCTTTGAACTCTCTGGCAGCCGCTTCACAGCTGATCGCTCTCTGGCAGCTGCCCGAGCACATGATCAGCTGTGAAGCAGCTGCAAGAGGAAAGAGTGCGCTCAGGCGGCTGTGAGAGCGCGACCGGCTGTAAATCGACTGCAAGTGGGGAGAGAAGAAAGTGGGGGTGCAGGAAGGACCTTCTCTTGCCCTTGCTCTCTCCTCTTGCCCCTGCTCTCTCCTCTTGTAGCTGCTTCACAGCTGATTGCTCTCTAACACCCATGCTAGGTGCAACTCTATGGTTCTGGCAGACCTGGATGCGGGCAAGGCTGTGGGTGAATCTAATAGATGGAAGGTGGATGCGTGGGCACACACTGGTATGCACGGTGGGCCTGCAAACTCCTTGGATGATGCCGTGAGTAGGGGCTGCATGGGGGTGTGGGCAAATATCTGGTGAACACCTAATAGATGGGCAGGTGAATACCCACCTGGTGGGTGCTAATGCAGGCTATTGTCTCATTTATTTTCACCCTTACTTCTTCTGGGAGCAGTATTAGGAAATTTAGTAGTGCTCAAAAATTCAAGTGTGGCCTGAATGGATTTTGTTTGTTTAGTATTTGAAAATCTGTTGTATAGTTTTGAAGTTCTGATGTTTTGAAGTGCCCATTTTGGCAAATAGAGTGAGAAAAGAGGCTTTACTGTCTTTTTCACTAACTGTCTATTGAACACAAGGAAATAAGCTTTTGTAAGTGCTGCTGTTGTATGGACCTGAGTGGCATTTGTTGCAGGCAATTGTATGGCATTTTATTAGAGGCATTTATTGCACCCTGTTGTTTTCCAGACACATGGGGAATATATTGCAGTGGATGCCAGGCGTGTTTATTGCACCCTATTCCTCAGGAGGTGTACTGACAAGACACAAGGAATGCTGAATGGAAACAACAGAGACAACAGCATACCAGTTGGACGTAATGGGCCTTTGGGAATTGCCAGTAGCCCTTAATGGGCAGTAAGCCAATACAGTGGCAGGTGCTTAACTGAAACAAAAGGAGTGGGGGAGTATCTGATATGCCAAAGAAGGTGGGTGTATGACTGAAAAAGGCCAGGAGGAGAAAAAATGAAGAAGTCTATTAGGTGAAATAGAAAGACGGGGAGGGGAAATGGGTGGAATGACAGGTAGGAGGCCCTTTGAAAAATCTAAAATTGAGGTAGGGCTCGGTTGAATGATGGATACGAGACCACCAGGAATGAGTGAAATGACATGGGGCTGGGTGGAATGATGGGTAGCAGTGGCTCAAATGACAAAGGGCTAGGTGGCATGACAGGTACACAAGGACACCAGGAGCAGCTGGAATGATGGGAGGCTGGGGGAAATGATGGGTAGGAGGTCAGCAGGACTGGCTGATGGGAGGCTGGGTGGAATGATGGGTACAAGGACACTGGGAAAAGCTGAAATGACATGGGGCTGGGATGATGAGTAGGAGGCCACCAGGAGCCACTGGAGTGATGCGAGATTGGGTGGAATAACGCGTAGGAGGCCACTGGGAGTGATTGGAATTGAGGGGGGCAGTGTGGAATGATTAGTAGGAAGTCTCCAGGAGTGGCTAAAATGATTGGGAGCTGGGTGGAATTACATGTAAGAGGTCAGAGGGGGCTGGGTGGAATGATGGGAAAAAGGACATTGGGAGTGGCTGGAAAGGTGGGTGGACTGATGATACAAGGATACTTGGAGATGCTGAAATGATGGGGAGCTGGGTGGAATGACATGTAGGAGGCACCCAGGAGCAGCTGAAGTGATAGGGGTTTGGGTGGAATAACATGTATGAAACCACTGGGTGATGGATGAGAAGACACCAGGAGCAGCTGAAATGACGGGAAGTTGGGTAGAATGATGGGCGCAAGGACCCAGCCCCCCCTCACGATCTTTGCATTTCTTCTTTATGACGTCCTCAGTCCCCATCCCTTTTCCTGGTGAAGGAATAGAGTCAAGAGAGAGTCAGCATGGAGTTAGGTGCATTAAATTTTTTTACATGAGTTGGACAGAATTCCTTTAGGTATGTAACTGACAAAGATCAGGGCTGCAAGGGAAATGCTCTGATAAGGAGGTGTCTACAAATCAATCTTTCCTTCCCCCCACCTTCCCATGAAATTAAGGAGGCTGCTCATGGAAAAAACTGCTGGTGAAAGTGTCAGAGTTGGGGTTGAAAAGGAGACTCAGTGACTGGCTGTTCTGGTCAGGGCCGGCCCCAGGCATGTGCGCTGCTGCACATGGCCCCGCGGCCAGCTGGGGCCCCGCACTTGCCTGGCTGGGCAGCAGGCTGCAGCCAGCTTCTCCCCCAGTAAGTGATTCTTCCTCCCCTCCCTGGCTTCAGAACCCATCCCTCACCTGCCTCTGCCTTCTAAGGCTGTTTGTTGACAAACACCTCCTCCCCACGTGCTGATCAGAAGGTTGTTACCTTGTAAAGAAGGTTCTTCGAGATGGCTCCCAAAATTCTCACAACTGGGTTGTGCACGCTCACCCTTTTTTTTTAAAAAAAAAATTCTTTTTATACGATCACCCTTTTCAAATAATAGACCACATGATGGTCTCGAGCTCCTCTAGTATAAAAAGAACCCTCCCCCTCTGAATGACAGTTCGTTCCAACCCTTTCTAGAAATATAAGACAAGAATTCCATGCGGGGCTGGAAGGGTGGGTATTTGTGAGAATGTTCGGAGCCATCTCAAAGAACCTTGTTTACAAGGTAACAACCTTCTGTTCTTCTTCGAGTGGCTCTTCACATGATATTTTTACATGGCTCCGCCGGGTGGGGAGTCGGTGGGCACGCTAGTGCATGGGTGGGTCATGCACACGGCTGCACACGCATCCCCACTCACCCACCACTCATCCACACCCACATAGTAACCACCATTTCCCCTGGTTGCTCCGTGCGTGGGGATGAGTGGGGGGTGAGTGGGGATGCGTATTAGGCGAGCGTGCATGCACCCCCACTCACCATGGGCGCGTGCACCACGTCATTCACACGCGGTTCCCCCACCCATGAACACACAGAAATCTGCGTGTTCATGGCTGGGACAGGCCTGTGTAAAAAAGGCCACATTCTCACAACTGTCTTACTTACACTATCTTAGGTAGGAATTTAGGATGTAAAGCAATATCTATTCTGTCTTGGAAAATAAATCTGCAAATATGGTTCTGAGATTATTATGGCTGCTATTTCACTAACTCTTCTTAATGAAGTTATTGCTAACAGGAATACTGTCTTTAAACCCGCACCCCATAACCAGTTCATTTGCACCCCCATATAATCAATTCACGCTGCCCCGTGGGCACAAATTAAATGGTTATGGGTGGGGGCAGCGTGAATAGATTATATGGGGGCAGGGGCAGAAATGAACTGGTTATGGGGTGGGGGCAGCATGAACTGATTATGGGGGCACAACTGAACTGGTTATATGTCTCTTTTCATGGCATAATGCGCTTAATAAGCTGGCTGCATTTTGGGTGTCTTGTGTGTGTGATAGCAGCACCTCTGGACTGGTTGCACTGCATGCGTGCACAAGGCACAGGCGGCACCAGCAGCAAGAAGCAATAGGCCCTGGAGGCCAGACTGGCTAAGCTCACCCCCTCCTCCAGTAAGGCAGTGGATGCAGTCAGTCTCTCTGTGCCTGCCTCACTGCCCGCCCGGCTGCCCCTGCAGTGGAACCACTCCTGGGGAGTGGTGGTAGACCCTCGACTAGGGAGCGGGTGCCATGCTTCTCCATCGTTGCTCTGAGGGGTGGAGAATAGGAATCCTTCCTGTCCAGAGGGAGTATGTTTTTAATGTAAATTTATACATTTGCATAATTAGGTGGGGCCTAATTATGCAAATTAGGTCTCTCTTCCACTTCCCCCTACCCTGATGAAACTGACAAAACTGAGGCTGAAAGGGAAACTCACTGGGAGAAGGGAGTCGGGAGAGAGATGGTATGTGATTACGTGCATTGAGGAATTGCACATGAGTTGCTTAGAATTCCTTCAGGCTGATAACTGAGTGACCTCAGAGCTGCAAGAGAAACACACTGGTGAGGAAGGATCTGCAAAGCAATATGCCCCTCCAGTCCCTCCTCTGCTGCTGGTGAAATTGTTGAGATTGTCAGTTTCACGGCAGGATTTTTTTACACTTGAGAGCAAAGTTTGGGATGAAAGGGAAACTCTGTGGCTGCCTGCTTGGCTGTTAACCAAACTCAGGTTAGTACTGTGGCAACAGGAGGAATTTAGTGCAAAGTTTTTCACCTTTTAAAAAACGGGAAATCTTTTAATATCAAAAAACCCTTCAGTTTAAGAGAGGAGTTAAGGCTCTTAAAAATTTACTCATGCTCCAAAAAGCATGTAAATTGTAAGTAAAGGCTCCTGATTTAACTTGCGCACCATGTAAACAGTAACAGTGTACAGTCTTTCATATTGTGCTCACTTACAATTTAGGCTCCATACACCTACACTTTTCCTTGATCTTTCAGCGCCAGTCCTCTTCCTTTGCAGATTGGGGGCAACACTGAAGCTGGACAAAGCAGAGGGCAGCTTGCTGCCTCCTACTCCCCTTTTGCTGTCCACATTCTTCCTGGGAAGAATTCCTTACTGATTCTTCCTTGGAAGAATGTGGGCAGCAAGCAAAGGCTACTGGTAGTTTGCATCCAGATTATAACGATTGGGGTCAGACTCTGTTAAATACTAGGATTAGAAACATTAGGTAGGCAGGGCTAACCTTGTTGTTTCCTGCCTTGGTGATGTCCCTAGTTTATAAGATTGAGTCTGGGTTGTGGTTGGGTAATATTTGAGCAGTACTCCTCCACAAAATTTGTTGAGGTAGTACAGACAGCACTGATACTAACATTTTTAAGAGTCTTGGAGCAAGAGGTCAGGTGCAGGTGTTTGAAATGCAGACATGGAAAGTTTGCTACACTATTGCAGTACAAAAACAGTATGTTCTGGAAAACAGAATGGGTGTTAACAAATGAGACAGTGGCCCAGTTTGCCCAGCTTTGGCCCCCCTGGGCCAGTGCCAAACCTGTGCGTTTGATCTGGGCCCACCAGATGTGGGCCTTGTTCAGACCCTGGCAAGGTTGGCGGCTGGGCCAGAAATGTGGGCCTAGAATGAACCAGGCCCACAGTCCGGCCCTGCGAGCCACCCAGGTGATCTAGAGCTGGGCAAACTGAGTGAATGCGTCTGTTTTTGCGCTGGTGTGGGGATTTGCCATGGCAGTCAGCCACTGCTCATGTTATTGGAACTAAACAGACAAAAAGCTGCAATCCCAAAGCCAAACTATAAAATGCAATACATTTAATGGTCAGTCATTCAAGCATAAACAGAAAAGGACCAAAATGCAATGGTGTAAAGTCAACAGTCAAAAGTCTTAGTCACAATAATGGCCAGACGAAGAGTAGAAAAACCAGATGAAAAGTCTGTGCTCTATTGCAGAAATGCTGCCAAATTCTCTGAAGAGGCCCAAAGTTGGTTGTAATAATGCCTTCTAATTCAGCCCTCTATCCCAACGTTTTGCCATCAGGAACAGCTTCCTCAGGGGAGGGGGTAGGAAAAGAAATATTCACTGGCCAATGACCTGGACCCCAAGAATATACAAACGATATTTAACAATGAATACAATAGCCTCATACATTAAAGCAATTTTAAAAGGGAACAGAACCAATTCATATGACATTTAACAAAACCAAACAAAATAGTACCTACTTGGAAACAGATATAATCATACTAGCCCGTAGGTTCAAGAGCAGTTCAAAATAAGACTAGAACTGCCTTACTGCCCATTGCTACGACCTTCCAGGTTTACAACAAACAGGAATCAAGTTTCACAGTGAAACAACCCCTATCAAACACAAGGCTTATATAGTCAGCATAGCAGTAATCACACCTGTTGAGTCTCTGGTAGATTACATCTATTTGTCATGTCCAAACCAATACCAAAACAAAAAGGTAGTACTTACTCAAAAAAACAGGTATAATAACAATAACCCAAACGGGCAGAACAATTCAAATAAGGCTAAAACTTAGTCAAAAATACAATAATCACAGCTAACAAGTCTGTTAATGTAAGTCTATTGATTCATTTGGAATTGGAAGCCATGGCTGCCTATCATGGTGGGGCACTGAACACAGTGCAGGGGGTGGAGCCAGCCTGCCGCACATTGCTGCCTGCCCCCCCCTCCCCCCGGCTGGGTCAGACCGGGGGAACTTTTGGTTCCATCCCCATGGCTTTTCTGAGACTAAGGAATGATTTTTGTGAGTACTGAGCAAGGGATGATTTTTGTGAATATAGAGTATGAAATGAAGCAGAGTTAGTGCAGAAGCAGTGGAAACTGACTTTAAGCAGTATTATTACCATCAGTTCTCCCACAGCCACAATACAGTATAGTACCTCATTGCAGTAATATGGCAAATATTCCCCTGCCTGTAATCACCTGTGTAGTGAGCAGATGCACTTGAGATGCTGCCTGAAAAAGGAACTCTAAATGAAGGAGAAATTGTGGCCACAGTGGAGACAGAGGGTGTTAACGAATGAGGCAGTAGCCCACACCAGGTGGATATCCACCTGCTCGTTTATTAGATGTTTGCCCCACCAGCCATGTAGTCACCACCCACCGAAGACGCAGTCTGCAATCATGGTGGGGACCCAGAGCATGTGGAGCCCACCATGCAGATGAATGTGGACTAATGTGCACCCATGTGTTGGCGTCCCATCAATTAGGGTGCATGCAGCATTGCGCGTATACACCTTCACCAGTACTATAGAGCTGCAGGTGAAAAAGCCTAGAGCATGCTATGGAGTGACCACTTTTCACTCTTGCTCTCACTGGCGTGAACATAACATTCGCCTTAAAATCCCGCCAGGCTGTTGTTAAACATGCATACTCCTGGCTTCTTCTGGTTGGCAGTACATGCCTGATGCTTGCTTTTTTCTAGCTGTTGTTTTCTCAGTGATGACTTGGGGCCATGGCTCAAACTGACAGCCAGGCAACAACCGGCACAGCTACCACCACAGCGCAATCACAGTCTCTCTCAACCTACCAATCCTCCCTCCAGTGCTGTATTCCCTGAACTGAAGAAGAGACTAAGGCCTTCGTCACTCTGTGGGTAGGGAGCAGAAGGTCCAATATGTCCTGCTGAAGTAGTATAGGAATGAAGTGGCATTCCAGGAGGTCTTGGCCCAAATGACGCTGTGCACCCAGGACATGAACCAGAGCCGGCAGTGGGCCAAGGAGCTGAGGTGTGGGTACGAGGAAATCAGGGACAAAAACTTTGCCTCCAGCCACAGGAGACAAACATTTCTCTATTACGAGCTCCTGGACCAGTTCCTGTGTGTGGATGGAGCATTGTTGTATCCTACCAGGGGCCAGAAGCAGGTGAATATGTCTCCCTCACTGTCCACTCCCACTGCAACCACTCTCCGTGTCACCACAGAAGCCGCAACCGCCAGCAGACATCTCTCCATGCCCGTTCCCACCCCAGAGCCAGCATGGGTCGACGCGGACATGGACACCATGACTCTTGTATTGAGTATCCCCTTGAGTTTGAGAGCCAGTCTTTGTTCAGTGAGCCACCCAAGGTTCTGGTTGAGGGCCCAGAGGACCCAGATGCTACCTTTGTAGAAGAGGCTGTGGATGCAGAGGAGAATTGTAAGTTAATAGACTTGGGGGTGGGAGGTTGTTTGCGTTTGCACAGCTGCATGATAATGAAGGCTTCTGTTTGTTATCTAATTAAGATTTTTATTNCCTGGTGTGGGGATTTGCCATGGCAGTCAGCCACTGCTCATGTTATTGGAACTAAACAGACAAAAAGCTGCAATCCCAAAGCCAAACTATAAAATGCAATACATTTAATGGTCAGTCATTCAAGCATAAACAGAAAAGGACCAAAATGCAATGGTGTAAAGTCAACAGTCAAAAGTCTTAGTCACAATAATGGCCAGACGAAGAGTAGAAAAACCAGATGAAAAGTCTGTGCTCTATTGCAGAAATGCTGCCAAATTCTCTGAAGAGGCCCAAAGTTGGTTGTAATAATGCCTTCTAATTCAGCCCTCTATCCCAACGTTTTGCCATCAGGAACAGCTTCCTCAGGGGAGGGGGTAGGAAAAGAAATATTCACTGGCCAATGACCTGGACCCCAAGAATATACAAACGATATTTAACAATGAATACAATAGCCTCATACATTAAAGCAATTTTAAAAGGGAACAGAACCAATTCATATGACATTTAACAAAACCAAACAAAATAGTACCTACTTGGAAACAGATATAATCATACTAGCCCGTAGGTTCAAGAGCAGTTCAAAATAAGACTAGAACTGCCTTACTGCCCATTGCTACGACCTTCCAGGTTTACAACAAACAGGAATCAAGTTTCACAGTGAAACAACCCTAATCAAACACAAGGCTTATATAGTCAGCATAGCAGTAATCACACCTGTTGAGTCTCTGGTAGATTACATCTATTTGTCATGTCCAAACCAATACCAAAACAAAAAGGTAGTACTTACTCAAAAAAACAGGTATAATAACAATAACCCAAACGGGCAGAACAATTCAAATAAGGCTAAAACTTAGTCAAAAATACAATAATCACAGCTAACAAGTCTGTTAATGTAAGTCTATTGATTCATTTGGAATTGGAAGCCATGGCTGCCTATCATGGTGGGGCACTGAACACAGTGCAGGGGGTGGAGCCAGCCTGCCGCACATTGCTGCCTGCCCCCCCCTCCCCCCGGCTGGGTCAGACCGGGGGAACTTTTGGTTCCATCCCCATGGCTTTTCTGAGACTAAGGAATGATTTTTGTGAGTACTGAGCAAGGGATGATTTTTGTGAATATAGAGTATGAAATGAAGCAGAGTTAGTGCAGAAGCAGTGGAAACTGACTTTAAGCAGTATTATTACCATCAGTTCTCCCACAGCCACAATACAGTATAGTACCTCATTGCAGTAATATGGCAAATATTCCCCTGCCTGTAATCACCTGTGTAGTGAGCAGATGCACTTGAGATGCTGCCTGAAAAAGGAACTCTAAATGAAGGAGAAATTGTGGCCACAGTGGAGACAGAGGGTGTTAACGAATGAGGCAGTAGCCCACACCAGGTGGATATCCACCTGCTCGTTTATTAGATGTTTGCCCCACCAGCCATGTAGTCACCACCCACCGAAGACGCAGTCTGCAATCATGGTGGGGACCCAGAGCATGTGGAGCCCACCATGCAGATGAATGTGGACTAATGTGCACCCATGTGTTGGCGTCCCATCAATTAGGGTGCATGCAGCATTGCGCGTATACACCTTCACCAGTACTATAGAGCTGCAGGTGAAAAAGCCTAGAGCATGCTATGGAGTGACCACTTTTCACTCTTGCTCTCACTGGCGTGAACATAACATTCGCCTTAAAATCCCGCCAGGCTGTTGTTAAACATGCATACTCCTGGCTTCTTCTGGTTGGCAGTACATGCCTGATGCTTGCTTTTTTCTAGCTGTTGTTTTCTCAGTGATGACTTGGGGCCATGGCTCAAACTGACAGCCAGGCAACAACCGGCACAGCTACCACCACAGCGCAATCACAGTCTCTCTCAACCTACCAATCCTCCCTCCAGTGCTGTATTCCCTGAACTGAAGAAGAGACTAAGGCCTTCGTCACTCTGTGGGTAGGGAGCAGAAGGTCCAATATGTCCTGCTGAAGTAGTATAGGAATGAAGTGGCATTCCAGGAGGTCTTGGCCCAAATGACGCTGTGCACCCAGGACATGAACCAGAGCCGGCAGTGGGCCAAGGAGCTGAGGTGTGGGTACGAGGAAATCAGGGACAAAAACTTTGCCTCCAGCCACAGGAGACAAACATTTCTCTATTACGAGCTCCTGGACCAGTTCCTGTGTGTGGATGGAGCATTGTTGTATCCTACCAGGGGCCAGAAGCAGGTGAATATGTCTCCCTCACTGTCCACTCCCACTGCAACCACTCTCCGTGTCACCACAGAAGCCGCAACCGCCATCAGACATCTCTCCATGCCCGTTCCCACCCCAGAGCCTGTCTCTTATACACATCTAGATGTGTATAAGAGACAGTCCCTAGTTTATAAGATTGAGTCTGGGTTGTGGTTGGGTAATATTTGAGCAGTACTCCTCCACAAAATTTGTTGAGGTAGTACAGACAGCACTGNGTAGAAGAGGCTGTGGATGCAGAGGAGAATGGTAAGTTAATAGACTTGGGGGTGGGAGGTTGTTTGCGTTTGCACAGCTGCATGATAATGAAGGCTTCTGTTTGTTATCTAATTAAGATTTTTATTGTTTATGATGTTTTTTATTGTTTGTTATCATCATCATCATCATCCTTTATTGCTCGGTCATAGTCATAGCAAAGTACAAAAGTAAATAAATAATAAAAAAACCAAACCTACTTCCGTTTACAGAGTTACTATAATACATATCTCACAATCCAATTCATAAATAATTAATTTATAAAATTAAAACTGGACAAAGTAAAACAAAACTTGATTTACATCCCAGTCAAAATACAACTGGGAGACGATTTAGGGAGCAACCACAACTATAGAGCGACAGTATTGTTTGTTGTTGATAGGCGGCTAGGAGAATGTGGAGGAGTAGCAGGAAAATTGCCAGGAAACCGTTCCACCAGATGGGAACGGTAGGCACGGAAGTTGGGTGAGAAGACACCATGGCGGGACAGCGGGCGGGAGTGGGAAGGGGGGAGCTAAAATAGTGGCCAGGGGTGGGGGATGGCATGTGGTTGATTTCTGTATGTTATCTACTCCTCTACAGTGATGGTGGGAGGATAACTTTGTGGTGCTGGGGTACTGCCACAGCAGCCACATAGGCCAGGTACTCCTCTCCCCCTTCTCTTCAGGCAGGTGGGGACCTGAAACATGGGGGTGGGAAGGTGGGTGGGGCAGTCTGAATGAATGGCTTTCCTTGTTGCCTTGCTTGCCTTGCTACAGGTCTGCGAGTGAAACGGGCGCAGATGGAAACCCCTGCCACAAGTGCCCAGAGTACCTGGTCTGTCTGATCTGGATTCAGATTGACATTTCAAGCTTTCCTATGGATTTTTCTGTCTATCGTCCACCATGTTGAGTTTTGTCTTTCTCGCCAGCACAGAATTCTGTTTTAAGCCCTTCCTATGTCTGCTCATTCTTAATTCTTTATAACTAGATTCTGTATGTATGGGGCTTTATTTGCTTAATGGAAGGCTATTTTGAACAGCAGAATCAAAGGTGGGGAGGGTCACAAAAACTGTGCTTAAGGTGGGGAGGGTCACAAAAACTGTGCTTAAGGCGGTGGATTCTTTAGCAGTGAATTTGAGTTCATTTAATCTAATGCAGTATCTGCAATTTAAATCCTAATGCCTCCTTCCAGTACTGCCTAGAGGCTATAGGAAGGGGGGGTCGCCTATCCCACGAGCATGTCACAACCACTAGGGGTTTTAATTTGAGTTTATGTTAGTTGACAATGGATTAAGTAGCAGTACATTCCCAGTCATTTCCCTTTATTTTGACATAAAATTCATTATTAGATGCTGTACTTTGCATACTGCTGCTTATTTGGCACTGAAGATTTAACAAAATAAATTTAATTGGTTATTTCATAGTGTTTCCATTATTATTTTTAACAAGCCCTAACAAAATAAATAATTAGGTATTTCACACAGTTGCAATTACTAGTTATAACAAACCCTGTCACTGAGTAAATAGGTAATGGAATCAACCATTAACTATGACTGTAGCAGGGAGGTATTTGTACCAGCCTGAAAGGCACAGGCGCAGATAATAAAGAAGGATTATGCCTTGAGTTGGCACTAAAGGTATTAGAAGGTGCCAGGGCAGCACCTAGTGGCACACAGGTGTGATAGCTTCTGGCAGCTCAGTGGGGCCAGCTGGCTTGGGCATGGCTGAGTTGCTAGTGGCAGGAGAGAGTATCCAGAGTCAGGGATTACTTTGCCTCACTTGCTGGCTACAGGAGGGACTGGCCCTGTGAGGAGGCAGCACCCAGTTAGAGGAGAAGTGTAAATACTAAATAAGATGGTTACTGGAACGATTGTGCCTGGCCAGAAGGGCCTTGATTGGGAGGAGCCCTATAAGTTACAAGTATGGGGCTACTATGTATATGTGTGATTCTCATGGAGGATTATGAACATTTTAAGTAAAGGACACTTTTCAAATAGGATTGCATGTGTGCATGGGTCATTGGGGTGCGGATCCTAATAGATAAAAACTTGTGCTTGCTGAGTTACCATAAAACAACTGGAAAATGTAGAAAGAAAGTACTCCAATGAGAGTTCCTTGGAGTAGCTAATAAAAGAATTTGCTATCTGATGGATTGGTGGAAATCACACAATCAGCCAAACGATAACAGCTGATCAGTTTCAGACTAAAAAACTCCAGGAAAGGGTATAGAAGTAGGAGAAGTTTCTGGACCTAAAGTTGCTGGAATCCAGCTTAGTACTAGGAGCAAGACTTTGGAATCTGACTGTAGAACTGAACTCTAATAGGAGGCTGAGCAGAGGCAGAGGAACCCTGCACTAAATAGTATCCATTCACTTAAGTACTAAAATACTTGTGTATGCATTTGCTGTTAGGATGGTAATGAAGAGCCTTTGTTTGTGAACAAGTCATCCTAAAGATATTTTACAAACACCATTCACACATCTTTCACAACACACAATAAAGTGCTTATGCAAATGATGCTCACCCAAATTATGTTACATTCAGATCAGCAAAGATTTAAGTAAAATTTTGCAATTTCAGTTTAGATAACTTATGTGCATATTTATTTCTATCATCCCTGCCATTATAATAATTGAACATTTCACACACACTCTAGTATTGTTACTTTGCCCATAGAAAATAGATAATTAAAAACTTTCATGCACACACAAAGCAGTTTTAAAAATGCAGTGTCATTAAAATGTACATGTATAACACAGTTTAGGAATGTGAAAGATTACTTCATTCTTCTCTCCTTCATCCATTGTAGTTTTGAAATGTGTTCTCGACACTGGCAATAGGTGGAAGTCAGGAAATATGAAGCAAAGATTTTGGATAATTTACACAGATTCAACAGTCATTGAAATGTAGCCTATCACTTTTTATAACAAGCCTTGGCTTGGTATCCGTATCTTGTGTGGGGAAATGGTTTGTCATTAGCTAGTGCTGTATGTTGAGGTCCGACATGTAATTATATTACTCGTTCCTCAAGCACATGATGAAGGGCTTGTCATCACTGACAACTGTGAAATGCATTGTCGACAGCCTGTAGGAAGCTGTGTTTATTGTCTGGTTGTACAAAAGGGTTCTTCCAACAAATTCTATTTCCTTTTGTGGTTGAGTGAAGAGAGAGGAGACAAATCTGTACTGAATTAAAATGAAGACTAATAATAGTCTGATTACATGTTTGGAATAAATTCTGCAGTTTGGGTGGTTAATGATTACTACATAACTAAGAGTTACTCATAATTTCATCAGTTCATCTCGAATCTGGCCTGTGACTCCCCCAGTTATAAACCTGTGTTTTGTGGGCACAGACAAAAAGAAAATAAAGGCAAATGGAAAATTGCAAGCGTTATCATTTACTTCCACCAAATGCACGTACAAAAATGGGGCTAGAGTTTTAAAGTTTGTTACATAATCATAAAGCAGTTACAAAGCTCTCTCTAACATCAACATGTGTAGTTAATATTAAAGCGCTGCATTTATATGCACAAATGCAGGCAGCATGTTACAGCATGCACATACCTGTTACATATGGGCAGACTGCTGTGCCCAATCGAGATCCCTTGAAGTCAGTTGGCGCTAGAACAAGAGATTATCCTCTGTTCTGAGACTGTCATTGCTGAAATGCAAAAAGATGAGTGTGTAAGAGTTTAGGCTTGTCTGTATCCATGCTTGTAAAGAATGGTACGCTCTGTGTATTATAGTTTGTTGAGTTACGTATAGTTCTTACTAGGCATTTCCTGCATATACGATGAAACCAAAGTTGAGCACAAATGAAATGTGTTTATTGTGTATCTGAGGTCACTGGGCAAGATCATTCTGAGGAATCATTTGGAGGAATTTGGGGTGAAGTGATGCTGATGAGACCCAGCTCATCAGTATGCTGATGACACCCAGCTCTACTCCTTTTCATCCAACCCAGGTCCTACAGCTGCTGGGGACTGGATGAGAGTTACCCAGTGCCTGGCAGCTACTGGGGACTGGATAAGGGTGAGCTGATTGAAGCTGAATCCAGACAAGACTGAAGTGGTTGGTGATGGTTGATCAACCCTGTGACTAAGAAGGGATTGGGACTCCTGCCGTTGAAGGGGTCCAGCCCCCTCTAGTTACCCAGGTTTGCAGCCTTGGAGTGCTTCTGGACTCCTTACTGTGCCTGGAACATCAAGTTGCGGTGGTGGCCAAGAGTGCTTTTCATCAACTCTTATCTGGTGAGGAGTCTGTGGCCCTTTCTTTCTGAATCAGATCTGGCCACCATCATCCATGTTTTTGTTACCTCAAGGCTAGATTACTACAACATGCTCTGCATGAGGCTCTCTTGGTGACTTTTCAGAAGCTGCAGCTGGTGTGGAATGTGACTACCTAGCTCCTTTTGGGGGTAGGTCGCTGTGAGCACAGTCTGTACTGGCTTCCTATAACTTTCTGGACACAATTCAAGGTGCTGGTTTTGACCTTTAAAGCCCTAAACAGCCTGGGCCCCACGTATCTTGCAACGCACTCTACGTGGGGCTGCCCAGGATGATGGTCCGGAGACTGCAGCTGGTGCAGAATGCGGTGGTCCGCTTGCTTAGGGGAATGGGCCGACGTGAGCACATTACACCAGTGCTCCGGGTGCAGCACAGGCTGCCTGTAGTCTACTGGACCAGATTCAAGGTGCTGGTATTGACCTATAAAGCCTTATATGGCCTGGGCCCCACTTACATATGAGACCGCCTTACCCCCCAGGTCTTGGATCAACCCCATCGGTCATCCGGAGGGGTGGTTTTGGAGTTACCCTGGACGCGTTGGGTGGCCACAAATGATCGAGCTTTTTCAGTAGTCGCTCCTAGGCTGTGGAATGCCCTCTCGATGGGGATCCGAGTGTCATCTTCCTTAGCCTCCTTCCACCGGGATTGCATTGTTCCATCAGGCTTTTGGTGAGGGAGAGGGGTAGGGGGGCTTGGGGGAGGGGCAGGGTAGAGGGTTTGTGTTTTTGTTCTGTTAGTTTTTTTTTATGTTTTATGGTTTTAACTGTTTTATTAATGTTTTTATGATGATGTGAGCTGCCCCAAGATGCATGAGCAGGAAGGGGCGGTATAGAAATGTGATAAAATAAAATAAAAAATAGTATCTGAAAGACTGCCTTTCCTACCATTCTCCACTGCAACCCCTGTGGTTGGTTGGGAGTGCTCTTTTGTGAGTACCGTCTGCCAATTTTGTTCATATGACAAGGACCCGCAGAGAGGTGTTCTCAGTTGCTGCCCCAGTATTATGGATTCTCCTGGGATTTATTCATGTATTTTGTGTGTTTAATGATGTATGGCACCTTGAACCTTAGGGGAAGGGCAGGGTAGAAATCTAAATAAATAAATGCCATTTGAAGATCTGTTTGAAAAGGTCAGCAGATCTCATAATGCAATCAGGAGATATCAGATTCTACCCTTAATTTTTCCACTGATCACTCTGTGCAAATCCTTTTGTAAAGGTTATCTGCTCAATGCTTCTGCCAGATTGTTCGGCATTTATCCCTTAGACTCATACATAGGCTTTTAACTTACAAAGACTTTCCTTAAAATGTTTCAGCCTGAGGCAGTGAAATGGATTACCTCCCCATTTCACTGCTAAGAAAACAGGCTAGCATATATGCTTGGGGCTGCATTAGTGGAACTTCTTCCATGCTTATTTCTATAGCTATTATTGAGGGAAAGGCATCTCTGAAAGGTTCACTGATTTGCATGTGTCCATTGTCACTCCATATACTCACAAGAAAAGTATGTGCCCAGCTGTGCTGAGGCATAAATGTGTAAATCATCTCTGACAATCAGATCCTCAATTCCCAACCTGATTTTTTTTACCAGAAGGTAGAGTACAATTTCAATATTATTGTTTTATTTTTAATTGCAGAATATTGTTAATATTCTAAACCACCTTACTTTTCCTTGTCACACTTTTAAACTTACAGGACAAAGGTTATTTATTACTTAAGGCAGGGTCTGACACAGATCTTCACATGGGGAAGTTAAAAAGAAAGAGCCCAGAATCCCTTTGCCAAAAGAGGTTCTTTACTATATCTTCTACAGGTCTCATGATGAAACCTGAAAGGATCTCCTGAATAAGCAATATTATCCATCAAATCTCTCTGAGGGAAGTATAGCCTTTAACTACATTCCTTAAACGGAGATTTTACCAGTTGTGGAGCAGCAAACCTAAAGCACTATAGATGCTTTCATAATCCGAATCCTGAATATTGACACAATATTAAAATGAAAGTTTGTGGTTGATTATCAGAGAAAGAAACTGAAGTTGAAAAAAGAATACATTTTTTTGGATACTCCTTATTCTCACACGAGGATAAGGGCGCTCCAGATCAGGCTCCAAATTTATTGTTTTTCAAGACATGTCTTTCACACAAGACTATTTTGATTTTGTGCATGTGCTTGGACACATAAGTTAATAGCTATCGTTGTTTACATCTAGGATTTGTGGGTTAGATCATTTATTTGCTCCACTCCTTGTGTGTGTGTTGTACAGCTGAATATGGTTTTAAAATGCATATTAAAATACTGGGACCACTAAGTCATTTCAAGATGGAGCTTTTTTCACTTGCCAACATTGTTATATTGCTCAACATTGTTATCATAATCTACACACACATACAAGTTTATTGCAGCGAATGGCCTTAGCAAATACAAAACAGTATATTACAACACATACATATACATATCAACCACCAAACCACACAAATTAAAATATACATTAAAAAAATTAAAAAATAATTCCTCAAAGTCAAGCGGCTACATCCCGTTACCTTTTTCCTACCATCCAGGGGCATTGCAGCATAAAAATATCTAAATCTTGTAAATTTCACCAATCTTTCTCCTCTTCCTCCTCATTCTTCTTTATTTAGGCCTTCTCTTATTTTCGC
This sequence comes from Sphenodon punctatus, assembly GCA_003113815.1. Taxonomy (NCBI): domain Eukaryota; kingdom Metazoa; phylum Chordata; class Lepidosauria; order Sphenodontia; family Sphenodontidae; genus Sphenodon; species Sphenodon punctatus. Next base: position 228,679 of record QEPC01010046.1, on the reverse strand, counting down.
CAACGTTGTTATCAGGAATGTGGGCAGGAAATTTTGAGCCTCTGCGATACTTGGAATATACAGTTGGTGATTCTGGATCAGATTGCAGCATAACATACTATTCAGTGGACATAAGAATAACACAGTCTGCTATGTTACTACCTGGATTAATAATACAAATAGAAGAGCTGGCTTTTGAATGAAATGTCAAAAAAGAATAAATGTGATTTTCCCCATGATTCTCAAGCAGCCCCTGAAGGAGATCCATCCAGCCTAGGCCAGTTTCTTAAAGAGTGTCTTGATTCTGATCATGCAGCTGGCTTTTTTTTTTGTGGTGGGTGCTACAGTGAAAACCTGTACAATATTAAAATCTGGGGGGTGGAGGAATGGGTAGTGAAGCCACATTCATGGTTAGGCTGTTGCTATAAAACACTGCCCAGGTGAAGAGAGGGTGCCGAAGGTGTTTAGCCGGGCCCTGATGACAGCACTTTCCAACTCACATATTTTTATTTCAAGCCCTACAATAGCTGATGCTTTTTTAAATATATAAAGACCTAATAACACACGTATGACATTATGTGAGAATGGTTTCATCTTGAAAATGTAAAACTGTAGGCCTCAAAGTTACAGAGAAATGCTAGAAAACATGATCTAAGTATACCTCAGAGGTCAAGAAACCAGACAGCAGGTAACTAGATCTTTCAATTTGGGACGGTCATGATTAAAAACTCATAAAATTGTGGGATTTATTTTTTTTCCAGTTAGGAGAGTCCTGGTAGGACTATAGGTACAGTATCCAATGTAATGGACCCATGGGCCCACTGTGAATTTCTCTAAAAAAACATCCTGAACAACACAAAGGGGAGCTAAGGAAAGAGAGGAGGAGTGAGGAAGCGAGAGCTGACTCTCCCTGCAAAAGAGCCAGAGCAGGGAGTGCTGAGCCGTGGGTGGTGCCACTGCACAGAGATCTCCCAGGGTCTTGCTGAGTTCATTATTCCTTTGCAGAGCTTGCGATTGTGAATTACACAGGGCCTTAGTCATGCCTCAAGATGTGTGAATGTTTGGGACTGGTGAGTGATTCCCTGAAATCTCTTGAAGATGTTTCTTAAGCAATGCAATTTTGATCTGCTCTTAAATATTTTGCCTGAGTTTAAGCTTCAGTAAAAGATTGTGGGAAAGTTACAAAACAAGCACAAATAAAATAACTTGTTTTACATTTTTGTAGAAACTTGGAAAGCTAGTGTTACAGTGTCTAGACAGTGGCAAAACATTGGTAACGTAAGTCCTGTTTCTGTTTAAAAAACAAAAAAGGGAATAAAACATGAAATTGAAAAGAACTGAAAACCACAATTAGCCAAATGTTCAAATGCTTTTTTATTTTTCACACAAGTCTGTTACAGTCATGGGATTGAGCTTCAATTGACTCGACCTCATCCAATTCCCCCACAGCAGCCAAACCTCAGAACAGCAATGAGACTGCAAGGCCTGGGTCGGTTGAAAAAGAAAGGTACAGCTGGGTGTTGTCGGCATGTTGATGGTAATGAACCCCCCAGCTGCACACAACCTCCCCAAGCAGCTGCATATAGACATTGAATAGGAGCAGGGACACACAGGAGGCCCCCAGAGGATGATGAACAGTCCCCTAGAGCCACCCGCTGAGATCTGTTAACGAGATAGGAACGGAACCACTGTAAAACAATACTGTCCACCCCGACCAGATCTCACAGGCGAGTCACCAACAGCTCATGATTCACAGTATAAAAAGCCGCAGTTAGGGGTCGTCAGACCCTGCTGGTTCTGCTGGATCTATCTAGCTCCACAGGAGGTCATCGACCAAGGCCACAAATGCAGTCTCCATGCCATAACCCAGACAAAAACCAGTCTGTGTGGGATCAAGGAAACCGGTGTAATCCAGGCGCACCTGCAACTGATGGGCCATGACCTGTTTAATAACCTTCCCTAAAAAGGAAAGGTTAGAGACCGCTGGTAGTTCACCAGAGCACCAGCATCAAGCGTTGGTTTCTTGGGAAATGACCGGACCACAGCCCCTTTTAAGATATTCTGGCACACAGCCCTTCGCAAAGGAGACATTGGTTGCCCCAGCCAGCACCGACCCTAACATCTCCCTAGCAGCCTTAACCAACCAGGACGGGCAAGGATCTAATTCACAAGTTGTGGCCTGAACAGATCCCAGCACATCCGCCGCCTCGGCAGGCATCACAATTGAAATTCAATCCATGAACTCAGACCAGACAGGGCATTCCTAAGCTCTGGTTCTGCCACTGTCTCCGAAATGGTGGAGTTGAAGTCATGCTCAATGAGAGCAATTTTATCCACAAAGTAAGTCAAAAACATGTCACAGCGGGCCTTGGACGAATCCAGTTGCAGGTGGAGACAGACTGGACCGACCAGACCCCTCACCACCTGGAACAGCTCCGCTGGACGCAACTGAGCAGACGCGATGAGGGCAGCAAAGAACCGCTTCTTTGCTGCCCACACCTCCACGGCATAGGCCCTCAAAAATGCCCTGTGCTGCAATTAGTCATCTTGGGCATGAGTACGGCACCACCAGCGCTCCAACCGCCTATCCTTGTGCTTCAACCACCCCAGGTCCTCCATGAACAATGGGGACCTACAGTGGCAAAACACCTAGGAGCCACCTGATCAATGGCCTTGGCTAGTCAATCGTTCCAAAATGCCACGAGGTCGTTGGTGGAGCAGCCTTCAAGATCTACAGGCAACTCCCCCAGAGGATTCTGGAACCTATCCAGTTCCATACGTCTCCAGGGGTGGACCATCCTAATAGGCCCCTCACCCCAACGGCCAGGTAGGTGTGCCAGGACACAAGCTCGCAGGAGGAAATGGTCCGACGACGGCAAAGGTGTACACATAACACCTCTTATCATCAGGCCCCCGCCTCAAGGTCAGTGCAGAACACCAAATCCAGAGTGTGTCCACCTTCATGTGTCGGGCCCACCATCACCTGGGTCACCACCACCATGGCATGGTGGCCATGAATTCCTGCTCTGCCCCAAGCAATCTGGCCTCAGCGTGGATATTGAAGTGCCCCTGGAACAATAAGCCTAGGCAACCTCGATCATCTCCGAGACCAGAGCAACTAGGGCAGTCAGGGATGCTGCTGTGCAGTGGGGTGCACGGTAGACTAGCAGAATTCCCATCTTGTCCTGGGCCAGACCCCCCAGTCTGTTACAAGCCAAGTCAATCACAAGATGGAGGCCCCCTATACTGGATTCGGTCTGCACTGAAAACCTCCTCATGGTTAAGCAATCCTTAAAAACAATGGCTAGCCTCCACCCCCGAACCCTCAGGCCTGGTTTGGTCCTGGACAGAGTACTCAGTCAGAAAGTTGGGGCTAATATTCCTCTGCTTAGCACAGAGAGGGAAGCAAAGTGGTTCAAATGATCTCTTTTATTGGACTAACTGCTGTTGGTGGAAATAAGCAAGCTTTTGGGCCAGACAGGGCCCTTCCTCAGGGATGTAGTGTAGTCAATAAAAAATATATAAACTGAGCAAATACAGGGTAGTCTATAAAGAAGCAAGAAAGAGTGAGGTTAGATATGACAAGGTGACTAGTGGCGGAGGGGGGGAGGGGAATTATTTGATAGGTTATTTTTATGCTTGACACTCTTCTCCCTATCAAATAATCCCTCCACTAGTCACCTTGTCTTATTGAAGCATTCGCTGCTGCCACACAGCAGGGCAATCGCAGGAAGCTGACCAGACTGTTGTGGGGAAGCTGGGCAGGCTGGCCCCTGTTGGAGCTGCCGCCATGGCCAGGGAGAGAGGTGCAGCGCTGGGTGGACGAGTGCGTGCCTGCCTCTGCCCCACCTTCCTTCCCCAGCCAGACCTAAAGCTTGGCCATGCCATGGCTGCATGCTATGGGCATCAGCACCCGTTGCTCACAGTCCTACTGTGGAGCTTGCCACATGGTGGGCAGAAGAGGCCCAGCCACACGGGTTGCCCCACCATGGCCAGCTTTGCCCCTGTGGGCAGTCTTCTCAGACTTTTTTTGAAGATGCGTTGCTGAGCAGCCAGCTGCTTTCCCCGCCCTTGGGACGGGCCCTGGGAACATGAGCCACTGCATTACGGAACTCATTTGCTCATTTGCTGTCTCATGTGGCCTCAACCTATGAAGAACTCACGTTGCCAGAGGCTGTTGGAGGAGTATTGTGTCATCCATTACCATGCCCTCTTGACCTATTAAGGTGCTTTCCTACACTACAACTTCTATCAGTCTAGCTTTAACTTGGTTTAAAATTAAACCAGTTTGAGGAACTAACTGGCCTTCCTTGAACTTCACACAGCACTTGTAATTTTCCCCTGAGAAAGGGGAAAGGTACTAGCTGCTCATTTTGTGGGTGCGGTGGTCAGTGGGCAGGTATCTAAATGTCGAATCAAGGATTTGGTCTAGGAGACCTTAGTGTTAATTAATTAGCATTCACACACACAAGCTGGTTTAAGCTACTGGTTTAGGCTTAACTCAGTTGCAGAACCACCGTACTAAATTAATTTAAGGGTGTGAATTAAATTGGTATAAGAGAGTTGTGTGTTTACACTCACATTTGTGTACCTCTTTATCATACCTCCCAACAGTCCCTATTTAGGAGGGACAGTCCCTCTTCAGCTGCTGAATCATCTCTCTTTCAGGGATCAGAGTTCTTTCAGGAGATAGAGAGAGAGAGAGAGAGAGAGAGAGAAGAAGAAACAAAAAAAATTCAAAACAATTCAAGCCTCAGACACCTCTTTTCTGGTTTCCCCCCAGGAAAAGTAGAAGACAATGGGGAGAAGATGGAATGACAAGAAACTAGGTGGAATAAGAAGTGGGAGAGTTTCTCTCCCTATTTATGCACTTGGCATGTTGGGAGGTGTGTGTAAATGTATGAGGGGGCAGAGCTTAGTTGCTTGCGTGGAGCTTATTGACCATGAGGGCAGGCCGTGTCCCTCTTTAGCCACTTGGATTTTGGGAGGTATGCTTTATGTATCTTATCCTCCAGCAGTTCAATGCCCATGCTAGCTTTAGCACAGGTCTCATTGAAGTGGATGGGACTTGCATTGGCTCTGTGGACTACCACTGGCACTAAACTGTTGGAGGACTGAGCTGCTTGAGAATTTAAGCCAACACAAGACCAGTCCTCCAGCTTCCTATGGAGTAGTAATTCCTCCTTTACCATTTCTGAAAAGAAGCTCAGAACTTTCTGTTTAATCTTCAGTACTATATATAAAACTTTCTAGACTGAAAGAGTGCTACAAAAAGCATGTGACCTATATTAATTTCAGTGACTGGCTTAATAAGATTTATGGGAGTTGGAATGAAAGGAATCGGCATTAAGGGGGCACAATGTCTGTACAACTGCTCTACATGAAAAAATAATAGCTGCTCTGGAAACAATCTGACGAGGCTTTTGGGCAGATAAAATTTCTGAATGAAGAAAAATGACTAAAATACAGTGCAGATATTAACAATATAGTATTGCCAGTAAGGTGATTTGTGTTAAACAAGTTTTGTGCTTTCTCTTGAATGGTAACAGTTTCCTGTCATACGCCATGAAATATTTCAGTAGAGATGGACATCAAACACAAACCTTGGATAAATAACCAAATTTCAAATAGCCCAGAGTAGTGGAATTTGGATTTTGGTTCAGCCCTTTTATTGAACTTTGAAATTTGGTTCATGGTCTAGCCGCCCCGAGCTGTTTCAGGAGGGGTGGGGTAAAAATATGAATAAATAAATAAATAAATAAATAAAATAAATAAATAGTTTCAAATTCAGGAACCTCTTTTCCTCAAATCTCCAGCATTAGAACCAGTGCTTTTGTGTGGACTCATCTCAAGTTAATAGAGGTTGTTAGATGTGCCAAAAAAAAAAATCAGACCCTCTAGTCAGTGGCATGTCTCATGATCAGAAATGGAAGCCATTTTATTTATTTTATTACATTTTTATCCCACCCCCTCCTGCTAATAGCAGCTCGGGGTGTCTAACACATCAATAAAAATACACAATATTTTCTAAAATATATATATATATATTAAAAAAACCATAGTAAAACATCACAAAACAACAAAAAACCCTCCTCCCCTAACCATCATCCCCCCACCCTACCCATCTCCCTCACCGAAAGCCTGACGGAACAGCAGGTCTTACATACTCATTGAAAGGAGGAGAGATCCGGGGCCACACAGGCCTCTTCCGGGAGGGAGTTCCGCAGCCTCGGTGCAGCCACCGACAACGCCCTCCCCATAGTCGCCCCCCAGGATACCCGAGGAACTTTGAGAAGGGTGCCCCCAGTAGCCTGCAGGGGCCGATCCAGAGCCTGGGGAGTGAGGCGGTCCTGCAAATAGGTAGGGCCCAAGACGTATAGGGCTTTATAGGTAAGCAGCAACACCTTGAATCAGGCCTGGAAGATTATAGGCAGCCAGTGCAGAGAGTGGAGAGATATGTATAGACTAAAGAGAAATGTAGCATCTTGGATCTCAAAGCACTAAGAGAAAATGTCATATAATAGCTGACAATTTACAAATACCTGGTAAGAACGATCTGGCATACTTTTTTCTGTTTAGACATTGGGGCTCTGTGTTCTTCAGCAGCTGAGAACATTGCTAATGCCTGGTCAGCGCTGTCAATCACATTCCTTATGTTACTGTTGTTACAACCCCTCACAAAGGGAATGCAGAACTGTAGTCTGCAAGTGTCCACGTTAGCCCCTTAAGGGATGAGGACCGTAGCACCTTTTATGAAATAAAAGAGAACTTTGGTTACATTCAACAGTGCTAAACCATAGGCCAACATGTTGTACCCTGATTCTTTTGTTAGATCTTACAGCGGTCTTTGATTGTTGGCATGGCTGTTTGAGCTTGCAGGGGTTTGTGGGATTTCTCTTGAGTGGTTCTGCTCATTCCTGGCTGGGAGAATCCAGAGGGTGGTGATGGGGGTGGTGGCTCATTGTTCCCTTGGGAGCTCCCTTGTGGAGTCCTGCAGGGTTCTGTCTTGTCATTCCTGTTTAATATGTATCTGAAGCCCTTGGGTGAGGTTGATGGAGTTTGGAGTGAAGTGTCATCAGTATGTTGATGACATCCAATCTCTTTCTTTCATCTAACCCAGGTCCTGCAGTCTCAGTGCTTACGCAGTGCCTGGCTGCTGTTGAGGACTAGATGCGGGTGAGCCGATTTAAGCTGAATCCAGACAAGACCGACGTGATGATGGTCAACTGGCTGTGTGATCTGGGAGACATATAGGGACCCCTGTTATTGATGGGATCCAGCCTTCTTTGGTCACTTAAATTTGCAGCCGGTGTTCTTGGATTCATTCCTGTGCCCGGATCACCAAGGTGCGGCAGTCGCCAGGAGCACTCTTCACCAATTACATCTGGTGAAAATACTGCAACCTTTGTTATCAGATTCAGATTTGGCCACTGTCATCCATGCCTTCGTAACCTTGAGGCTAGACTACTGTAGTGCACTCTACGTGGGGCTTCCCTTGATGACTGTTCAGACGCTTCAGATGGTGCAGAATGCGATAACCTGTCTTCTGTCAGGGGCGGGTCGCCAGGAACACATTCCACCCGTTTTCCAGCATCTGCACTGGCTGCCAGAAGCTTTCCAGGCACAATTCAAGGTGCTGGTTTTGACCTATAAGGCCCTAAACAGCTTGGGCCCCAGGTGTCTGAAAGACCGCCTCCTCTCTCATGTCCCATCAGAGCCTCTGAAGTCAGCCAGGAGTGCCCTCTTGCAGATACCATCTTCCTGTGAAGTTTTTTTTACAGCTAGGGCATGCAGAGAGGTTTTCTTGGTGGCTGCCCCACAATTATGGAACTCCCTTCCCTTGGAGGTTAATTTAAGCCAGAGCCTGCTCATCTTCTTGAAAAATTGCAAGACCTTTTTATTTGGCCAGGCATTTAGCAGACAGGGATAGGATTGGGTGGGTGTGTATTGGGGGGGTAGGGGAAGAGTTGGTAGCAAAGGGATTTTTAGATGTTTTTATTGATTGTAAGATGCTCTGAACCTTGATGGGAAAGGTGGCATATAAATTAGGTATGTCATGGTATACTTCTGAATTAGAAGACTAGAAATCAAAAACTTTCATTGCAAAGGCTTGATTAAGTGTTTTATCCAGGAACCAACTTTAGTTTCCTTTCTCTGATGGTATTGGTGGGGACTTGAAGGAGATTACTTCTATTGTCATTTTGTCAGCCATCTCTAGGAGCTTGTTTCTCAGCTGTATTACAGCCTATATACATGTCTTTACCTAAAGAGACCTCAGTGTAAATTGGAACTAGATTCCTTGATCTCAAGTTTAACTTTACCCATGACAAAGACTTCAGATTCTTGACAGTTCCTCCATATACACTCTAGGGCCAATCCTAAACCTCTGCATGCACATGTACACATATGCGCATGCAGGTTGCATGTGGTTTGCATGCACATTTTAGTCCCTATACTGGGGGTGCATGTAGGATGCATGCCACACGGAGCTTAGGATCAGCCCCCATGTCTAAAGAGGCAGATTATTAATACTAGGTTCATTGCAAAAAGTACATGTATTGGAGCCATTGGCTGGGATTTTTAATTGAAATAAATGAATAGATTTATTCTTGGCAGAAGTGAATGTCCTTGGAACATATTGCATATGGCATTGTAAAATATGGCAATGGTATAACTTTATGGCTGATCTTAAAAAATGAGTGTGTTAAGCTGAATATGCTTAAATATGCAGAGTGGATAAACGTATATTCAGAAAAAAAAAGTGTACAAACTGGTAAGTAGAAGTCCCCAACAGATAATTATACACACATACAAGGTGTTCAGTTATTTCTTTTTTTGCACTCTCCTGCATATTTTGTGTATACCTTTGTGTGCAAATAATGCAGTCACAGCTTAAGCATCTACATCTAGCTTTGACCTTGTCGTAATGTATTATTCATTGTTACTACTTCATGCGTTCTCAATTTGCAAAGCACCTTTCATTTGTACTAATGGTCTGTACTTGGAGAGGTTGGAACTTGGTATTCAAGCCAATTTTAAGCATAGATTTAAGACATTGGCTCATATGCTGTTAATGGATGGGAGTGACACCAAATAAGTATTATAAATGCAGGGGCCAGAGATGAATTCAAAGATTATGCGTGAAAAATGTGTAAGGTGATGAGTAACTAGTTGTGGGTAAGTATGGGCATGTGTCTACATTAGAGATGTATGCATTGGGCTAGCTACTATCATGCAAAAATATGAAGCAGACATGAGCCCTGCATTGAAGAGATTTTACATGGAGCCTTTCAATCTGTGGTGGGATTACCTGGAAGGGAGATTAAAAAAAGATGAAATTATTTCAGTGTAGACTACTTCTAGATTTGTGTACATTACCCCTCTGAGTTTGCCAGTTGGGTCTGGGGAGTGCACAGAGATGTTATTGCTAATAACAGGTCACAATGTGAATTAAGGATGACAGCAGGAGCATGAGCATGAGTGATGAAGGGGCTAATGCATGAAGTACTGCGATACTCAGGGCCGGCCCCAGGCATGTGCCATATGTGCAGCCTCACATGGCCCCGCAGCCAGCTGGGGCCCCACACTTGCCTGGCTGGGCAGTAGGCTGCAGCCAGCTTCTCCCCCAGTAAGTGATTCTTCCTCCCCTGCCTGGCTCCAGACCCCATCCCTCACCGGCCTCTGCCTTCTAGTAGCGCAGCAGCGAGAACACTCTATCGGGCTGGGAGATAAGGCTGTTTGTTTACAATCAGCTCCTCCCCATGTGCTGATCAGAAGGTTGCTCCTTGTAAAGAAGGTTCTTCGAGATGTCTCCCAACTTTCTCACAACTGGGTTGTGCACGCTCACCCTATTCAAATAATAGATCACATGATGGTCTAGAACACCTCTAGTATAAAAAGAACCCTCCCCCTCTGAATGACAGTTCCTTTCAACCCTTTCTAGAACTATAAGAAAAGAATTCCATGCGGGGCTGAAAGGGTGGGTATTTGTGAGAATGTTCGGAGCCATCTCAAAGAACCTTGTTTACAAGGTAACAACCTTCGAGTGGCTCCTCACAT
>QEPC01010046.1:194475-217827 GCA_003113815.1 Sphenodon punctatus | reverse complement strand
TGGCTGCCCCTGCAGTGGAACCACTCCTGGGGAGTGGTGGTAGACACTCGGCTGGGGAGTGGGGGGAAGCATTAGGAGGCCATGCTTCTCCATGGTTGCTCAGAGGGGTGGAGAATGGGAATCCTTCCTGTCCAGAGGGAGTAAGTTTAATGTAAATTTATACATTTGCATAATTAGGTGGGGCCTAATTATGTAAATTAGGCCCCACACCAAGACTTCGCACATGGCCCCATAAACCCTGGGGCCGGCCCTGGTGATACCTCTCTAATCTGCATATTTTGTAATTTGCTAAAAACACTGGAAGACTCTCCCACTTCTCAGCAGAGGTTTAATGACACAGAAAGCACTTAGACTGCTTTCTCACAGGGCAATATGCGCAGCATTTGTCTCTGGGAAAAACTCTGGGAGGCAAATGCTGCGCAGCTTATGTTTTGTCGGAAAGCAAAGCTGCGCAGCTTTGCCTCCTATGATGTGGAGGATGCAGAACTGGAACGAACTCTGGAGTTTTTCCCAGAGCCAAATGCTGTGCATATAGCCCCATAAGAAAGCGCCTGGTTTCACACTGGTAAGACTTCATCTCTCCTGGTAAATTCTGAGATGGTAAGACTAATCGAAATTGAACTATAGTTCTTCACTTTTGGCTACTGCATAGTTCCACAGATGACAGATAGATACGTGTTCCATGAGCAGCAGTTCTGGACTCCTTTGAAGAGCAGTAGCATTTTGAGTTCTCCTTTCCCTGTGTTGCACAAAGCAATGTTATAAAAGGAAAGAGACAGAATGGCATCCAGTGCCTCCACTTCTTTCAACTGAACTAACAGCTATAAGTAGGACCTGTGTCTGAGGGTGTTTTTAAATGAGTAAGGCTTGGAGGGTTGGGTCTGTGGCCGCTGAACGGCCCAGCTGCAGAGCATCCACGCAGGTGGGTTGCGTGGGGAGGGAATCTAATGGGCGGCTCCTAGCATGGCTACTGCAGCAGCCACCTCGCAGTCCCCCTGCCATGGGGGAGGGGGAAGCGTGCCATGCTGGCCTTTGAAATAGACGTGTCCCAGCCATGAGCACTGGGAAACAGAGCTCCCCAGTGCTCACAGCCAGTTTCTGTGACTTGCAAAGGTTGTATCCCCTGCCCACAGTGCCTCTGAGCGGGGAACATGGCTGCTGGCATGGGTGACTGCCGCAGTTCGTACGGGCTGGGGATGCGTGGGTGCCTGTTGCCACACGCTTTCTTGGCTTGCCCTGTATTTTTCTGCAGTGGCCATGAGTGGGTGCTGTGTGACTCACAGGAGCACACTTTCTCCCGCTCCTCCTTCAGACAGGCAGTCAGATGATAGCACCGTGTGTTTGGACTCTTAACAGCACGAGCAGATTGGGTTTACTGTTACATTGCTGTTGCTTCCAGTTTTAAGTAGTTTGTTACTTAATGCCTACTGTTAGTTTTAGGGTGCATTACTGCCATTGTTTCAATGATGGTACTAACACTTAGCGCTGGCATGGGTCACACTGAAGTGAATTGGACCCAGACTAACTATGGACTAGTGCCTGCCAGCACTAAACAGCCATAGAATAATGCTGCCCAAGAATAAGAGCAATGTTATAAAAGGATAACAAATCTCTTATCAGTCTCTCAGGGAAGGGAAATGTAATAGTCCCTATTTATAAGAAAGGGCCATGAGATAATCCAGGGTTCTATAGGCCTATATCTCTTATAAATATTGTGGCAAAGCTATTTGGTAGATATTTGTTATGGCAATTAATGAATTGGGTACGGGAAAATGATATATTAAGGGAGAACAGGTGTAGGCCTGGGTATGCCACTCTGGATCACGTCTATACACTACGGTATATTATTTATAAATATACTAGGGTTATGAGGGCCAGATTGTACGTAGCTTTTATTGACTTTACGTCAGCATTTGACACCGTTGAAAGGGAATGGCTTTGGAGTAAATTACATTTGTTGAGAATTGACCCTTATTTATTGAAGTTACTGATTTTGTATCATGAAGGGACATGGGCTCAAGTACGTTATGGGGTGCAGGGGAAGGTTAGAGAGGCTGATAGCTGGCAGGGGAATCAATGTCCAATGATAGCTTCTTAAGGAGAGGCCGAACAATCGCCGCCTTAAGGCAGTTTGGCACTCTAGCCTCCTGAAGGGAGGTGTTGATCACCCCAGCCAGCAACAATTCCAATGTCTCCCAGCCAGGACGGGCATGGATCTAATTTACAACTTGTGGCTCACACAGCCCCCAGCACCTCCTCCGCATCAGTGGGCGACAATGACTTGAAACCGATTCACCTAAAAAGGACAAGATTTGGCTTCCATAACCCGCAGCTCTGACTCTGCACCGGAAACGGTCGCGTCGAGGTCACAGTGAATATGAATTATTTTTATCTACAAAGTAATCAATAAAAATGTTACAGCAGGCACTGGATACCTCCAGTTCCCAGTGGAGACAGGCTGGACTGACCAAACCCCCTCACCACCTGGAAAATCTCCTCTGGATGCGACTTCGCAGACGCTGTGATGGCAGCGGAATTAAAACTGCAGGAATTAAGAGGAAATTAGCTGTACTATAGAATATTAAATTAATTGTTATCCTGTGATAGAGCATGTAAAGAGAGAAAATAATTAGCCTTGGCTAATGTGATATATTCCAGTCCAGGCACCTGTATTCTGGCTGGAATGTTCCATGGGCAGGTCAGTAAATATTTAAAACAGCTTTCTAGTGAGAGGGTTAATCCAGCCGGTAATGAAAAATAAATATGAGAATTAATTGAGAGCTTGGTCCAATAAAAATTATCATCTGAACTACTTTGTCTCCATCTCTTGATATCTAACAACATTTAAACTATGTTAAAAGCAAGAGACGTGGCTATAGTGGAAAAGTGATCAAATTAAAGAGTTAGGATTGAATTGTTATCTGTTATACCAGCGAAAATCCATAAGGATTCCACTGAAGTCTAAATTTATGTAAGAGTAATTTAGATATATTAGAATCTGGCCCACGATGGAAATTTATGCTGAATTTGACATTCTGTGAATTTACCAGAGCTTCAGGGTGCATGTTGGGGAGAATGTGATCTGCCATCAGGATTTACAGAAATCCTTTCAGTTTCAAAACAGTCCTCAGAACCCATTTCTAGAATCTTTTTGCCACTTTTTTTGGTCTAGTGCTTCTCCTCAACCAGAAATACAAAATCTGTGATAGAAAGAAAGATATTTAACTGGGCTTTCACAGTGAATCCTCAGCCTGGCAGGGTTAAGTAATGCAAATTCCAGACCAGTGTTTTCATTCTTGTGTTACTATCATAAATGTCTTCTGATGCCAGGGAAAAACAGGACTGCAGTTTAGATAAAACAAGATTGCAGAACTGGGGACTTATGTCTGCATGCCAGTTTGAAAGCAAGTTGGTGAGGAAGTGCTGCCTGTTACAGGCTCTGTTGAACACCTATAATTTCCATTGACGTTCAGAAAACTTGACGGTGGTCAGTCCACTATAACTTTCCACTTACGAAAAGCAGATCTTTTTGCCAAGTACTTCTATTCAATACTTTAACTGGAAAAAGCGTCACATACCTCTTCCAAGATTTCTGGTTGGTTTATAAATTTCAAATAGTCTAAACTAAACTAAACTGCCTAACTGAGTCAGACCAATGGTCCATCTTAGCCCAGTATTGTCACAACCTGACACAGCAGCAGGGGTTTCAAATTCGGGTCCAAATCTGGCTCTTCCAGGGTCTCTGGCAGAGGCTGTTCTGGCATACTACCTGAGACCCCCTCCAAGCCCCCAGCAGAGGCCTCCCTGCGGCATGCTATCAGGGATCCTGAAGTGGAGATGTCGGGGATTGAACCTGGGACCTTATACAAGCAAATCATGCGCTCTTACCACTTGAACTATGTGTCCCCCCCCATTATCTGAAATAATAATCAAAAATTGGAATCACCTTTCTAAAAAGCAGCCTTATGTTATTCTTAAGATGACCGAGCTCATTAACAGTAAATAAGGCTGGAAGCTCCAGAAATTCAAAAATAATTCCACCTACTGTGGCTGTGTAACGGGAATGTTCCTTGCATAAACACTGCAGGATCTCTGATCACTTTCCCCTTGCTGAGAATTCCAGTCTCTTCGCCTGTTTTATTGTTTACGCAGTGCAGAAGCCCCGCCACGGGCAGTACATATAGCAGCCCAAAGCACAGGCACAGCACTCTGCTCCTGGGTTGCTCCACACTCCTTTCCCTAGCTGAGTCTCCTTTAATTGCCACTTGCCTCAGATCTACAGCCTGCTGCTCCCAGGCACGTGACTGCATTGGCCAGTCAGAGGTCAGTAGCTTCTTCGTAGGCTGCAGGCGTCAGTGGCCTCGATGTTTGTTAGGAATCCCAGGACATGGTCCTGCAAGAACTTTCAAACAGCATCCTGCTTCAGGCTGGCAAACTAGTTTTAAAAATCTACTGGAGTGTGGCAGGGTGGCTTGCCATACAGGAATTCTGTTTTGTTTATATTTTTGTTTCAGTTGGCATCTGGTGTATTTGCCAGTTTCCTTTCAGGATTTTGAATGAAAAGACAAGTAAAAATGATAAAATAAAAATTGATTTGAAAGGTTCTTCCATTACCATCAATGTTGATAGTCTGCTATATCAACATGATACTTAAGCTATTGATTTGCTAATTGATACTTAAGCTGTTGAACAAAAGAACATGAGAAGGTTGTCAAGTTGTATTTTAAATCACCACAACATAGTAGTTCTGTCTATAGGACCTTCCATTGACAAGGGTCTAAAAGTGTTTTGCTTTACTAGTATCAATTAACTTCTTATAATAATATTATTTAAAAAAAGAAGTTAGGCCGTTAATACACGGATGGAGTGGGTGGGTGGGTGTGTTTTGGCGCCGTGGGTTGGTGTCCTCCATTTTACTGGAGGGCTCCGTGGGTGGAGGCGGGTGTGTGGTGGGAGCATGCATGCACAAACACCCACCGCCCTGGTGCTTACACAGGTGCACACCCATCCCCCCCACTCACCACCAGCCATGTATACGGACTGCGCACACCCACCTGATCACTGGGGGGGCAGGCATCCATGTAAAAATGGCCTTACACAGAAATTGCAGTTTAGAATGGCTACCCTGTTGCACTGTAGTCAGTTATATTTTTCCTAAGAAGAAGGTGTATATTACCTAGGGTTGCCATGTATGCAGATTTTTCCAGGACAATATGCAATGTAGGCCCTGCAACATGTATTTTTCATAAATGTCCTGAAAAAATTTGCATATATAGCAACCCTAATATTATCACAGTGATTTATCTGTCTGCAATCTAGTGACACATTGGCTACAAATTACTACAGCTTGCTATTCTTACCTAAAGTTTGAAAAAACAGAAATAGATGCATTATTACAACATTTAAAAAGGAATTTCTTAGTCAAAGTCAGTGACTTAAATACAGGTTGCACGGCAACTGTACCCCGAAAGAGACAATTCCATAATTGAAAACATACTCTGCTTTTGGCACACATAATGAGTAATTTCAGACGTGACAAGATCACAGTCAATCACCCTGAATCTGAGTGCATTCAGGGTAGTGGCTGTGATCCTGTGCACGTCTGTTTGAGCCCCGCCAGATGTTCACCACAGTGAATTCCTAGTGCGTTCAAAGCTGACCATGGTTCTGAGGATGGTGCCAGCCCCGTCTCCAGAACCGTGGTTAGTTTGGCCATGATCCCGGGACAGGGCTGGGAATGGCCCGGGTAACAACTGTTACCGAGCCCCATCCTGGAATCAGGTCCCAACCACGGGACGGGATTGGGAGCAGCGGCCTGATTGGCCACTGTGCCCGCCCATCTCCCCGTGGGTGCGTGGTCGAGGGAGTGGGGCGGGGGTGGGGCTGAGCAACCACATGTCGTGCTGCTCAGCCCTGCCCGCTCCGAGATTCCCCACAGTGATCAGGCAAGCATGTCTGATGGACGGCCGGTCTGATCACGGTCCGGGATCCGAGACGGATCCCGGTCCATGGTTCAGCGTGGCGGGCCAAAAGGCCCGTCACATCTGAAATTACTCCTTGTCAGCTTGTCTTTCTTTATTAAGTCCACTAGTCAGCACACAATGAGCCAGCATGGTTTCTTCTCTTGTATTATCTGGGAGAAAACATAAATATCAGAGAACACAGAAGAAGAGGAAGATAACACGATAATATATTCCTTGTGAGTAGGGCTTGGAAGTGCTGGAGAAAATTGGTATAAATAAAGAATGGAATGCTGTTAGGTGAGGGTGGGGGTAGGGTACCGGTTGGGACCGTGCCTCTCCCCGAGCCTGGGTACTCCTGTCCTACTCTGGGGGTAAGGCACCCCACACGGGAGTAAATGGCCCTCAGGTTCTTGTGTGGGCGATCTTTCAGATAACAAGAGGAACCCAGATCATCATAGGGCAGAGCGGACAGGGATCCTGCAAGGGATGGGGTGGGATAACACACGGTCAGGGAGGACAAACAACACAAACAATACTCATGCAGGCTGGGGAAACACCACCAGGGATGGAAGTGTTCGTGGAGGGGCCCCGGGGCCAGGGGTGAGGGCCGTGGTGCCGGGTCTCCAGGGAAGTCACTCACACTGCTGTCTCGCACTTGGGCTGGGTGGGACCCACTGAGAGGAAGAGGGGGGGAAGGGAGCCCACCCTCACTCCTACCACGCAGATCCTTTCACTCCCAAGCACTCTCCAAGACAACACTCTAGGGACAAAGGTACACACTCCCAGGCACTCTCCAACCCTCACACGCTAAGACAAGGTAACCACAAGCACTCCGAATCACTCAGTACTCTGTACAGAACTAGGTAGGGCCAGCCTCTCACAATGATTACCGGCAGGGAGTAGCTGCCCTGCTGGTCTTTTTATGCCTGTGCTGCCCCTCAGGTATCGCCCTTCCCAATCCCTGTTCCAGACCCCGCCCATCCACTCCCTGCGTCGGGGCCAGCCAGGTGCCTCGCAGCTCCTTGTCTCGCAAGGCACATGCTGTGTCGCAGCTGTGCACCTGGTTGCTGAGCAACCGTGGAAGCAGGCGGCACTGTGTTCCCCGCGCTCTGCAGCGCTGAGCCACGCCCCCCAGGCTGATAGCTGCGGCTCCGCTCTCCCCCAGGCTGAGGTGCCCGGAAGGCACAAAGTCGTGTGGCCCAGCCCCGCTGAGCAGCCAGGCCCCCAGGCCCAGGCCGAACCCTGACACATGCAGAAAAAGATAGCTAGAACCACACAAATAGCAGGAACTTTAACCTCCCGCTCCATCCTTGTGTGGCTCTCAGCATACCCAGATGCAGAGTTGTTTCTCTAAGTGTCTTTATAAGACAAAGCCAGGGACTCCTTAAAGCTGTGAATACCATCTTTCCTTCTTTTTTTTGGAGTCAGAAAACTTACTCATTTTCATATAAGCCAAAAATAGCTCTAGTCAAGCATTCCAGTCACTCTTTGGCCTTCTACCCTTGCATTCTCAATGAAGGCATTCTTTTGGCAGCTTTTTAACTCTTTCTAATATGCTCCCAGAGATCTCGATCCAGAAGCTCACTGAATGTCAATGAGGATCTTTCAATTCCATTTTACCAGGTTCTGAATTGGATCCAACATGAATACTGTGATGTGATTCCCATTGTGTCTTCTCTGTGGAAGAAACAAAGCTTATTGCATTGCTACTTTCTTCATATCCATACAGCCTCTGGTTTTCATTGTAATATAGAAATTTAAACCATGCTAGCATTTTGAGGGTTTCTATTAGAACATAGTTACATTGCATGCCAGAAAAACTAATTAGCCTTGATGGAAACTATATTGTCTTTTAATATGAGGCCCTCGTGCTGTAACTTCATTGTCTGGTATTCTTGGAATGCAGTTTTCTCTGCTGCTTAATATGGACTTTCTCTCAGTTACAGTGGAAATAAAAGGTGAAATTTTAGGGCCATTGATGCCAATAAGACTTTTTTTGTCTGAGTGTTTTTAGACAAGCACCTCCCCACCCACTAGTCACCCACCCATCATGCATGTTGCGGGGCTGCATTGGGCACCAGTGCCGCCCTGCAACATGCATGGTGGGTGGGTGATTGAATTGTGGGTAGTGGGTGGAGAGGTGCTTGCCTAAAAACACTCGTTGTCTTTAGTAGAACCAGGATTCCTGTCATAACCTTTAGGAACTTGACTGAGCATCTTTATTTCTGGCGCAATTTAACGATGGCCTCAGTGACACAACAGCACACAATTAAACGAAACTAACGCAGCATTCTGTGTTTACACATAAACAGAACATTTTGTAGGTCAGTAGACAGGATGTTTAAAGTGGAGAAGGATAAAAAGGCCAGAGTAAATTTTACATCAGTGATTGTATTTAGTTTGTACAATGTCTGCATTATAAGAAACGTACTTAGTTTGTGAAGTCAAGCACTTAAGTTAGGAAATGCCAGATACGCATGCAGCCTCTTGTTCTTCTATCCTATGACCTGAATGAGGAAGGGTGGCTGCTAAGAACAAAAATAATCATGCGATCATGTGACTGTGAGTAAAATTTTCAAAAGTGCCTAAGTGAGTTAGGACTATAAATTCCATTTTCAAAAGTGATTTAGAAACTCAAGTTTCATTGAAAGTCAAAAGGTATCAAACTCATAAGTACCTACCTCATGGCACAGTCCTTCACCCAGAGCAAAATTCCCATCAACATTAATGGTGGAGGTGTTCATTAATAGTTTTGAAAAATGGGACTTTAGGGTCCTAATTATTATTATTATTATTATTATAAGCTTTTATATAGCGCAAGCGATGTACCTGGTTCTTTACAGAGAATAAGATAGACACGGTCCCTGCCCGAGAGCGTACAATCTAAAGATCACAGGTAGTCAGATCCTCAGAGCACTCTGCTGGTGTTGGCTCCAGTGTAGTGCTTTGAAAATCAGACAGGCTAGAGCACTTGAAAATTCTACTCTGCATTATAATGCGTATAGATTATTTTAAAAACAAAACAAAAATTGGGTGTTGCCAAATCACCAGTGTCAGGAGGAACATTTAGATAGGATTTAAAGATCTAAATACAGATTTTAATGGAAACTCTTGTTAAGAATGCTATGGTTGCTTATCCACGCAGATCAGCAACTCTTAGTCCCATTCCTTCTTTTTGTTGACATTTTTCATTATAATTTCACTTTAAGTTTTGTTGCTTTGTTAACATTTGTTGTTCATTTATCTTCATTCTCCTATAGGATTCCCTTAGCTTTCCCTTTAAGCCATATTCTTTGTGGTGGTACATTTTGTAAATGTGCAGCTTTTCACATACAGTATAACTCTTAAAGAAAGAATTAAATTACATTGCCATCTTGTATTCTGAAAAATAACAGCTGTTGCTTTGTTGAAAATGTAATAGAATTATCCAACACATGTGGCTTGTGTTGTAAATATGGAAGAATTTTTCTTCTTGGTGGTATTCCTTATGCAGGATGCTCCATATGTTTGTTTAACTCCTGTGTTTCATTATTGAGGGGGAAAAAATCACTGTCTGCTAAAGATTATAGAACTAAAACTATACTTGCCAATGTTGCAGACACTAGTTTAAACTGTTACAATTCAGAGACTTTTATACGAATGTCCTTTTGCAGTGTCATTTTTATAGAGTAGTCATTTTTATCCCTTATGTACTGATTTTATAGGCTAATCAATTTCACTTTTCACCTACTGTAGTCTGCATATTACTGCACTGTTTAATCAACAAATTAGGAATTAGAATTAATTAGAATTCATAGCTACAACAAAATAAAAGTGAAAATATTCAAAAGGCAGTAGTAGTTTTCCAGGTAAATCACATGGTTCAAGATTTTTTTGGTGAGCTTTACAGTCTGAAGTGAATAAAATTTCATTAAAATTTGAATTCCCAAACAGTTCAAATGGACAGTGTCGAAATGATGATATAATGCAAAGCGCACAGGCATTTTTCAGGAACTGAAGCATTCATGACACACAAAAGCCTTAATCCACAAGCTTCCTCATGCATGCCTACGCACGGGGAAGATCTCAGAATTGGCAGTTTAAGTAACTTTTTAATTTAAAGCTGAAGGATTTTAACTTTGTTTACAGAAATAAGTGGAACAGG
The DNA here is from genome assembly GCA_003113815.1 of Sphenodon punctatus. Classification (NCBI taxonomy): domain Eukaryota; kingdom Metazoa; phylum Chordata; class Lepidosauria; order Sphenodontia; family Sphenodontidae; genus Sphenodon; species Sphenodon punctatus. The sequence continues at coordinate 207,720 of QEPC01010046.1, read as the reverse complement.
CTTTGCATGGACAAGTAGTTTTTATACTGTTTTAGAAGAATGAATAAAGACCAGTAGGATTTTTCTGAAGGGGTGTGTGATTATTTGGAAAACAAAATACCTTATCATTTATTAATAAAAATTAAGGAATTTTTTATTACAGAAGAACATGAGTTATTGACATAATTTAAGCAGGATTATTCCTTAAGAATTACTTTGTATGGCTTACAGGTTTTGAATGCTCAGAGAGCGGGCTACAAGGCGGCTATAGTTCACAATGTCGATTCCGATGACCTAATTAGCATGGGATCCAACGACAGTAAGTACAGGTATCACCATTCCACCCCATTATGATGGTATACTTTAGTAATTTTAATTCAAAATAAAGCAAAAATACTGTTGCTTGTAATTTATTTTAAAGGTTGGATGCTAGAGTGTGTGGGTGTGCTGCAGTTCTGTTGTTTATTTATTTATTTGCATCAAAACTTCAGTTCAACTTTTCTATAGAACATAAATATGTAGTTTAAATTAATGGAAGGGATGAGTATGATTAGATCAAGAAACACTGGCACATAGTGTCAGATTTCTTCTAATTTTGGGTGAAAACAAACAAGATGGGGAGGAGCTGGCTCCCTGGGGAGGTCCACTGCTCCTTGGGTTGGCGAAGAGGGCAGTTCAGGCAAACAGCCCCCAGTAAACCGGGTGTGGGGGCTGCAGTCACGTGGCTGCCTTCCATGTCATGGGTCAGTCAGAGGGAGCCATCTGTATGGGACAGGTTGCCCGGACCTCTGCTGCACAGCACAATTAGCCCCCGGGAAGAGCTGCTGCGAAACAGTTGATGGGCAGCCCAGAGGCATACCCTTACCCGGCAAGGTGCTCCTACAGACCCTCTGATCAGCTGTTTCTCAGCCAGGGTGAGCATGCTCCTCCAGGCCCAATCCTCAGATCTCATCTCTAGGTGGGGCCTTACAGGTCACCCAGTCACCTGCTATTGGCCTGGTTTAGCCTGGATGTCTGGGCCTTCACCAAGGCTGGGTTGTTGACCACCTCCAACCCACATGTATCATAGCAGCGGGTCACTTGCCCCGAGGCACATGGGGGCAAACATCTGGCGGCACCCAAACTAACAAATCAAATTAGTTTATTTTGTCTCGACCTGTAGGTCATATGACAAATAGTACAGCCAAAAAACCCAATAATAATAAAAATAACAATATTAACAACAAGATATAACCATTAATTTTAACAAGACTACACAATTCCAAATGCGAAGAAAAAGTACCAAGCTGGGCAGATGGTAAAACATTACAAATTATGACATTACCACTTCTTTTCAGATTAAACAGGCACTTTTGTGCCACAAGACCCGCTTGCAATAACAAGCTATTTGTCTAGATAGATCAGAGTATCCACCTTTGAGTAATTTTGCCATGATAACATGGCGAGACCACTGAGGTCGGCCCTGTATAAATGCTCCCAGGTACCTCAGTTGCCACATCTTATATTAATCACAATCGAATATCACATGGGCGAGGGTTTCTATCTCGCCGCTCCTACAAGATTGGCACAAGCGGGCACTATATGGCAGTCTTTTATATCTACCCTCAAGGAAAGCCGTGGGGAAAACATTGAGGCGACACAGTCTTAGAACGTGTCTAGTCTCCCAGTCCGGCCAGTTAACTAAATAGTTAGGCACTTTACTTTGGCACCCAAACTAACAAGGAGGTGACTCCTGGGCTAACACAGGCTACTTTCTTGTTTGTTTTCACCCTTTCTTGGAATAAGAATGCAGCAAAAAGTGGTCAGTGCTGCTTTACTGACTGATGCCACTTTTACACAAGGCGCTTAGAAGCGCCTCTGGAGCCCCGTATTCAAGAGGAATGCCACGTGAGAAGTGTTTACACACTCCCCGCGCTACCAGAAGTGACGTGCTGCCCATTCTTTTCAGCGGCGGTGGCTGCAGATGTGGGGCTTTCAAGAGGCATGTTCTGTAGACCTGAAAATTGAGGTCTACAGAATGTGCCTCTTGAAAGCCCCGCACCTGCAGCCACCACCGCTGAAGAGAATGAGCGGCATATCACTTCTGGTAGCACGGGGAGCGTGTAAACAACACCCCCAACCCCTGCTGCTTTTGAGTCTCCAGAGGCGCTTCTAAGCGCCTCGTGTAAAAGTGACCTGAGGTTCCAGAACTTCAGAATACTGGACATGCAGTATATTTATAGGTAAAGAGTGTTTTCCTTGCAGAAGCTTCTGCAGACAGCTATCTGTTAACGCCATCATAAAAGAGTACATATGCACATACCTTCCATTTTACACTTAGGGTTATTGTGCTCACAGGATATTATTCCGATCCTGTTAATATGATGTATTCAAGAAAAAGTAAATCTTTGGAAACTGGCTAAAATTTTGTTTGTCAAATTTTTGTTGAATGTATTTTTTTCTTCTCCTGAACATAATTAACAATTGAGAGTTTCCATAAAAAGTTCCTAAACTCAGAATAGCACATTCTATCACAATCCCATAGTTACCATGAAAGCATTCAGTGTCTGTTATATATAAAAATGAGCAGATCCAGAATTTCTGTTCTTGTCTTTAATGTTGGTAGTTCTCTCTGGATTATTTTGATTCTTTTCATGGAGTTTTCTTCAGGTTGACTGAGTAGTGAACAAGAGTATAAATAGAGGAACACTGTATTTTCCAAAACAAAACAACCCTTCTTGACTAAGAAATGTTCAATTCAGCAAATAAAATGGCACTATGAATTGTAGGGAAATACTCTCAATGAAATCCTAAGGCACATGCAGTGTGTCACAAAGTCATCCTAGAGACCTTGCTACAAACCTTTTTTGATACAGTTTGGAGATACTATAGGCCATTTTGTGTTGTTGCATCATAATCATGTGATACTTCCATACAGTGGCCTTGGAAACAAAGTGAACACTTTGGTTTCAAGTAATTTTGGATTTGTTGACCATAAAGCAAATCGAAAACCTAGGGCTGCAAACCATATGACAGGGGTGAGCAAAGTTCCCAACTCCAAAAGCCACATACCAAAATCTTCATATCACTGAGAGCCACAAGACACACACAGGTACATGCACACAAACTCTCCTGTTTTGGAAAAGGCTGGGGGAGCCGGTGCTCGGTGGTTCTGGCTGCTGAGATTGGGTTTGTACAGCAGACAAGCCCAAGCCGGAACTGATCCTCGTACGCCCTGGGCAGTGTCAGTGCGGGAGGGTCTAGTACGCATGTGTGCCCACATGTGCTCTCCGTTTATACGCTGGTGCGGATAGCTCTGCGAGGGGAAACGGTGCCCGTCAGGCTGGTAATTGGGCCCAATAAGGCTCAAGGAGACCAGACCCCTATCATCATAGGGCGCAGAGCGCAGGAGCAGGTTTATGCCTCCCTGCTTTCTACAGGGTTCCCAGACACACTCATTCACACGGGATGGGGAGGTCAGGGATGGCAGGTGTGGTCTTGTGGGGGTTGGAAGATAGGGGCCCTGGCTGGAAGGGGAGGAAGGAGGGCTGGCACAACACACGGGCACGGGGAAGGGAACCACGGGGAGGGGGAAGGGTGTCAGGGCTTTCACACAAGCACTCACGTTTCTCCCTCTCTCTCTCTCTCTCACACACACACACACACACACACACACACCAAGGGGAGAGGCGAACACAAGGAGAATCAAGCAAGTACCAAGTAAACTCTAGAGCGCACATGACAACAGTAATTTCACTAAAATATCAGACTTAGCTTTCACAAGGGAGCCAGCTTCTCACTCTGAATACCAGCGCTGGCTGTTTCCCAGCATCGGCTTTTGCTCCCTAGGCTCCGCCCCCTTATGTGCCTGCAGCTGTGCAGAATGCCGCAATGGCCCAGGCCCTGACTCCGCGCTCTGTGGGGTTGCCGGAAGCGGCATGTCACCGCTGTCCCTGGGATTGGTTGCCTCGGCAACTGAAGGCAGCCGCGGCGCTGGAGGTGTCACGGCTTGAGGAAGTGCTGGTGGAGCGGGAGTGGTGGCAGGAAGAGGCATGCAGGGGTGCTCCTGAACCCTATGCCTGACAGTACCCCCGCCGAGTTCGCTGGGCAAGGCCCCAGGCTGGCCAAGGACGTCCAGGATGGTGGAGGTGAAATAAGCGACCCAGTCGGGGAGCGGAGACAAGAGACACCGGTTCCCAGGAGTGGTCCTCAGGGCCATACCTCACCCAGTCTATAAGATAAAACAGATATCCTTGTCAATATATGGAGTCGAGGATTGCCCAGACTTGTATTTGGTGCCCCTGATAGAAGGATTAAGGGAGTCCAAGACGGTGGCCGTGGGAGGGCACCCCACGGCCGCCTTGAGGAGGGACATATGGAATGTCGGGTAGATTTTCATGGTGGGGGGAAGACGAAAAGTATAGGTAACATCATTGACCTTGTGCACGACAGGAAAGGGTCCGAGAAACCTATGATCTAATTTTCAGGACGGTCGTGGTGATGGATAATGTCAACGGTTGAGTCATACAAGCTCCCCAGGTTCAAAAGATGGAGCCGGATACCGATGTTTGTCGGCGTATTCTTTATATTGTTGTCAGGCTTGGGTTAATGTACGTTTGGCTACAGTTTGTGTCTCGTGAATTCGCCTTGGTGGCGGGAACCTGTGTTGTCTGCATATCAATGGTTCCAATAGAGGGGTGAAACCCATAGGTTATGAAGAAGGGGGAGTTGCCAGGGGACGCGTTCGATTATTATATGCAAATTCTGCCATAGGGAGCCAATTGTACCAGTCATCTTGTAAGTAGTTAATGTAGCTTAGGTATTGCTCAAGGTTTTGGTTAACACACTCTACTTGCCTGTTGGCTTGGGGGTGATAGGTGGTGGTAGGTTTCAGGGCCACGTGTAAGGCTTTAAATAAGGCTCTCCAAAAGTGTGAAGACAAATTGCGACCCTCGATCGCTGATGATCTCGATGGGCCATCCATGGAGTTTGACAGTGTGATGAATGAAAAGACGTGCAGTATGTTGAACCGTGGGTAAGCCTTTATAGGCTATAAAATGACCTAATTTTGTGAAGTGATCCACCACTACTAGGACCATGGTAAAGACTCGCGAGGGAGGTAGCTGTACAATAAGTCCAGAACCACACATTGCCATGGTTCTTGAGGGACAGGTGTGAGCTGTAGGAGTCGCACTGGGGACTTTCGAGGCACCTTGGTTCGGGTGCACGTAAGACAACCTTGCACATATTGGTGAATGTTGTGTGTTAGGGTTGGCCACCAGAATGTTTGTAGGATTAACTGGCAGGTTCTTTTTGTTCCCGGGTGTCATGCCAGGGGGGCATCATGATGGGAACATAAGATGTGGGTTCTACATGATGGAGGAACGACAATATGTCCAGTCTTTCGAAGCAACCCGTTGTCGGCTACATAGGTGGAATCCTGGATGGTATTGAGTTCTGTTGCAGTAGCTTGTTGTAGTTGTTCGTGGGTCAGATAAGTGCCGGAGAAGACCTTAGCATCTAATATCGAACCGTGCGCTTGCACCGGGTGATCTCGGCCTTCGTGATATTGAGACAGGGTGTCTGCAAGAACATTAAGTTTCCCTGGGCGATATTGTAAGGTGAACGTGAATCGGGCAAAGAAAACATCCAGCGGGCATGTCGGGCGTTGTTGATTTGGGCTGTCTGTAAGTAAGTCAGGTTTTTGTGATCTGTCGTCACAGTTACTGGGTATCTCGCCCCCTTGAGGTAATGACGCCAGGCTTCGAAGGCTGCCTTGATAGCCAGAAGTTCTCAATCTAAAATCGTATCATTCTGTTCCGCTGTGGTGAGCTGTCGAGAATAGTAAGCACAGGGATGAAGCAGGTCCTTGTCTTTGGAAGGTTGCAATAAGAGAGCCCCTATAACACCACTTGATATGCGTCTGCTTCCACATAAAAGGGTTGGGCAAAATCGGGTTGTTGGAGGATAGGGGCGGTGAGAAAGACCTGTTTCAGATACAAAAAACTGTATTGTTGTTCAGGTCCCAATATGTATTCCCGTTCTTTCTTTAAAAGTTGGTAAGGGGTTTAGTAATGTCCGCATAATTGGGAATGTACTGTCATGTCAATAGTAATTTGTGCTTCCTAAGAAGTGCTGAAGGGGTTTCACTGCTTTGGGGACAGGCCATTGACGAATGGCTTCGACCATCTGGGTGTCCATGGCAATCCCTTCAGGGCTTATTACAAACCCCAAGAAGTTCAGTGGTCAGGTGGAAGGCACACTTCTCATGTTTACAATACAATTTGTTGTCACGTAACCGCTGCAGCACCTGTCAAACATGGGAAACGTGCTGGGATGAAGAAGGAGAATAAATCAAGATGTCATCCAAATAAGCGATGACAAATAGGTCTAGGATGTCACGGAAAATGTCATTAATAAAATGCTTGAATGTTGCTGGAGCATTGGCCAATCCAAACGGTATGACTAAATTTTTGAATTTTCTGTAACAGGTGCGGAATGCGGTCTTCCACTTGTCGCCTTCCCACACCCGTACCAAGTTGTAGGCTCCTCTTAAATCCAGTTTAGTGAATATGTGGGCCCCCTGTAACCTATCCAACAGTTCCGGAATTAGAGGCAGGGGATATCGATTTTTAATGGTAACAAAGTTTAGGCCCCGGTAGTCGATACATGGTCGAAGGCCGCCATCCTTTTTGGGGACAAAGTATATGGGGGCACCCGCAGGTGATGATGGTGGATAGGTAAACCCATTTCATAACCTGTCGTCCAAATACTGGCATAGTGTTTCTAATTCAGGGTTGGATACGGCGTAAATACGTCCAAACGGGGGTTCTGTCCCCGGGAGGAGGTCTATGGGACAGTTGTAGATGCGGTGAGGTGGTAGTTCCACTGCTTGTGTCGGACTGAACACGTCTGCATAGTCCTTGTATTCGCTAGGCAAATTATATTCATTGGAAATCCCACAAAATGTCATGAGTGGCCGGGAAAAGCACGGTGGGGGATTGTTGCAGGACTGGTTGCAATAAGAGGAGGTAAAATGGAGTTGTGGTATGCTCCAATCGATATGAGGGTTATGTTGAGTTAACCATGGTAGGCCAAGGACCACGGGGAACAAAGGCGTGCAAACTACATTAAAGGTGAGCTTCTCCTGGTGAGCCCCAATGGTACACTCCAGAGGAGGTGTCTGGGATGTAATGGGTCCAGAAACCAGGGGAGATCTATCTATGGACTGTACCATTTCTGGTTGAGCGTTAGGCTCTAAGGTGATGGCACTGTCCCAGGCCCACTGTAGATCTAGGAAGTTCCTAGATGCCCCAGAATCGATAAGGGCCCACACTACACAAGAACGATGAGGGCTGGTGGTAAGAGTGAGAGGCACCTGCAAATGTGTGCAATGCGGCTGTCAGGTGGACGGGGATCGTCTTATGGCCAGGATGGCACCCCCACAATAGAAACAGGTTCGGGACTTACGTCGTTGTTCTCATTCTTCCGGTGACAAGGGTTCTTGTGAGGCTCCAAGCTGCATTGGTTCTGGGTCGTTGGGGACGGTTCCTTCCGCGAGTGCTGGAGCCACCGCAGACATTCGAGGGGTAAACCCTCGCGCTTCCTGTCGTCTTTCTCTTCATCTTTTCGCGAGACGATCCTGTATGTGGAGGGACAGGGTTGCCTGCTTTCCCCACATCTCTGGGAGCGTAGTATAGGCTAGTTGATCTTTAATTTCCTCGCTTAGACCTCTGTGAAACATCACTCGTAGTACATCGTTTGGCCATTGCAGATCTAAGGCCAACTGTTGGAATTGGGTGATGTACTCCAAAAGGCTTCCCTTCCATTGCCTCAAGGATAGGATAGTGGTTTCTGCGTCCTTAAGGTGATGGAGTGGTCAAAGAGAAACACAAATTCACGAATAAAATCTGCATAGTTGGAGAGCAAAGGGCTTTCCCCCTTTAACAGGGTAATAGCTCATTCTAAGGAAATTCCACTTAGATGCCCTATAATATAGGCAACCTTGAGGGTATCTGTAGCATACGTTCCTGGCTGCATAGTAAAAGTGAGTTCGCAGAGTGCCAAGAACCCCTGAAAAGACCGTCGTTCCCCCGCAAATTTATCAATGCGGGGTCTCTTGGGTTCCCGTAGACTTGCAGCCCCACTAAGGGGCTGTAGAGCATTGGGAAGGACTATGGGGGCTGCTGGAGGGGGCACTCTGACCCCCGGAATAGTGCCCACAGTTGCAGCTAGTTCTGCATGCTTGGTCTGGAGATCCTTCATCTCCATGGCCATGGACTGGACTGCCCTCACTAACTCCCCTAACTCCTTGGCTATATCCATAACACACAGACACAGACACAGACACAGACACAAAAAAAATGAGAATGTTAGGTGCCAGTAATTCTGTCGGGAGGGTGGGGGGTGGGGAGGGTCTAATACACACACTTGCCCACATACGCTCTCCATTCACACCCTGGTGTGGATAGCTCTGCAAGGGGAAACAGTGCCCGTCAGGATAGTAATTGGGCCCAATACGCCTCAAGGAGATTAGACCCCTGTCATGATAGGGCACAGAGCACAGGAGCAGGTTTACGCCTCCCTGCTTTCTACAGGGTTCCCAGACACACTAATTCACACGGGATGGGGAGGCCAGGTGTGGTCTTGTGGGGTTTGGAGGATAGGGGCCTTGGCTGGAAAAAAAGGAAGGAGGGCTGGCACAACACACAGGCACTGGGAAGGGAACCCCGGGGAGGGGGAAGGGAGTCAGGGCTTTCACACAAGCACTCACTTTTCACTCACACACACACCAGGGGGAGAGGAGAACACAAGGGGAATCAAGCAAGTACCAAGTAAACTTTAGAGCGCACACAGACAACAGTAATTTCACCAAAATATCAGACTTAGCTTTCAGAAGGGGGCCAGCTTCTCGTTCTGAATACCAGCGCTGGCTGTTCCCCAGCGTCAGCTTTTGCTCCCTAGGCTCTGCCCCCTTACGTGCCTGCAGCCGTGTGAAATGCCGTACTGTCCCAGGCCCTGACCCTGCGCTCTCTGGGGTTGCCGGAAGTGGCGTGTCGCCGCTGTCCCTGGGATTGGTTGCCTTGGCAATCGAAGGCAGCCGCGGTGCTGGAGGCGTTGCAGCTTGAGGAAGTGCTGGTGGAGCGGGAATGGCGGCAGGGGGAGGCATGCAGGGGCGCTCCTGAACCCTATGGCTGACAGGAGGGCAATTTCAGCTTCCACACGACGCGGTCAGTGCGGAGAGCCAGGGAAATTGCGGATTTGGTTCCATTTACTGTTTTCAGTTTGGCATTTTCCAGATTTAAATGTGGAGTCATATTACGGATCCATATTTAAATCAATAAAATAATATAAAATTTTTTTTTTAAAAACATTGCACATGTGCAGAACGGCTGTTTAGCTGCTTTGTGCATATGCACCCTTTTCCAAAATGGTGGTGGTAGCGTTGCCACAATTTTGGAAAAGGGCAGCTTGTCTGTGTATACATAAAATGATTTTAAACCAAACCGCAACCTGTATGTTGCCCGTTCTTGCGGTTCAGTACAGATTAATCCAAATCTGAATTCCTGTCCCTAGTTTAAAGTGGAAATTCAAATTAGAGGCCAGTTTTGAAAATTTGGACCCTTTACTCTCAGTAGCTCAGAATATCTTCCATTTGTAAAGTAGAAATAGTACTTCCCATTCTCACAGAATTGTTGTATGAATTACGAGTCAGGCCAAATTACTGTAGTAAGCTCCAACTCAATTGCATCCATTGGAATTAGGCCACATAAGTCAACCTTGAGTATATTTTAAAATGTGTTGAGAGCCTAAGATGAAAGGCAAAAGAGAAGAGCAAAATAATTACTATTTGTAGAAATGGAGACCCAGATCACCCCTATTACTTCTAATATATATTTTAAAAACTGAAAATTCTCAAATAGCATAACTTGGCACATCCTCAAAGTCAATGAAGTTATGCGGATTTACAGTAACTGAAAATCTTGAATCTTGCCCATAATTTGCAGTGCTTTGTATATCCCATTTTTGCCATTAAGTCCTCTTCAGTATTCTTGGGGAAATGCTGAGTTTATACTTGCATGTCCAATGAGACCTCTAGATATTCTGTAACAAAAGAAGGAACATTTTACAGATTGACCATTTAGCTGACAAAGGAATAAGTGTATTTTATTAATAGCATGTATGTATATCTAGGGCAGCTCCTTTTTGAAGCCCAGTTTTGGACGGCTGGGAAGTTCCTGCCCCTTGAGAGGGTCCAGACTAAGTTTTTAAGATCCCTCCTTGCCTTGCCTAATCATGCCCCTAATGCTGCAGTTCGTAGGGAATGTGGTCTATTTCCCATTGAGGCCCAGGTGTGGCATATAGCCATAGGCTATTGGCTGAAGTTGCACTTCAGCCTTACAGTCCTGCTGGCCACTCTGGTCCTCTCAGAGGATAATACCTGGGTGGCCCAGGTGGGGACTAAGATATCTAGCATGGGCCTCGCACTTGACAGTCTGTACTCTCTGAGCTATGGGGGTATTCGGAGCCTCTTTAATCAAAGGCTGGCTGATGTTACGACACAGGAGGAGATCGCCAGCCTTAGCGGTAAAAGCTCCTTGGCCACAGTATTAGAGCTTTATGAGCGCCATCTCCCCCTGGCCCCGTATCTGCAATTCCAGATGAGCCCTCAGGTGCGGAGGTGCTTTTCAATGGCGAGGATGAATGTGTTTCCCTCAGGAGCGATGGAGGGCTGCTTTTATGGAAGCCACTCGCCCCATTTATGTGATTGCCCCTTGCAGGCGGAGGACACTTTAGAACATGTCTTCTTGTATTGTGAAGCTTATGCTGGCCCCTTGCTGAATGGGTTTCCCCCTACATAAGTTCTGGGCCTTTTAGTACTGACCACCAGCTGGTGGTAATGCTTTTGACAGGGCAGGACGAAACCAGGACGAAGTCCGTGGCTCGCTTTCTTTGCCAGGTTCTCGCACCAAGGAAGGCCAGGAAGGCCCCGCTACTTATGGGGAGGGGGAGTGAGGCCCTGGGAAATTAGGACTCCTGATTTCTGTGATTTGATGACTTTGTAGTTTACTTTCTGTATTTGTGTGTTGTCTTTTGTCTTTTTGTATGGTGTGATGGATTTTCTGTACACTTAATAAATTATATATGTATGTATATCAATACATTTGAACCTACTGTAACATTGTATTTGGGAGCCATTCCTCACATTGTGTTATAACAAGTAAATCTATTTGCGATGTAACACACTGGGATCCGTGCATCAAGCTGAGTTATAAGCAAATTTGCACTATAACGACATGTTATTACAAAGTTGCACTGAACACGAATCCTCTATGTTAAAAATGGTCTTTGCACAGTGATGTTCTCCAAATGTATCTATCCCTGGCTCTTATAAAACAATCTTAACTACTGGTGTGTCCACGGAGGGCTCCTTTATGTCAAAGCTAGTCTTCTTCCTTTCTTCTCTTTTAAACAGTTGATATTTTAAAGAAGATTGACATTCCATCTGTGTTTATTGGTGAGGGATCAGCTAATTCCCTTAAAGGAGAATTCACTTATGAAAAGGGGTAAGTGCCAATTTACAAATGTATTAAACTATATGCTAATGTGTTGTGTCATCATTCCTTATGCTAAGTTGTTTATCTTCTTATTTATTCAGCTACCTTAATTAAGATGAGTGTCATCATCCTTCACATACTAAGTTATTACTTCTAATCTTTATAAAAAATTAGGAGAGAATGAGATTTTGTGGGGTGCAGTATATAGACCATCCTGTCTGTCAACTTTGGCTTTGGGGGCATAGTTTGAATTTTACACTGGAAGGTTCTTAAGTGAGAGTATCCAAGAGGACCAGCAGTGTTGCAGGCCAGTTTCTGTGGCAGACAACATGAGCTTGGTAAAACCCAACTATGACCTTGATTTTATGTTTAAACAATTTAGATGCTATAACAGCAGATCAGTCAGTTTAAGATTGGAAAAATAGCTAAATAAATGCAGGTCTTAGAACTGTCAGTAATTCTGAGCCACACAGCCCAACTGCAGTTGTGATTACCTAATGTAACAGAGCTTGCTCTGTGTTTATGTATTTTTTACTTTGAAGAAAGCTGAATGAGTTCTATTTATTGATGCTTCAGCTTGAATAGCATTTGGCTATTGGATATTCATAAAATATTTGTGGCTATTTGGCCATTCTCAAAAGATATTGTGCATTAGAAATTACCTTAGGGGATACTTCATGTAAATTTCATACTCAACACGTTCTCTCAAATCTAAACTCACAATATGTTGTTTGTTGGACGTTACTGAGTGTGGTGCAATTAAACTTGAGGTGTATTATAGATAAGCAAGTTATATACATTTATAAATGTGTACTTAAATATTGCTATTCATTCATGTTGGTAGTAGTCTGGCTTTTCCCACTTTATTTCCTCCATGTTGTGGTCTGTTGGTAGAAAAAGCTACAGCTGATAACAGATGGTTTAGAAAACCTGATTAAAGCCCATTTGTATTGATGTATATACATTTGTTTACTATATGTATCTCAGGAACTGAAGGCTGATTCAGTGCCCAGTGAATCATCTGAAAGACTCCTGTGACCCTGATGGGCTTTGGATCAGGCCTTTGGTGCACTGCACAGTTTATATACTGTTTAATTACTTCAGCAATTCTAGGACCTTCAAACAGACCCATTGACCATGCAAAAGCATTATGTCTCCTATAACACCTTCCAACCCCAGACACCCCAATGTTGCCCAATACAGCTCCCAATAATTGTAGTTAAGATTAGCCAGTGTGGACAAACTTTTTATGTGACTTTTATTTGTAATATCAAAATACAACAAATCCGACCATATACAATCTTCAACATACATTTAAAAAACTATTAATCTACATTGGTCGTTTAAAAAAGTATCCATTCTACTAAATTTTATACTATACTTTATACAGAGAACATTTTACAGAGAGTACAGGTTCCCTCATAGAGTCTTAAACGTGTGTCATCATAAAGAAGAAAAACAACCTCAAGAAGGAAATACAGTCAAATTCCAAACCTCGAAATTACAGCCAGCAGTACTTAGAGCATTTTATTTCTCTGACCCAGTCTCTTTGTCCAAGGCTTTGATGATAGGGGCCCAGGTGTCCTCGAAACCTTGCTTCCTGTTGTGGATATCCGCATGTAACTCTTCCATGGTGTGCATATACAGGATTCTTTGGGACAGCTCACCCACAGCGAGGTCTTCCACCGAGCGCCAGTGCCTAGTTATAATGTTTATAGCTGCTAAAAAG
>QEPC01010046.1:151464-171096 GCA_003113815.1 Sphenodon punctatus | reverse complement strand
CCCATCTCCCTTCCATGTACACATAAACTTAGCAGCGCCATCTGGTGGCTGTATAGTCAATTACTTCTTTTAATACAGCAGGCATTAACTTCTGGGTGTTGCATATACCAACACTGTCTGCCTTACTTAGCCTTGCTCCTGCTCCTGCTCCAGTTCTGCCTCCAGCTCATCTGCATTCCAGCCCTGCTCCTAGCCTGCGTTGTCAGGACTGTGCACCAGCCCTCGCCCTCAGCCTTTCTCCAGCCCTTTTCTCCACACCCTGGACTGGCTTCAACCTCCTGGCTAGTTTGAATTTCTGACTTGTCTCCTCCTTTCATCTCCTGATCCTGACTTTCTGGCCAGCCTTCTGACTGTGCTGTGGAATATCCCTCTGGCATGGTTGCTTGGCTTTGTGCCAAAAGCCGATCTTGCCACAACTCTCATATGGACCTGATCCTGCCACAGCCACAACAAGAATAAGGGAAAGTATTTATAGTTTCCCCATGTAACTGAATATGCTTTACACTGAGCAGGAGAACATAACATCAAACACTACTGGCAACTGAACATTGAGGAGCAGTAAATTTGTACGAAGTCTCATCCTGTAATCAGATTCTGGAGAATCTCAGCTTTTATTTACAATTTTTTTAAAAGTACCAAACAATAACTTCCTATTCCTCCTGGCTGTAAATTTTATCTTCCAAATATGAACCAAACCCCAAACCACCTCCTCTGTCTGTAGTTAGCTTGAAACAATGGCCCTGAACAAGGAGGGTGTAGCAAGAGTTCTGGATGGCCCAAGGGCCCCCTACCCCATGTAGTCAGGCTACTCTCACCACTGGCAGCTTGCTCTCATTGCCTGCTCAGCAATGGGCAATGTCTCTGGGTCTGGACCTCCTCCCACACCTTCCTGCTGCCCAGCCAGCTCTGCCTTCAAGTTGCTCTACGTCTGCTGGGGGAGTAGAAGCAGGGGATTTTAGTGACCATAGCAGTATGGCAGCCTTACATTTGAGAGGTGGAGTCTCTTTCCACAAAAAGTCTGAGGGTAGGGAGTTCTCTCCCTGTCTTTCGTCTCATTGGATGTTTTCAGATATGACATTATCCTGCATTTCCGTGCTTTGACTCGCATGGAATTGTGGGCCACTGTCACTTCTGAAAGCACCATCAGATGTTAGCTCAGGCCGTTTCCCAGGTAATGTTGGCACTTGTGACTCTGGAAAATCGCCAACAAGGCTGGGAAATGGCTGCCGGACTCATAGTAAAGCAGACTTTCACATCTGAAAGCCTGCTTTACTTACTGCAGTCCGGAGTGGCGGGGGTGCGTCATGGTGGCTGTCACTGGCCGCCATGGCTGCCCGTCAGTCGGGAGGGGAGCCACTTGACGCAGCATGGAGGTGGGGCTGGCGGACGCATGTCTGTGTGTCTCCCCACCCCCTCCACTCCAGCCATCATCATCATTTGTTCAGCAGCCAGACCAGATCCCCACCGGAGCGATGGCTCCCACCACCATCCAGGTAAGCGTGTGGTGTTGGTGCGAGCCATCACTTCTATTTTCACCCAGCGAGACCCCTGTCTGCGAGAGAATCTCCTTCGTCTCTTGTTGACACTTTAAATGCAACTCGTGCTGTTTATAGATATTTTCATATGGGAATGTAGAACTATAAAGTGAGGAATATAATTCTTTCAGGGCAGACTGGGATGATGAAATTACCTTCATTGAGCTGCGTTGTGTGCTGGGGAGGCATCTAGGTTCATGGAAGATGAAATAGAATTCTATTTAAATTGTACACTGAAAAATCTTGAGCTATTTGCAAGCATTCCTGGCAAGTTAGTGGCTATTAGAGAGACTTATGTGCAGATACTTCCAGATCCACACTGACCACACAGGGATGACTTACAGCAGTGGTATTTTACTTTAAATTTATGAAAGCACACTTCTGGAAGGCAACTAGTTTGGGCTAGTCCTTTGCGTAGTTACTTAAGACAGATTTCTTTGAACAACATTTTGAACAAGGGCCAGAATAATCAGAACCATCCTAAGCATTATAAATCATCAGTCCATAAAAAAGCAACATTTTGTTGCATCCTATTAGGTAAAAGTTTATAACCAGAATTTTAAAACTTGAAATGATTAATAATGTTATTTTTCCATATTATTTCATTTATAGAAGGAAAAGGCTTATTCCCAGGGTGAAAAGTAATCCTTGCTTGTTATGAATTTATTGCATCAGTGCAGACCATCTAAAGCTGAACTTACAAGGACATTTCTCCTTAGAATTGCACTTCCCAATTGTTTCCCCTTCATTCTTTCTTCCTACAACTGGGAAAAACAACAATAGAAACGATCGTGACTTCAGAGAGAAGAGAGCCACAGTACATTGCTCCCAGAGGAACAGTTGTTAAAAAAGCATTATCTAAACATACTAGGATAGATATTTCAATTATAGAAGCATCACACAGGCATAGTTTATAGTGTCTCAAGAATAATACTCTCTGAAATTGGACAGAAACACTTACTCTTACACCTCTGGGAAAATTTTCAGTTGGTACATGACAATAAACTTGTTTTGCAGTGAGGACAAGGTCTGTAAAGGTTAAAACATTTTTTTAAAGTGAACAGAGCATTATCTCTAACGCTGAACTGACCCTTGTACAGAAAACAGACCAAAGACTTATTGGGTTTGGATTTTCTCCCTCTATGGCACTTCCCAACTTCACCCTGTGAAAGAAAGATCCCAAGAAAACCAAAGCATATCAGTAGGGGGAGTGTATGTAAATAAGTTTGTTTCCCTCAAACAAGGGCAAGGAGCCATCATCAAATTACCTTGTTCACATGGTGAATTGTATCTATATTGCTCATACTATTACTACACTGAAGTAAAGAGATACAGGGGTAGCCTTACATTATAGGTAAATGTGGACAAAAAGTGAAAATAACCCTTTACGTGATTGGACTGAAAGGAAAATTAACTTTCATTTAATACTTATATCCAAATCTGCTTACCCTAAACTGCACAGTTCATTTGCATGTTGATTTTTTGGACTTGCAGGTGTCGCCATTAACAAAATGGTGAGGTCTGCCATTTCTCAGATTGGATTGCTCTGTATGTGCTGGCACGGATATGATACCACGTCATGTTTCCCCTCAAAATATCCCATAAAAATAATGGGACATGGTAATCGACTAGAAATATCTGAGAAGGTTGTTGGAAAAAGAGACACGGGGAGATTACTTAGTGTGGTAACAAGGAGCAAACAAGAGGTAATATCCTGAAGTTAAAAAAAGGAAAATTGAAGGGTGTTTAAAAAATTCCCCACATGCAATGGGATAATTTACATATGAAATTGCTAAAGGAGTATCATAACCCAGGGTTCACAAGCCCTCAGACTGGACTGTTTTCACTGCTACCACCCAAACCTGTTTAAAACCAGGTGCTTAGGGACTTAGATTTAAAGGCAATGCACACTTTTTTCAGTGCCCAGGTGCATGTATCCCAAACATGCCTCTTAGTTCTGTTAGATCAGTGGTTCTCATACTTTTTTTAACCATAACCCCGCTTCCATTTATCTGTCGTAGTTGAGGTCATACCGCACGCCAGTTCATACATCTTGCTCCCTCACTTCCTCTCCCTCTTTCCACCTTCCTATTGCTTCCCCCTTTCTCACACTTGTTCTGTGATGTTCTCTCATCCTTGCCATACATTATTTTGGAAATTCCCCTTATTAACTCAGTGAGAGCGTGGAGGTTGGTGTTTGCCCACTGAGGTCTTTCTACTCCTCCACACCCACGTTAGATTCAAGACTTCACTGGTCCCACACTCTCCAGGTGTAGTTATTAGGTAAGGCATTCTCTCCCATGGGTTTTTGTATGGAAAAGCATCCACAAAACCACTCCAACCAGGCTGTGTTGTATTTTACGCAAAACAAAATTTAATTTGCACAAGCATATAAACAGCGCAATGGCCACAATCCCAAACCTGTCCACATGGGATCCACGTGGGATCCATGTGGCACAATGTGATTTCAGTGGACATACTTGTGAGTTACACGCAGCGCATGCGGGGCATGGGATCAGCCACACGCAAAGAAAAGAAACATACACACATTCTACCTGCTTTCAGTTATTTCTAAACTCTGGCTACAGCCCTTACTACAGCTAAAAAGAAAAGATGACTCGTTATTTCAGTATCTCAGTTCCTCTAGACAATCACAGGGCACAGTGAATACCGTGTCTCCTTTTCAATACATTGGGCACTTTATATACAAGTAGGGAGGATGTTTATTTGCAGACCCAGGAGATAGCTACGTAACTCATGGAAATCCAGGTTGCTAGAGTCCATTTGCTCTTTTTTGATGGGCCATTGAGATCAGATTGACTAGGTAAACAGAATGGGTAAACAGAATGTTAACATTCACAACCCCCCGGGTTGTTCGTGCCCTTTATATCAGTACAATGGGTTGAACCAAATCGTAGACAATATTTACGCAGAGGTGTCTGGCAGACAAGAAAGACTAGATGTCTGACGCTGAAAAATCATAGCAGACTATCAAGTTAGCCATAACCAGAAACAAGCTAATATGCAACACAGCATGGCAGGGACCGTTACTGGAAAACTGACCTTGGCACTTGAAACTAATCTCTCAGTAACAAATCTCCCTTTGACTTCAATAGAGACAAAGTAGTTTGAATGATAACTTTTATTAGACCAACTAGAGTTGGTGGAGGCATGCAAGCTTTCAGACCTCACAGGATCCTTCATCAGGAACGTCCTCTTTGGCTTCAGTGGCATCGGTATTTGGCCGTTAGAGAAGTGGGTTGGGAAACTTCTATACTTGGGGAACTGGAAAGGAGGAATCACTAGACTGAACCTCTATATAAAGAGTTAATTTTATATGGATATTTTAAAGCTTATAATTTTAAAGCAATTTGATATTAACAGTTCATTTGTTCATTCATTCCAAGATTTATATCCCACCCCCTCCTGCCCAATGGCAGGGCTAACAGATAAAAAGCAATAAGTACATAAATATAAAAATATAAAATCAAGTACAATATAAATATAAAAACTAAATACAATTGAGGCCCGAAGTAAATATCACCCCCACAAGGGGAGTCATCAAGTTAATTTGCAAGGGTCTGGATATATGTTTGTTTGAATTCAGTCTGGCTATTTTGCAGCAGGGATGAGACAAACAGCTGAACTGGATTTGATCTGCACACGGATCTGACCATTTTTCTTTTTCTTTGCATGAATCTCTCCTGGGAGTGATAGCTGGATAGCACCATTTGAAATGAAATGGTATACATGTTTAAAATGCCATCTAGAGAGAAGAGTGCTTTGACATACACAAACAGAGCACAACTAAGGCCACTTGCAGATCTCCCCCCCCCCTCCCCGCAACACACATTCTGACTGCGGGGGAATGCGCAGCAGGGATCAGCTAGTCTGAAAGCCCCCCTCCCCCGCATGGCTTTGCCAGCAGATGCTCAGGGATGCAGAGCAGGAAATCGAGGATTGCATCCCTGCATGTGTCTGCCAGCAAAGCCATGGGGTGTGTGTGTCAGACTGACCAATCCCCACACATATCCTGGTTGCGCATTTCCCCCCCTCCACCCCGCAGCCAGAATATGCAGGGCGGGGGGGTGGGGGGAATGTCTGAAAGTGGTCTAGTCATTTTGTCTCCCACATTCCCCTTCACTCCTGACTTCTTTCCCTCTTTTTATGCATCCTCTGTCTGCCCTCTTCAAGTGACCCCCCTTTGTACCAGGCCCAAATCCTTCACCAGCCTCTTCTTGCTGGCTGGCTCTTTGCTGCCACCTCATTCCTAACCCACCAGACAATATTCCTGCTATCAGAGAGGTGTTTGTCCACAGCGACTTTCTGTAGTGATTTTCTATTTTCAGATTTGATATCTGCTGGACAATTCAATTAGATCATTGATGAAAAAAATGGAGTTGTGGATGCAGGTTTGCTTTTTAAGCAGAAATGCACTTTGCATACTGAAATGCACTGGAAGCTATTCTGTATTTTCAAACTCCCACCAATTCAGCTCCAGCGTGATGGACCAGAGAGTCAGACCTAGCAAAGTTGTACTTGTTTAATGCTAATGCAAGTGAGAGTGGAGCCAATAAGCCAAACAGACCCACCTTATACTACCAGCAACCCTACAGAGAGCTAAATATTCCAGTGGGTTTTATGGGGTGCAGAAAGGAACTTCCACTTCTAAATGTTATATCTGTTTGGCTTTCAGTTCCACAGCCATGTGGCGATTTCACTGGTACAGTTAACGTTACACGTATACATCAGGCTTGGGCCTATGATCTAGCCAGTAGGAAAGGTGCCTTTCTGCTTCCCTAGACCTAGGGACAGTTCATCTTCTGAGTCAAGTTAGAAGAGCCTGATTACTGATGGCATCAGCCCAGAGGGTCTTCCCCTCCAGTGAGGTTTGTTAGACCCTCTCTCTTGCACCTGTACCTCTGGGCTAGCTCTACAACTAGGCTCTCAAGGAGAGTAGTTAGGCCAGCTTCACAGTCTGGTTTTGTTGGCAGTGCTTGGATGTGGGGGTGCTGGGATCCATATTTTCCATTCAGGTCTTGCTATTAGTTTGTCATGTTGACCGCATGATAGTTATTCCCTCCCTCTTTGGCTGTTTTATGGTTATTTTGCTATTCCAATGTGGAGTTTCCATATTCTTTCTCTGTTTGAATCTTCTCAGATCACAAAATTCGTGCAAGACAGACACAGAGCAAGAAGGAATCGGCTTCGAAAAGATCAACTTAAGAAGCTGCCTGTACATAAATTCAAGAAAGGCAAGTGAATTTTTTAATGGCTTTAATTTTAAACCTTTTAGGCTTAATAAATATGATCAGCCAAGTAAGGATTTGGAAACTCTTTGGATGATACAGGAGCTGGATAGCACCATTTGAAATGAAAATGAAGTCCAGTCAAATAGATATTGTGGACCTCATCCTGCCCTCACTAAAGTTAATTGGAGTTTTGCCATTTGCTTTAAAGGAAGCAGAATCAGGCTGTGATTTGGTGTTTAACTGTCAAGGACAGGGAATAAGCTTAAGTTTCTTTCTTACAACGTAAAGTTTAACTTTTATCTCCTTCCCCACTCCACTGGCTCCCCTGCAGTCTTTCTCCCACTTCATTAGAAGTGAGGGCAGTAACAAGTCACTGTGTGATTCCTTTATTACATCCTGGATTCCATCTTCTTCCATACAAGATGTAAGCAGCTGCAGTATGTAGGTTGTTCATTGTTGTGGAGAGACTGCATAATCAGAAGTAGATGAGAGGTTAAGAAAGTTGCCTGTCTGTCCTCCATCCACCCATAGGCTTGCAGGAATCCAATGCATTTGAACAGTGAACATCTAATTAAAAAGTAATTACTTTTATAAAATAAAAGCATTTATAGCCACCAAAAGAAACCTAGAAAAATTAAAAGGGCAGTAATTCGATTTTTTTTTTCAGTGAAAGGGAACTTCATCAGTCTCAAAAATGTTCTCTGTCTTTATTCTGCTATTGAAAAAAATTGACACACCTTGCTACCTTCTCTGTTTTATATTCAGTATATCTTTGCTGTCTAAGAGGTTCCTAAAAGATATAAACAGTTGAAAAGAGCATTTCCTAGAGGATCAAGCATGATACATTTGGATTTAGAGAAATATGTTAAAATCAGCCTATATGCAAGGTGAGAGCAATGCTCCACTGTCCTTAAGATGTTCAGTTTAAAAGTGAATAATACAGTGTCATATGCAAAGTTAGTCTGTCTCATAAAAAAATTAATGAGGTTGACTGAACCTTGCTGTAATGTTTTTTTTTTCTTGAATTAAAACTGGTCCGAAAAGAGCACGCCAGCCCAACAAGGCAAATGTTAATTTCAGACCTTGCTAAGGATTCCGTGTGAAATCTAATTAAAAGAAGAAGTATAAAGCACATACTTCTGTTCTCATTTTTGTATTGAAAACACAATTTGGAGTACAATCTTCCCCCATTAAAGTCAATAGGAGCTAAGCCATTGACTTCAACAGCAGAGAATTGCACCCTTAGTGTTACTTCCAGCAGTTGATTTTGCTAGTTGTGTGCACATAGCTATTGATGTATCCTGCAGATGCACCTCTTTGTAACCATCTATTCCTTACCCCATTTTCCTTGTCTTCACTTGCCTCTCGACTCGTGTAGAAATTCTACTTACCTGCTGTGACTGGTCTTAACTTGTGGGACAGATGCTATCTTCCCAAGCAGTTGCTTTGGGAGAGTAGGGTTCTTCCATAAGGTAGGCCCAGCTGGGGGAGGTCTTTCAGAAACTAAACATTCAACCATCCTCTTGTAAGTTTTGCTAATTCAGATGCTGTTTGGTCCCTTCTGGTGATTAGAGTGAGGTTGTTTACCAAAGCCAGGACAAAACACCAGAAACATGAAGATGAGACATTCTAGTTTAATTTCCAGAGGCCCTCGGTCACCCTGAGCAAGATGCATTTGCTTTCTACATACAGTCAGTGACTACATTATCTATGAGGATTGTTTGGAATAGTACAGATTTAGGCAGTTCAAAAGATGCTGCAGAATCCGTAAACACAGTCATCCGTGCTCACATTTAGTGATCAAATTGAATCTCATTAAGATGTTCCTGCTAAAAGACTTTCCAGGTTATTTATGGTTTTCATTGGGGGGTAAAGTAAAAATGTACTAAAAACATTTGAATTGTTTGGGGAGGAAAACAATGGAGAAGGAAGACAAAGGCAGTAGTTTGCAAGTGTCAAGGTGGCTGGGGTTCTTTGAGCATGTCGGAAGTGTGACATTGTGGCCCTGTTAGACAATCTATAATTGGAGATTGGCTGTGACACTTGTACGGTGATCCTGTTAAACCTTTCGGCCTTTGATGCAGTTGATTGTGAAGTGATGTTGACACATCTGTGTGACCTGGCAGGGGTTTGTGGGACCACTCTTGAGTGGTTCTGTTCCTTCCTATCAGGAAGTTCCAGAAGGTGACAATGAACAGGTTGTTCATCGTCCCCTTGAGGCCTCCCCTGTGGGATCCTGCCGGGTTCCATCTTATCTCCCATCTTGTTCAGTGTGTATCTCACTGGGTGTGACTGTACTTAGATTTGTAGTAAGATGTCATCAATGTTCTGATGACACCTAGCTCTACCTTTCCTTTTCATCCAACTCAAGTCCTGCAGTTTCAGTGTTCAACCAGTGCTTGGCTGCCATTCGAATTGGACGCATGTGAGGCAATTGAGACTGGATCCAGACAAGACAGAAGTGAAGGTGGTTGACCTGTCTTGTGACTTGGGGAGGACAGGGACACTTGTTATTGATGGGTTCTGACACAGTTTGATTACTCAGCTTCACAGTCTTTGGGTGCTGCTGGATATGCCACTGTACCTGCAGCCGCAGGTTGTGGCGGAGGCTAGGAGTGCTTTTCACCGTCTCCATCTGGTGAGAAGGCTGCAACCCTTCCTGTCGGATTCATCGTGCCGTCATAATATTGAGGCTAAACTACTGCAATCCACTCTATGTGGGGCTGCCCTTGAAGACGGGACTGCAGCTGGTGCAGAATGTAGCAGTCTGCCTTCTGATAGGGGTGGTTTGCCAAGAGCACATTACACTAGTGCTTTGGGATTTGTACTAGCTTCCAGTAGTTTCCCAGCTACAATGCAAGATGTTTTTGAGCTATAAAGTCCTAAACAGCCTCGCCCCCCACTTATCTAAAATACTGCTTCTTCCCCTATGCTCCACCGTGATCCCAAGAGGGTCAACTGGGAGCATTCTCAGCTCCATCAGTGGGTTGAGCCCATATAGCGACGGTACGCAGAGAAATGTTTTTAGTGGCTGCCCCACAGCTATAGAACTCCCTCCCCCTGCAGGTCCGTTGAAACCCAGGCATTTTCCAGAGGCCATGTAGAACCTTTTTATTTGGCAGGTGGGCATAAGGTTTGGGGGATGTTGAGTTTTGTAGGAGACTTTTACATGTTTTATCTATACTTTTTATATGCCATTAAAATACTTAAGTCAGAGCTGCTTAACAGGTCCCTTTGACACAACTCTTATGGGACTGATATGCTGCCACCACTTTAATAGTCTTTAAACTTGGCAGGTAAGAAACCTGTGCCCCCAGATACACTTCAGCTACTCATTCCTCTCCATGAACTAGGCATGTGGGCCTTTTTAAACAAGCAAGGCTTGATAAGGGGGACCCGTGGCTGCTGAATGGCGTGAGTGGGGAGGAATTCTAACAGGCAGCTCCCCCTGAGCTCCACGCACTCCAGCCACCATGGACTGGCCATGAAAACAACTTACCTACAGGAAGCTGTTCCCCCTCCTCCTCTTCCAGGCAGCACCCCCCACCCCAAGCCCCGTCCAACCGCCCGTCCTCTGCCATGACACACGACCACGGGCATCATGGAAACATGAAGCCACAGCAGCCAATAACCCCTTCCTGCCCATGACCCGGGGAACCGCTGCAGCCGCTGGCAGTCCCAGGCAAGAACAGAGGTGCATTCTGTGGAAAGCTGCTGTGTGAGCTACTGTCATTCATGGCATTGGATCTTCTCTCATGCGTCACAAGGGAGGATTGTTATGCTTAGAGCCAGCATGGCGATGTATTTTGCGCAAGTGTTCTTTAAGAGCTCCTTGCAGGGCTGTGGGCGGGACTGGGAAGGTAGCCTGGCTGCGGACCTGTCTGCTGGTGTGGGTGGGCACCCTGGTTCATACGGGCAGTAGACACGTGGGCGCCTGTCCCCATGCACTTTTTTGGCATCCCTCGCATGGAGTACTCCGTATTTTTCAGCAGTGCCCCGTACATGGCCATGAGTGGGTACTGCATGGGTCACAGGAGCGCACGTTCCGACGCACCACCTTTGCACAAGCAACTAGTGAGTTGGCATTAATGGTTGTTTGGATGAGTGGCTGATGGGTGGCCATGGGTGGTAGCATCACATTTAAAAACACCCTAGGAATCTCCCAAGTTCTGTTGGACTGTAGCCCTGCTGGTCTCACCCCTCCAGGTCTGACTGGTATACTTGGGGCATTCTTGTATGTGCTTTCTCTGAGGGCTCTGCGTGGAATATCTCTCCATAAACTGCACAGCCAGGCTGTATTTAAACTGAAAAAAATAATAATTTACTGCAAGCAGGCAACCAGCACATCAAAAGAAAACAAGCACACTCCCATTTTGTTTAGCTGTAAGGCACTTCTAAATGGTAGCAATAGGGGCTGGCTAGCCAGAGCACCAATACTTTAATAAAAATTCATCATTACTAGTCCACGGGACATACTGTCAGAGTCCAAGAGTATCCTTATATAGCCAGGAGAGTTGGCATAGCCATCAAAGTCTCTTTTTCGAGGCAGGCTGTCTGCTGATATCCAGGGTATAGTTGTATGTCTTATAGGCGTAGGAGATGGCAAACGGACTCCCAGAGCACATTCACACATACGTTAAATCAGAGCTTTTTTCTTTCCCCCACATATTAGGCTCGACTACTGCAACGCGCTCTATGTGGGGCTTCCCCTGTTCTTGGCTCGGAGGCTGCAGCTGGTGCAGAATGCGGCGGCTCGTCTTCTGACGGGGACGGGTCGCCGGGAGCACATTACACCGGTGCTCCGAGCTCTGCACTGGCTGCCGATAGTGTGCCGGGCCAAGTTCAAGGTCCTAGTGATGATCTATAAAGCCCTATACGGTCTTGGCCCCTCATACCTTAGGGACCGCCTCGCCCTTCGCGCCCCGGAGCGGCTCCTGCGGTCTGCCGGGGGTGCCCTCCTGGAGGTCCCCCGTGTTAAGCGGGGGGCCACGATGGAGCGAGCATTCTCGGTGGTAGGGCCGCGGCTGTGGAACTCCCTTCCGGAGGAAGCTCGCCTGGCCCCAAGCCTTTTGACATTTCGGCGGAACTGTAAGACCTGGCTGTTTGCCCAGGCCTTTGGGAGGGAGGGTGGGGAGGGATGATTTTAGTCCCCTACCCATTTATTTATTATTTTTCTAGCCCTGTTTTATATGATATATTTTATATTTAATATTTTAAAATGAATTTTAGTGTTTTTATTGTTTGACTGTTGGAAGCCGCCCCGAGCTGCGTTGCAGGAGGGGGCGGGGTATAAATTTGGAAAATAAATAAAAATATAAATAAATATTAGAACGATGTGGGAAAGACTCAATGCTCTTATTTAGCAGTTCTTCCGCTTGTTTTCCAGCGCATTGAGGGGCAGCCAAAAGCTACCTTTACAAGCTCGCATTTGAAATGACCCGCATAAATCCTCTTGTCGGACTGTCGGTGCTCCTAGTCAGTTGCACAGCTCCCTGCTTCCCGGCTCCGCTCCTCTCCCCTCAAAGCCGGGGAAGCAGGGAGCTGTGTAACTGACATGACACTGACTAGCCTGGTCAGTGTCATGTCAGTGTGAATAGTGCAATGGGTTTATTTAAGTGCATTTTGAAATTGACTGCATTTAAGAAAAGCAGCATTTTAATGTATGTGTGAATGCGCTCCTAGTCTCATTGTCAATTGTCTCAAATTGATAGTGCCAGCAGTTTCCATGTTCTATTTTGGTATGTGAGATAAAGTCAAAGGTGTTTACCAAGTGTTTACAAATGGAGGTAACGGCTTCCCTGACACAGAGAAGATATGTATATAACAATAGGTACTCACATTCCCAGCCCAGTGTGAAGTGGGTTCCAATGCCTGCCTACCAGCCTCTATACCTTTGCCCTTACACAAGAAGTATACTAGTCTTGGAAAGGGAAATTAAATCTCTCTTTTTTGTTCTTCAGCAGCTTGTTGTACCCCCTCTCGTCTGGATCCAGCAAATAGATAGGTGATGCCTGCCTACCATGTACCACCAATTACAAATTACAAAGAATTTAGACCCACCCTATTTTTGCTTTTCTTTCTCCATCTCCCACTAATGATTTCAAATTTACCAGCTCTTTTTAGAGCACACATATAAATGTGTGGTAGTACTATAACTAAGATGTGTCAGCTAAGTTTTTATTTTTATTTTACTTTATTGAGATCTTGAACTATAGTAGTTCTGGTTCTCTCCAAATGTAGGTCCTGATCTAATTTTAGTTTTCAAGACAGCTTTTTTTATTGACTCACAATAATGTGTCAATTAAAATGAAAACACATTGTCTCTTTAAGAAGAGCTATATCCCAGATCCAATATCTCCTCCTGAGCATGTGTAGCTCTACTCCTTATCCGCTGAGCTTTCATTTCCAGCAGGAGAAAAAAAAAAGAATCCCATTGCACCATAGTCATTGTTATCTGTTTCCATTAGATTCATGCTGAGAACTTTCTAGGCAAGTGGGGCTCAATTTACTCATGGGGTTTTGTGCTGGGTCTCCACTAGCAAAATGTTGAGAACTGAGTGCAGGTGTCCTGGATGCTAAAGGTCACTTCAGAGCTGATTGAAAGCCATTCTCCTTTCCTCCATCCACCAGTACACAAAAGCTAGTGTATCAAATGCTCACTAGTATGAACAGCAGCAAACATCAGAGCCAGAGTCCAACATGGCTATAATTTTTCTTTATGGCTCATCCTTGTGAGAGCATCTATCTGACTTTAAATTATCAGTAGAGACAAAATAGCATTTGGTGATACCTTTTATTGGACCAACTTGAGTTGGTCCAAAAAAATATATCACCATGCGATTTTGTTTCTACTATCTATTTTTGGGACCAAGATGGCAAACACACACTCCCTTTAAAATTATCATAATGACATGGCTGAAAATCCCTCTCACCAATACCATGGCTTCTTTATACTCTGTGTATGTAGATATGGAGGCATGAAACCATAGCCATCTTTGCAGTAACTCCATAGTCATTTCGGTTACAGCAGAGGTGAATCCCTGTTCTTTTTTCTTTGTTGCTTGACTCAGGAAACATATTATTCTCGTCTGGTGCTGCTTAGTTCATAGAAATCGACTTTAGTGGTCGAGATTCTCCTCATTTTCACTGATCCCATCCTGTTAGGCTAAATTTGGCTGTTCTTCAAGGAGTTCTGCAATTCTCCCTCATGGGATATTCTGCTGTGCTTCAGGCACTGAATCACTATTTTTGTCAGCAGTTGCTAGGCAGACTGTGAGAACAGTCTGCAAAGAGGTGAGGCTTTGCCACCTCCCTGCCCCCCGCACTCCTCTCCTAATGTGGGCTTTTGGTCTTGTAAGGAGGAGGAGGAGCCTTCTGTCATTTGTAGCTTCCAAACTCCTCCAGCAGTCTTATCTTTCTGCAAAACTTGATGGTATCCACTTGGGAGGGGGGGCTTCTCCCCTCCATCAAGAATGTCTAAAAAGTCATTTCTCTGCCTGTCCACATTATCGATCTCAGATCAGCACAAGTGCATCGCCTCCTCAGAGAAGAACATGAAGTGAGTAGCTGCAGAGCGTGCCCAGCCAATGCTAAGACTCAAAATATATCTTAACAAGAAAGAAAGGGAGAGATGAGGGTCCAGTCCAATCCATCTTGACCAACCAACCCCTCCCAGTGCCCATCTTCTGCATTGTCAGCCTCTAGCTCGCCTAATGCAGCAGCACCCACTGCGACAAGTGCCCCTACACCACCTGTTCCTGCACCTGCTCTAATGCCACCGCACCTGCTGCCCCAGCACCACTCAATCTGTGTCTTCTGGCACCATATCCCACAGTGCACCATCTATTCAGAAGATGAGCCAGCACTGGACTTTCCACACAGCTCCTGAAGCCTATTGGGGATGATTTGGCGCTCCAGCACTCCTCTGACCCCCCTGGACATCTCACTCTCCTTCCCAGCACTAAGCCCAGCATTGCATGATCCAAGATCCTGCTATAGCTTACTCCCGCTCTTGCTCTTGTTCATATAGGTCAAGTTATTCCTTGTGCAGCTGCTGCCCCATCGATCCAGAAAAAAGTATTATGGAGGACAGGGACTATTATGGCAGAGACTATCCCTCACCATCCCGTACCCCAACTCGGCACCATAGGCACTGAGAATGGTCATGGTTGCTCTCACCACGTGTGATGGTATTGGAGCTCCTCTGCCCCTCTTCTGTCTGGCCAGAACCTAGTTTCTTCACTTACAGTCCCCACTGGACACAGCTCCCTCCAGAACTGCCTCAGTCTGTAAAGAGGTCACCTCTTTGCTGTAACCCTGGAGCTTCCCAAGTCACAGAAATTAATTTAAAGGTTCTCCCAAGTCTCTAACCTGGGGCTCCCCTCAACGGTGTCACCCAATGTCAGTGTTACACAAACACGCAAGGCTTATTTAAGGAATTTTATATTTGTAAAATCAAATTAAGTACAGTGCAAGGTTGATTCAAGAGTGCAAGTCAAATAAAATAATATTTATTTATTTATTTATTTTATTTATTCCTGTAAATTTATTGGCTGCCCCCTCATGCCCACGGCATTCCGGGGCGGCTCACAACAGATATAAAGATAATGCAAAGCTATATTACTTTGTGAAATCCCTAAGCTAAAGTCTTACCCTAAACTTGAGTTTATGTTTAATGTCCATATGTCTCAGGCAGATGATAGGGCTGAGTACCATCTTCTTGGTTAGTTGAAAAGCTTTTCAGTCCATTTTCTTGCTGTAGTTGGGCAGAATAAGGGACTGCCCCTTGCCTTCATCTTTGATGGCTTAAATACCTTTCTGATGTCCCTTCCAGACATTTTTAGGCATTTCTGTGCTTATCTCTTCAGTAGGTTACATCTCAGTAATCAAGGCTCCATTTAAATTTCTATTGTATTGTTTATCTGTCCCATACAACACTGGGTTTTTGGGGCTCACAATATAATATACTACTTATTTTCTCTACATAGTTCTTACATAAAACTCATCCTAACTGTATTTATCTCTTGATTACGAGTTGATTGACATACATGCCCTGAACACAGGAACATGTGTGTTACATGTTTTCTATGTATGTTGCTTTGACAAGCCCTGTCGCACCACCCTAGCAATAGGGACCGTACCATGGCACCAGAGACCATCACTGCCTGGCACCAACAGCACCACAACTGTTTCATTTTCCCCTGACACCTCCAATCCTGACCCAGTTTCCAGGATCTATCTTCCCGCCATTCTGTGACATTAGTCACAGAAGATATAGAGTTCCAGGCCTTGCTATGTATACTCACCACAGCCATAGCTCAGATACCGAAAAGAACACCATCTGACAGAGTTCATGATCCTAGGGAATGGGAAAATCGGCCACTTCTCCCTCCCAATTTTTGACGAGCTCATGGAGCCCTTAATTATAATATGGCAAACCCCATCTTTCTTGACTCCAGCTAACAAAGTTGCAGATTCCCTGTATGCAGTGCCCCAAGATGGACCCCCATGTTTTCAAAGCACTCTGCACCTAATTCCCTAGTAGTGGCAGCAGCTTCCCAATGCTCCAGAACTGAAGCACTCCAGACATCCCCTTCGGATAGAGAGGGAAGGAGATTGGATGTGCTTGGTAAAAAAAGTGTTCACGTCCGCTACTGTATCTCGCTGAGCAGCCAGCTACCTCTCTGCCCTGGTTCTGGTCCCAAGCTGCTTCTAACTCCTCTCACTTACCAGCTATTCAGAAGAAGGGCACACATGTTGCCCGGTTCCAACTAACAGCCGCTATGCACATTGCTGACTGTGCCATTAGAAGCATAGCATCAACCATTACAGTTTGGAGACATGCCTGGTTGAGATCCACTGCTTGACACTGGAAAACAGAATCAAAATCAAAGACCTACCCTTTGATGGTATCATTCTCTTCACCAGCTCCACCAACTAAACTGTGAAAATAAAAGAAACATGCCAAATGGCCAGGTCTTCAGGCATCATCCACTCCATGCGCAGAGGTACTCTACCATACATACCTCCTACTCTGCCTGTCAATGGTCCACTCGTCACCAACAGTTCCCACGACAACAGAAACAATCCCAACCTTTTCCTCTAAAGAGAAAGTTCTCGAGGCCCAGACAGGGAAACTGTCCACAATCCAGTCTATCCATTAGCCAGCAAACTGGGTCACAGGATTATTAGCCTACATGAGGATGTGATTTCCCCTACTCCCTAAGTCTCTTTTACCCACTGCTTGAGCCAACATTCAGAAGCCTGGTGTAAAATCACCACAGACAGATGATCAGAGATCCATCCCAGGGCTACTCTGTACAATTGGACTTGCTCTCCTTTCCCCACCCTCTTACCAGTCCCTCTTTAGGGACCCCTCTCACAAGGTTAAATTTCTACAAGTGGTAGAATCGCTTCTCTCCAAACAAGCTATAGAGGAAGTTTCCCCATCTGAGAAGGGCCTTCTTTTCAAGATATTTCCTTGTCCCTAAAAGGGACAGAGGTCTTTCTCCCATTCTGGAACTTAGGCCTCTCAACAGATTTGTCTGAAAACTAAAGTTTAGAATGGGCACCCTCCCCTCTATCTTACCTGCCCTCAAACAGCATTGTTGGCTAGCCACTCTCAACCCAAATGACAATATTTCCATGTCTCTATCCATCCCGCTCACAGACAAATTCCACATTTTATTGTAGACTGTCACTTTCAATACACCTCCCTTCCCTTCAGCCCCACCACAGCCCCAAGGGTATTCTCCAAGTGTGTCACCGCTGTGGCCGCAGATCTTAGAAAAACAGGCATCTAGATCTTTCTGTACCTGGATGATTGGTTAATCACCGCAGATTCAGAGGAACAATTTCTGTGTGGCATAGAGGTCACCACTGCGTTCCTGCAGACTGGGCCTCATAATCAACTGGGAAAAGTCAAATATATTTCTAGCCAAAATCCTCCTCTTTATCGGAGTGATCCACAACATAATCAGGGCAAAGGCCTTTCTCCCAACCAACAGGTTCCTCACCATGTGGGGGACAATGAGATCTCCTGACACAACCCACCACTTCCTCAGACTGCAAGGACTATTGGCCTCAAGCACTGCAGTAATCCATTTTGCCAGACTAAGAATGTGCCTGCTCCAACACTGGCTCAGGATAGTCTACACACCTGCTCAACATCTGTGTCAGTGAAGGTTACTATACCCACCACCATCATCCTCACCTTCTGTTGGTGGATAAAGCCACAACACATTCTGGGAGCAGGGGGGTGAAGACATTTGGGAGGGCTTTGTTATATTTTTTGTGGGGGGAATTGTGAGCGGGGGGTAATATTTGGGTAGTGGCTTGGGTGGTCTGGGGTTGGTTGTAGTGTGGGGGTTAGTGATGGGGTTGGAAGTGTGGTGTTGGGGTGATTTTGGGGGTGGTGGTGGGATTGGTGGCCTCCCTCTGGTGGCAGGAGAGGGAGGTGGGGGGGAGGTGTGGAGGGGAACCCCTGGTGTGAGGGGGGGAGGGTTGCCCGCTGGTGGCAGAGGTGGGCAGGGAGGGTTTGGGGTTGGGGTTCCTCTCGCTGGCCTGTCGGGGCAGCCTATGGAGGGTGGGTGTCGAACGGGGTTCTCTGAGGATGGGAGGGCTTCTGCAGCCATTGGGGTCGTTACAGGTTGGGGGAGATATGTTCCAAAGGGGAGGTGTGTTCCACCAGTGAGGAGGGAGCGGTGCCTTGTGCCCGTTCCCCTCTCAACCCCCCACGCTAGTAGGTTGGGGGTCGAGGCTCAGGAGGCCCCAGACCTTGGTTTGGTGCTCCTGAACGTGAGGTCAGTTGTCAGTAAATCATCTACCATCCGGGAGTTAATCCCGGAGTGGGACGCCGACCTTGTGTGTATTACAGAGACCTGGCTGGACAATGAATCGTGTGCTATTCTGGCCAATCTTGTTCCAGCTGGGTTCTCTGTCCAGCATCAGCCTCGGCTGGAGGGACTGGAGTGGGGTGGGGTGTAGCCATTGTTATCAAGGATGCATTGTCTTTTAGGAGGTATCCAGTGCAGGCTCCACCAGGTGTTGAGTGTCTCCATCTTGCGTTGGATTTGGCCGAGGACAGATTAGGGGTGCTGCTGGTGTACCATGCACCCAATTGCCTGGTGGCATCCCTACATGTTCTTGCTGATCTGGTGTCAGACGAGATCCTCCGGATCCCTAGACTAGTGGTCCTGGGGGATTTTAACATCCACGCTGACGCCGATGTTGGAGGAGCGAGGCATGAGTTCATGGCCTCCATGACAACCATGGATCTGTCCCAAGTCATCTGTGACCCCACACATAAGAAGGGACATACACTGGATTTGGCTTTCTGCACCGGCCTTGAGGTGGGGGGGGTCAATTAGTAGGAGTTAGGGGGTGGAGCCTTTGTCATGGTCTGACCATTACCTCCTTAAGGCGTGCATCCTGGCGCATGTCAGCCCCCAACAGGGTGCAGGACCTATTAGATCGGTCCGCCCCCGGAGACTTATGGACCCGGATCGGTTCCAGAATGCTCTGGGGGAGTTTCCCCTGGACCTTGACACCCGCTCTGTCAATGATCTCGTAGCCTTCTGGAACACCTTGTTGGCCGAGACCACTGATACAGTGGCTCCCAGGCGTCCGCTGCCCTCCCGAGTCTCCCGCAGGTCTCCTTGGTTTACTGAGGGCCTGCGGTGTTTGAAGCAGGAGAGAAGGCGGTTAGAGCGACGGTGGTGCCAGACTCGCGACGAGTATGATCGATTGCAGCATAAGAGCAGTTTAAAGGCCTATGCTGTGGCGGTGCAGGCAGCAAAGAAGCAGTTCTTTGCTGCCCTCATTGCATCTGCAAAGTCACGTCCAGC
>QEPC01010046.1:117068-130898 GCA_003113815.1 Sphenodon punctatus | reverse complement strand
CAAATCAATGGTGCGGCCGCACCTTGAATATTGTGTGCAGTTCTGGTCGCCCCATCTCAAAAAAGACATAGCTGAACTAGAAAAGGTACAGAGAAGGGCAACAAAAATTATCAAGGGCATGGAAGGGCTCCCGTATGAGGAGAGGCTTGGTAGGTTGGGGCTCTTCAGTTTAGAGAAGAGACGACTGAGAGGAGATATGATAGAGGTCTATAAAATCATGAGTGGTGTGGAACTAATAAAAAAGGAGCAGTTATTTACCCTCTCAGCTAGTACTAGAACTAGGGGACACTCCATAAACCTCATGGGTGGCAAGTTTAAAACAAATAAAAGAAAATATTTTTTCACTCAGCGTATAATTGGCTTGTGGAATCTACTGCCAGAGGCTGTGGTAAGGGCCAGTACTATAGCTAAGTTTAAAAGAGGTTTGAACAAGTTCTGGAAGATAGGTCCATTAGCAGCTATTAGCCAGACAGGATCAGGGAGCTGGGGAAAACAACGGGGAATGGATCCCCCATTGTGACCTGTTGGGTGCTTCTCCCAAGCCACCGGGATTGGCCACTGTCGGAGACAGGATGCTGGGCTAGATGGACCATTGATGTAAACCAGTATGGCTATTCTTATGTTCTTACTGCATTCCCATAATTTCCATTAAGACCAAAAGGAATGGCATCCAACATTATTCAAGAGAAGCATACCCCACAATCTTTTTCTTCAATCACTGAATTTTGTAGAACTTGGTACTAGGGAGTGGGAGATAGAAAAGAACTTCCCTTTTATCTGAACAGGTTTTTAAAGAATTTATAAAGCACTTTCAGATTTTCTGATAAGGAGGTGCCATAAATTTGTAATGTAATAACTTCCTCAGAATTTCTCTCACATTAAAAGCTCTGGGGCAGGAAATATCACTTATGCATTTGTAAAGAGTAATGTAAATTTGCCACAGCTTTAGAATGATTTTATTAATAATAAATAAAATAATAATAATAACCTGAGCTGAGTTTCCGCTAACGCTCCAGTTGATTTAGTTTCCTTACAGTAAGCTCAGTTTAAAACTTCTTGATAACAAGCAGGTGAAACAGTAGACTCTGGTTAATTAAAGCAGCCCGGCTGCTTAATGAGGTGGTTTATTTCTTAGTTCACATTAGTTAACATCCTAGAAAAAGGGTGTGCAATAGTCATGGGTCATCGGGGCAGAGAAGAAGAGTAATTAGACTCTCTCCTTTTTTGGTTATGTGAAGTATAAGCTGAGCTCTGACTTGGAAGCAAAACCATTTTAACGTCTGTGTAAATACATAGATGCCATAAGAATGCTGCCATGCTAATGCTTCTTAGTGTACTGAATCAGCTGGAAAGTATTTACACATGATCAGGAGCTATCATGCTGTTGGTGTTAAGGACTCTGCACAGGCTAGTCAATAATATTCCCATATACACTGAGTGATCTCTATGATTGACAAACCCTAAAAAATCTACAATTTAGAAAGACAGAACCTGCAAAACCACGTGAGCATATTTAATGGCCTCATGGCATTTTACTTGACTTAAACAAAAGTCTGTCTATTGTAGTCCGGTTTGGGGCCAGCTCTGATCCAGAGCTCTCTTCATTCACTTTGAACCTTCTTCTCCCTCTCAATGTCTCCCTCCTCCCTTCCAAATGATACATTTCCTTTGAATATTTAAATATTTGAGTGGTTATGGGGTGTTTAGTTTTAAAAGCTCTTCTCTCACCGATCGTCTGTGAAGCATGCCTGTTTGCTTCCTAATGCATTCCTTGGAAAGTTCAACAACTCCATGTTCACACAGCTTTCTGTACAGCATACACAGCTTCCTAATGTTTGTCAAACACATACATTCAGCATAGATCTTGCCTGTATTTAAGGATGCTTAGGTCACAAATCTCACCGTAAAAATCTGAATAATATAAGATCATCTCCTGAATCAGCTCTGGTTTTCCCATTACCCAGCTTTTTGCTCATCGCACTCTGGCAAACAACTTCTTGTGGCCAGTTCTCAGAATTCTTATTATCTTTTTTAGTTTTTGTCAGTGTTTTTTCTAAGCGATGCTTACATGTCTTCCTTATGATCTATTAAACACACAGGGCCAGACTAGAGTCCCCTGTCCACTCCATTCCATAACTGGACTGTAAATCTCTCCATTCACAACTGTTGGTATTGCTACACAAAGAGCCTGTGCATTACTTTGGAATCTGACTCTGTTTCTTTCCACTAAAACCTTTGCTTCAACCGCTTCTACTGCTGTAAAACATCTGGCTCTTTCCTGATTTATGATGTGTTTCTTTTGGACTCATTTTTCTCTTTTACACAACTCCTTTCTATCCCTTGCTACATCCTCTGTCTTCTTGGCCAGCCATGTCAGTGGGGAATCAAATGTGTGGCTGGCCTCTATGTTGAGTTGTGTGCTTTGTGTTCCACTAGCTATTTGTTACCACTTTCACACTTTGACCACCATAAGATACAGGTTAATTCCCATGCAGGCTCTTAGTAGGTGGGTGCACACATGGAAGAGTTGTTCTTTTAATGTGCT
The DNA here is from genome assembly GCA_003113815.1 of Sphenodon punctatus. Classification (NCBI taxonomy): domain Eukaryota; kingdom Metazoa; phylum Chordata; class Lepidosauria; order Sphenodontia; family Sphenodontidae; genus Sphenodon; species Sphenodon punctatus. Next base: position 128,353 of record QEPC01010046.1, on the reverse strand, counting down.
ACTAACTTGACATGAAATTCCAGTCAGCCTGTTACGGTTGACCCTGTAGCTCACACCTGTTATACAGTGTGTCCATTCACACACCTAGTCTTTCTGCACTAGGATTTTAATTCTGGCTAGCTAAGCTGAACTTAAAATCACACTTTTCTGCAATGTAGACGAACTTCTAGGAGTGATCTGGAAAACCCCTTTTGAGGAACAGCAGAATTTAGTATAATCTAAACTTTTATCCATATTATTATTATTATTATAAGCTTTTATATAGCGCCAGCGATGTACCTGGCACTTTACAAAGAATAAGATTGATTTTCTATCTGTTATTTAAATGAAATAATCAACTCTTTGATAGAATAGAACAGAACAGCAGGGTTAGAACATGTTTAATTTTTTAAGATAGACTTTTAAGCAGAGAATGTATAATGGATGGCCTTGATTAATGTAGTTCCTGTGATATGTCTGAACAGGCATGTTCAAAAAGAACACTTTTCTATCAGAGTAAGAGAGAATATTATTTCTAACTTAAATTCATAGAATCTTAGAATTGGAAGGGACCTTGAGTGTCATCTAGTCCAAACCCCCTTGCTTGGATATAAGACAACTACAGCTACATCCCTGACAGATGGCTGTCCGGCCTCTTTTTAAAAACCTCCAGCAACAAAGCCTACAATCTTCAGAGGCAACTTGTTCTATTGTCAAACTATGTACAATACCTTGGAATGATTCTATTATTATTATTATTATTATAAACATTTATATAGCACCAGCCATGTGCCTGGTGCTGTACAGAACATAGAAATAAACGCGGTCCCTGCCTGTGGCTTACAATCTAAAAGACAAGGAGGGGGAGACAGGGAGAGGGGACAGTGGGAGAGACAGGGGAGAAGACAAACAAACATTCAGGCGGATGCTTGGCTTGGTTACAATCAGGTTGGTTGCAGCAGTCTGCAGAGGAGGGCAGACAGTAAGTATATGGGGAACGACTAGCAGGCATTGGGAAAGGGGGCGAGGAAGAAGTGGGTCTTGAGGAGGGATTTGAAGGAGCGGAGGGAGGGGGCAAGGCGGATGTGGGTTGGGAGGGAGTTCCAGGCATGGGGGGCGGCAAGGGAGAAGGGTCGAAGGCGGTTAGGTGAGCAGGAGAAACGAGGGAGAGTGAGGGAGGGGACAGAGGAAGAGCGGAGAGCGCGTGCAGGAGTGCGTAGGGAGATTAGGTCCGAGAGGTAAGGGGGAGCTTGGTTGTGGAGTGTTTTGGACGTGAATACCAGGAGTTTAAACAGGATACGTTCAGGAAGCAGTGAAGAGAGAAGAGGAGAGGCTGCACATGGTCGAAGCGACAGGCAGAGTGAATGCCCTTGGCAGCAGAGTTTTGGATGGCGATAAGGGGGGACAGGTGAGAGTGAGGGAGGCCAGCAACGAGGAGGTTGCAGTAATCGAGGCGAGAAATAAGTGTTGCAAATAAGTCCTGTGAACCTAGACAGATTTTGGGGATATTTTAAAGGTTTTTGGGTATTACCTGTTTGCATCCCACTTTAGAAAACACCTTCCAGTTACCTGGGGTGTCATTAAAGCACTTTCTCTCAACATGGTAACTTGAACTTTTGAATTCAAGCTAACCTTTGGTTCAACTAGTCATTTAGCATAAGAGAGCTGTGCAACAAATTCACACTATGGCAGGAGGTCTCATCCATGAACTTTGTATTACCTTGAAAAGATACTTTTGCTTTATGAAAACAGAAATTTCTTTGACTGTATATCTTCGTTGGTCCTAAGGTCTTGGTGGTGTTTGAGATGCAGCTTTTAGTCCCTGGCTTTGTCTCCCACCCTGTCTGCTCAAGACTTCTTCACTTAGAGCAATTTCATAAATCTCCTGTAGGTTGTATTCACACAATACTGTACTTTTAATGACTTCACTTGATAGTTTATATTGCAGCAACCCACAAGTGTGCCAAGCTCTTTGCAAACATAGGCCCTTTTTACACAGGCGGCACCCACGTACGAACACCCAGCACCCATGTAAATCCCACAATGGGTGTGTGTGTGTGTGCACGCCCATCTACACCCACCTCCACCCATCCCCCATGCACGGAGCAGCCAGTGAAAACGGCGGTTGCGCCATGCCTGTTGATGGGTGATGGTAGGTGTAATGGGGGTGTGCCCTGTATACACCCTCCCCCCACTCACAGACCGCAGCGCACACCAAGCCCCCTGCCTCACGGCCCATGTAAAAAGGGCCGTATATGGTGATTTCTACCTTCAAGAGCTTCCATCCCAGTGGTAGACCTGAGAGAACAATAAGAGTATGAACCAAGGCACGCTGAAGCTAATAGAAAGACGATCACTAACTTCAGTGGGTATGGATTGGGTCCTACAAAAGCAAGGATACTTTGAGATCCGAAGGCTGTCAGTGCAAAATAACATTAGACCAGGCGTGTATTCCAGACAGTATTCGCTTGTCATTCGATAGCATTAGCACAAGCTAATCTTTTTGGACCCCACTCTAGAAACTTTTTTCCATGTGCTTAACTGCACACGAGTAGTACCACTGATTTCACCAAATGAAGCACATGAATCCATGCAGGATCAGGACCTTTGTTGTAATGCCAGATAATGATTTTCATAGCTGAACTGTTTGCTGTATTTAATTATATACCCAATCTTGCTATTGTATTGAGCATTACCCTTAAATGTCTTCTTACTGCAGATTTGAAACATATGCTGAGGTTTAGCATTTAAATGCGAACACAGAAGAGGCCCATTACAAAAAATCGGGTCAAATGGAAAGTTACATGTGAGAGTTAAAGCTGACTTTTCCCATTACACTGTAATTTTAAAAAGTCACTTTTCTAGTCCAGTTACACACAAGTGCAGTTGAAATAAGGGGGGAAAGCCTTCCACCCTATGAAAAAGACAGATGATACAATATTCTTGTAAAAAGTGGTGTATTTGAATGGGTCCTAGTTTGGCTTGTTGGAAAACGTATTATAATGTAGAGTAGTGTATCTTTAAAAAATCCCCTAGCAAAATAGAAAGCTGCCAACAGCATGGCAGGATAGGATTCTTGATGTTACCCAGACACTGTTATGAAGACACTTCATTGGCAAATTATTTTGGATGGCTGTTGCAGCAGCATTTGTTACTATTTTCAGATACTCAAAAGTTTAGTTCTGTTTTCTTTCAAAGGAAGTGGTGGGAAATCTTCAGTAAATATTGGATTAACATCCTACAGCTTTTTAAAAATCATTTTTACAGTAATTAACATTCTCCACTCTTAGCTATTTTTTCCATAGTGTAGTGTTGATATAAGGCACCAGCAGTGCCAACTGAAACTTGAAAAAAAAGCAAATAAGCTGCAATCCAAACAATAAGGACAAATATAATGAAGTGGACAATACAGTCTCAAATAATGGAAAAAGATAATGGTGAAACAAATCTGCCAAGAACATTAAAAGAAAATACCCAGTAGGACCGGTATCTCTGTGACTGAAGGCTAATAATTCTGCTATGTATTTCTTGTAATATTGATTCACAACTTCTGCTGTAGGAGACGAGTATGATGTCTGTGCCATTTGTCTGGATGAATACGAGGATGGAGACAAGCTCAGGATCCTTCCTTGCTCCCATGGTAAGCAGCTACACTTTGGGTTTTGTATTACAAATGCAAGAGCTGTTTGGCAAAATTGTGTGTGTCCAAAAACTGCAGGATAGTTACCGATCAGTTTATAAATGCAACTCTCAAGCAGGGCTCAGAGCACACATGTGAAGTCAAATAAAAGAATACATTTTTGGACTTCTAAGCAGCTAAAGAAAAGGAAATCAAAAAGAAATCAACAAATCCCCTATCCCTGTCTTCACTTTGGCAGGTATCTGGGAGAAAATATGAGTTTTAGCATCAGTGGAATCAGTGGGGAAGCAGAGCTGAAAATCCTGTACTAATAATTAGGGCTATGTATTTTTCACGGTGATCACGGGGGTCATGTTTCTCATGAAGTATTACCCCCTTTGTGACTTTTAACCTTTTCCCCGTGACTGCCGTGAAAACTCTGATTTTTCCCTTCTGGTGCTGCAGCTCTGCATTGGCTGTTTGAGGTGGGGCAGGGACCGCTGAGACCTCTGCCTGCTAGTAGTTCTGCAACAGCAGAAGTCGATTGGACTGAGAGATAAAGCTGTTTGTAAACAAACAACTTCTTCTCACGTGAGTGATCAGAAGATTGTTGCCTTATAAAGAAGGTTCTCCGAGATAGCTCCAAACATTCTCATGGCATGCTCACCCTATTCAAATAATAGACCATGTGATGGTCTCGAGCTCCTCTAGTATAAAAACACTCTTCCCCTCAAAATGACAGTTCCTTCCAACCCTTTCTAGGAATATAAGGAAATTCCATGCGGGGCTGGAAGGGTGGGTGTTGTGAGAATGTTCAGAGCCATCTCGAAGAACCTTGTTAATCCATGACTTTTTTCCATGATCAAGTCATGACTTTTTAAGAAATTTGCCGTGAAAAATACGTAGCCCTACTAATAAGTTGCCAGAAGCTGTCAGACATTTACTGACTTCTAGTGCCCCAGAAATGTGGATGGAGACGCAGTGTCTGAGAGAACCTGCTTCAAAGGTAGGAAGAGCATTATAGGTCAGTGCTCTGATTTGCACCTAGAAGCTAGTGCTGCTCTGGGAGAACTGATGTAATACTGTATGTCCCTTATGACTGATTACACTTAACAGACAGGTACTGACATTGTGCATCAGCTGTCACTCCTGAATAATCTTCCTCAGACATAGCCACCCGCAGGTGGTGAACCTACTGGTCTCAAAAGGCATGGTTTACAGTACCAAAGGTCTAAGGGGAAGGGCTGTAAATAACCAAAGAGACAAATAAAAAAAATATTCTTGATTGCCAACCACTGGGAAATCCAAGAAAAGGCCCACAGGGACTCTGAAGTTGCAGATCCCTTAAATAAATGATGGGCATGCCTCCTGGAATACCACCATCAACATGTACCATCCCTGACATATCTCCCGTGCCCATCAACCCATATAACCTCACTGACCTCATCCCGTTTTATAACTTCATCCTGTTTTATCAAAATTCTACTCTTCATCAGGCACAGCAAAAGCAGATATAGCATCCCACTGGGTCAGATAAAAATCAGACTCCAAAGAATTGGGGCCTAGGCCTCTAAATAGCTACAGATGTCTGCATAGGCCCCATCCCTGCACTGTAGCATACTGTCCAGGTCTCTTCCTTCACGCATGTCATCCATCCTCTTGGGTTTTTCTAGATCAGGGGGTAAGAACTTCAGACCTGTGGCCCACATCCAGGTTGGTCCTTTTCTAATTCCTGGATCTGGCCTGTGGATCCAGTCCCTACCCTGAAGCACTGAAAGAGAATGGAGCAGAGAGGTGGGCCCACATTCAAGAATAGGGGATGGATCCGTGGCACAGATTCTTGATCTGTATCCTCCCCATCCTAACCCAGAAGCAGCTCTGTCTCTAACTCTTATTCAGGCCCAGGAAGCTTGTACACATTTTGAAAGGTTTCCCACCCGTTCTAGATTCTGCTTCAGAATATCTTCTGGGCTTCTTTCCCTCAGCCTCACCTACCTAACACGGGCAGGCCTCCACCCTTAACTCTCCCAATGGCACCCACAAGCTCATCCTGTAATCCCACATGTACGTTACATGACTGTTACCTACCTCTGGGCTTCATCACTTTCTTTAATTCCAGGGAATTACATGTCCTAGATTGTATGCTCTTAAAGGACCATGGGTCCTAAATGGTGTCTTGAGCTCTGCATGTACACTGCAAGAACCAGTGCCCTTACAGGTACAACAGTAGCAGTGTTACAGGATTTCAGTCAGTGCTAGGTGCTATACACAAAGTTACAGGCCATGTCTTAAAGAGATGACAGTAACCACGGGCATCTGAACAGTGCTTGAAAATGTGCGATTTTAAAAACACAGACCCTGTACAAGATTAATATTGCTGTCTACAACCTCACAGCTTCCACATTTACTTACACTATTTTGTCCCCGTTTTGTTTCTTAACAGCATATCACTGCAAGTGTGTGGACCCCTGGCTGACTAAAACAAAAAAAACATGCCCTGTATGCAAACAGAAAGTGGTCCCTTCTCAAGGGGATTCGGACTCTGAAACAGACAGTAGCCAAGAAGACAATGAAGTGTCAGAAAACACCCCTTTACTTAGACCTCTAGCTTCAGCCAGCACTCAATCATTTGGGGCTTTGTCTGAGTCTCATTCCCATCAAAACATGACAGAGTCTTCAGAATACGAGGACGATGACAATGAGGATATTGACAGTAGTGATGCAGAGAATGGAATGACTGAAGAGAGTGTAGTGGTTTTACTGCAGCCCAATGATGAAAGGGATTACAGAGCAGCAAATACTGTTTGAATATCGGGACTGAGTGTGATCAATCTCATATGAACGAAACCGTTCATAAAACTACTCTTTCCATACACTTACCTAGGGAATACACATTCGATTTTGTGACCCTCGTTACTTCAGTAGAAGCAGCTGTTCATATAGTGTTCTATGGTTTATTCACATTACAGATTTATCCCTTTTTGTTCATTCACATACTTGTCTTTGAACAATTTACCTGCACTCCCCAATGCTAACGAGTAACATTGGCAGAGATGTTACAAGGAGACTCTACTTTAAATGTCAGTATCTTGTTTAAATGGGGGATAGTCAAGACAGTAGATCCTTTTCCCGATTCCAGTATGTAGGTAAGATCAATTTATATTGATAGCAATATTTATTATGCATACAGTAAGCGCTAGCCCTCCAACCCAACCAAAAATGCACATGGTGCCGGTTTGTGTGCGTGTTCCCTCAGACTGTCACCACAATGGAGAGGAAAAGGCAGGACTGCTTAGTATTCCTCTAGCAAGCCAATCAAAGAGAAGGGGAGCTAAACCTTTGATCTCAACAGCAGTGGCTCAGCTGCCTTTCCAAGTAATCCTATTGCACTTGTGAGAGCAGTTTAAGATTGTGAAGAAAATTTCAGCATCACTTAGGCTTAAACAGCTTGTGTAAAAAATATTCATGATAAACAATGTATTAAATGGCACAGTGCGCTAATAGCAGCTACACTAATTTCTTCTGACAGTAATGATGGGGATGGGATGGGTGACCAATGCAGAAAGGCAAGCACTGCACATAGAAATACTTAATTGTAGTAAGTATTCTGTTGATCGTCAAATCATTTACCTCTTAATAAGGAGCATTTTATGCTGCATTAGTCTGCTAAACAATGTCCATAGAAAAATTGTTCTTTTCAAGTATTTGATTTGAAAACAAGTGCTTATATTGAACAGGACTCTGTACTTACCACTGTATCATGAAAAGCTAAATTATATACAGTACTATTGTAACTATGTAGAAAGTAACAAAACTTATGTATAATCAAACTGCAGAGAACTTTTTTATATGGCCTTGTATAAGGGGAGTTTGAAAGAATGTTAATAAACATGTTTTCCACTTTAAGTATTAGCAGACTTTATTAAGCTGCCATACTAACATCTTCATTCATAGATGTCAAAAAACTGCATAGCTTCAATGTAGTTATGAATTAAGGTTATGAATTGAAATAGTGGCAAAAACGGAAGTATTAGAAGTTCCCTGTGTAAATTTAATTCACTTGCATCTTGGCATACAGTAAGCAGTGTGGTGATCAATAATATGAGCAGCTTGGGTGTGCTAATGTAATTTAGGCTGATTTCAATGGACTACTCTGGAGTAAATGGCTTAAAGATCATGGTTTTGGAGAACCACTCCAACTCCTTTTAAATAGTTTGAATGTATGAATGTACAGCTGCATCTATGCAGGATTTTGTATATAAATGGTGTCATTTTTAGGTTAAAATAGTCTATCACTCCAGCCTCTTACTGCAGCATAAGATCGGTCGTGGACTAGTTGCTAATGCACATGCCTCTACACAAACATCATGCTAGGGAAGGCCCTACCAGCCTTACCAGTTTTTTAAAAAGCAAAATGCTGTCACTCCATCTCCTGCCCACCTGGGAAATAATTCCTGCTGGATACATTAGTAGCCAGTTACTGCATGCTACTGGAAGGAGAATGGCTTCTCTGGAAGAAGGGAAATCAAGAGTGATTTCTCTCAACCCCCACCCCACGCTACTGCCAACCTGCTCAGACATCTGGGGCGATGGCAAGCAGAACGTGCAGCTTATCCTACATGTCAAAGCTGCACATAGCCAGAAGCCATTTTTAATGATAAATGTTATTTTCTTAGCTTAGCAGCTATTGCTCAGTGACTCAAGACACACAGCAAGCTTGAAGACTGATATTATGGGAGAGGGATTCTTTGACAAAAATGTGCTTTTTCTTCCTTGCAAATAATTCAGAAGCTGAACACACCTCTGTCTCAGAAAATTACTTACAGGTGAGGAATGATATGAAACTTTGTCATCAAAGTTTTGACATATGCTCCATCATCTAAGTGAAGCAGAACCATCTTTAAGCTGCCATGGACAGCTGGCTCCAATTTTGATTGTGTGTGTGTGTGTGTGTGTTTATATGATGCTTGTCACATTCAAATCCTGCCCCAGCTGTCCTCAAGAATTAGACGTTAATGGTTTCAGAAGAGTGCATGTTTTGACTGCTTTTTTGAAAAAGCATGCCATCCTTTAAGTAATAACCAGGATAGGAAATTAATACATTAAAGGAAATGGGAAAGTTCACACCTCTGATAAGCATTATCATCATCTTTGTCGGGAAAGATTGGATGCTCTGCCAATACCGCCAGAATTATTGCAACGAGTTATTTGGTATGGTACAAGCATAAACAGCTCTTAAGACAGATAAAGAGCTTACAGTCTAAAGCATGATGTGAGGCAAGAACTTAGGAGAGTCAAGAAGGTACCACCAAGTGTCTAACGACAATTTACAGCAGGAAGGATTTGGGGGAAATATGGGTTTTGAAGATGACAAAGTAGCCCAGAGCAGCTGTTCTAAATGTGGAGGGCTGCGTGGACTGGAAGGAGCAGGGGAATGAGAACAGTGTTGGACATAGGAGTTGGCAAGGCTTTAGTTTGATCCAATTGAAGACAGAAAGCCTGTAACATGATGCAGGCAGAAAAGCTGTTTGTGATGTTAGATCAGTGCAAGAGGAGTCCAACTGTACAGTGTTCCTGTTGGAGAAGAGGTTAATCATCAAGGTGAAATGATAGCCAAGATTTAATTGGGGGGGGAGGGGGGAGGAGAGAGAAGGGCAGGAGTTTGAGCGAACAGTGTGGAGAGAGGTTAAAGCAGCATGGTCTTACAAAATAGTAATAAGGGGAGGACTAGAACTATGGCAAATGAATGGGTCACATGTCAACATGGGAGATGGTTTAAAGCTGCAGTTTACTGACAGGTTAAATAATTGCTTCTAGGAAGTATCAGCCAGAGCACAAAAGTGAAGAGGTTATTCTCAACCCAGACTAACCAGGCAAGGCTAAACTCAAAAAGTAGCTACAGTTGAGATAACTCTTGCTGTCTCCACAAGCACTCTGCTCTGGGATACTTGAAATTTGCTCAGGAGCAGAGCAGCCACATAAATACCCTTTATCATCCCTTGCTTATGCCCTGTACCTCCTGCCCTTCCTTCCCACTGCAGCAATCAAATGCCACTGTAGCTTCCCTTCCCTCAGCACCACTTGGAGGAAGTGGGATGGGCAGTTGCATGTGTTCTTTCTGCACCATCCCAGATTCTCTGGATTCCCATCCCTGCACGCGCGCACAAAGCTGTGCTTCAGACTAGAGACCGAGGGCAATGCCTCAGAAAACAGCAGCCAGAGCTCCTACACTGCAAGCTATCACAGCACCAAGGCAGCCCTCTATTACCGACCCTAAGCTTCAAACCAGGATGACATCCCAGCTCTGCAAGGAGCAAAGGGCAGGACAGTGAAAACTTGCCCTGTAGCAACTCATCCACATGAAATGCTATGGAGCAGGGGGCAAGTTGCTCTATGGCAAGCTGCCTTTAATAACAGTAGCCACAACACAGCTAAATTCAGGGCATGTTCACATGTACTAAAATATGCAGGTCTTTTATTCTCCTGTCTATATGTAAATACACAAATTGCTATGCCCCTTTTGACATACTGTAACTCGTGCATATAATTATAATGCACTTTTTAATCCTCCACACATTAAGAACATAAGTAGTGCCATACTGGGTCAGACCAATGGTCCATCGACTCCAGCACCAGTCTCAGACAGTGGCCAATCACGTGGAAAAGTTCCCAACAGGTCACTAGGCCAATCCATTCCCTGTTCACTCCCAGCTCCCAATTCAATTCCAATTGATGCATTCCAATCCATGCATGTTTTAAATAGGGGGGGTTTCCCTCTCATTTAGCTTGCTGACCTCTAGAGTACTTCCCCTTAACCCCATTCGACCTTCCTGTGTGAAGGGAAGGGGTTTCTGTCAGTTTCCCTGCCGCATTTCTGTGTGTAATGGACACAACAGTGCAGACTTTGTTATAGTTTATTATAGACATTTATTTAATTTATTTATTTATTTATTAAAATTATACCCCGCCCCTCCTGAGCAGCAGCTCGGGGCGGCTTCCAACAATAAAAAACAATCTAAAACAATCCACTTAAAAATTCCATATAAACATTTAAAATACCATATAAAACAGGGCCAGGGATATAGCTTACATTGGGATAGGGGAATAAAAAATCACTACCCACCCCCTCCCCCAAAGGCCCGGGCGAACAACCAGGTCTTGCATTTCTGCCGGAATACTAATAGACTTGGGGCCAGGCGGGCCTCCTCCGGTAGGGAGTTCCAAAGACGCGGCCCGGCCACCGAGAATGCCCTCTCCATTGTGGCCCCCCGCTTTACGCGGGGGACCTCCAAGAAGGCACCCCTGGCAGACCGAAGGAGCCGCCCCGGGGCACGGAGGGTGAAGCGGTCCCTGAGGTATGAGGGGCCGAGACCGTGCAGGGCTTTGTAAATCAATACCAACACCTTGAATCTGGCTCGGCTCGCTATCGGCAACCAGTGCAGAGCCTCAAGCACTGGTGTTATGTGCTCCCGGCGCCCCGTCCCCGAAAGGAGACGGGCCGCCGCATTCTGCACTAGCTGCAGCCTCCGAACCAAACACAAGGGAAGCCCCACGTAGAGCGCGTTGCAATAGTCCAGCCTCAAGGTGACGAAGGTGGATGAGGGAGGCCAGGTCCGGGTCGGAGACGAACGGACGCAGCCTTCGCACCAGATATAACTGGTGAAAGGCAGCCTTTGCGACTGCCTCC